>CADCXT010005266.1:600000-1160156 GCA_902806775.1 Microtus agrestis | reverse complement strand
GTTAGAAACCTGAGAGAGCTTTAAAAAGGAATTTTACACACATAAAAACAGAGTTTAGCGTAGCTTCTTGGTAGCTGCATTTTTTTTTCAGATGAGCTCTATTACCTAGTGGCAAGGAGGGAACCACAGCTCCTTTAAGAGAGATATTCCTGACTCAGCATTGGCTGCAAAGGCAGGCAGCTTCTTTAGTGGAGGATTTCTTGATTCATGCTAGTTGCACAAATAGCTCTGACTCTTTCAGGAGGCAGAGCACTCACATGGCATCTGTTAGCAGCAATTTACAAATTGCTTAATGGTGATATCAACCCACAGTGACCCTGGAGCTGGGGGGTGTGGATGCCTTTGAAGGCAGCAAACATTGGCCTGCACAAAGCAAATAGGCAGAAATGCAGAGTTGGTCTTACCACTCCTGTTTACCATTTAAAAAAAGTTTTCCTGGTCAAAAAATAGAGAGATATGCATACAAAAAAGACAAATTCAGATACAAAAAAAAAACCTCTAAATGGCTCACACTGTGTTAAAAAATGTGCATAGTCTTGGGAGAGAGAGAGAAAGAAAGAATATAGACAGTTACATAAAAAAGAAATGGTTTTGATTTTCATTTCTCTGATCACTAAGGAGGTTGAACATGACTTTAAGTGTCCTTTGGCCATTTGAACTTCTTTTGTTGAGCAATCTCTGTTCAGTTCAGCATCCCATTTTTGACTGGGTTAATTAGAGTTTTAATGTGTAGTTTCTTGTGCTCTTTATAGATTTTGGAGATATGACCTTTGTCTGATGCGGGGTTGGTGAAGATCTTCTCCCATTCAGTACGTTGCCTTTTTGTCTTAATGACAGTGTCCTTTGCTTTACAGAAGCTTCTCAGTTTCAGGAGGTCCCATTTATTTATCGTTGCTCTTATTGTCTGTGCTACTGGGGTTGTACATAGGAAGTGGTCTCCTGTGACTATGTGTTGCACACTACTTCCCACTTTATCTTCTATCATGTTAAGTGTTGTCAGATGTATATTGAGGACTTTAAACCATTTGGACTTGAGTTTTGTGCATGGTGATAGATATGGATCTATTTTCATTTGTCTACAGGTTGACATTCAGTTATACCAGCACCATTTGTTAAAGATGTTTTCTTTCTTCCATTGTATAATTTTAGCTCTTTTGTTGAAAATCAGGTGTTCATAGGTTTGTGGATTAATATCTGGGTCTTTGATTAGATTCCATTGGTCAACATCTCTGATTTTATGACAATATCAAGCTGTTTTCATTTCTGCAGCTCTGCAATAGAGTTTGAAGTTAGGGATGGTAATACCTCCAGAAGTACTTTTATTGTATAGGATTGTCTTGGCTATCCTAAGTTTTTGTTTGTTTATATAAAGTTGATTATTATTCTCTCGAGGTCTGTGAATGGCTAAAATAAAAAACACCAATGATAGCCTATGCTGGAGAGGATGGAGTAAGGGAAACACTCATCCATTGTTGGTGGGAATGAAAACTTGTGCAACCACTTTGGAAATCAGTATGGTGGTTTCTTAGGAAACTGGGAGTCAGCCTACCTCAGGATCCAGCAATACCACTGTCGGGAATATACCCAAGAGATGACCAATCATACTACAAAAGCATTTGTTCAACTATGTTCATAGCAGCACTATTTGTAATAGCCAGAACCTGGAAACAACCTAGGTTCTCCTCAATAGAAGAATGGATAAAGAAGGTGTGGCACATAAACACATTAGAGTTCTACTCAGTGGTAAAAAGCAATGATATCTTGAATTTTGCATGCAAATTAATTGAAATAGAAAACACTTTCCTGAGTGAGGTAACCCAGAACCAAAAAGATGAATATGGTATGTACTCACTCGTAAGTGGATTCTAGCCATAAACAAAGGACATTGAGCCTATAATTCATGATCCTAGAGAAGCTAAATAAGAAGGTCAACCCAAAGAAAAAATATATTTATCCTCCTGGATATTGTAAGTAGACTAGATCGCCAGGCAAAAGTTGGGAGCACGGGGGTGGGGGTGGATTGGAGGGGAAGATTGGGGAGAGCTTGGGGTAATAGGATGGTTGAGATGGAGGAAGGGTGGATATGGGAGCAGGGAAGATGATATCGTAATTAAGGGAGCTATTTTAGGGTTGTCAAGAGACTTGGCTTTAGAGGAGTTCCCAGGTGTCTGTGGGGATATCCCCAGCTAGGTCCTTGGGCATCAGATGAGAGGGTGCCTGAATTGGCCTTATCCCATAGCCACACTGTTGAATATCTTGCATATCACCATAGAACCTTCATCTGGCGATGGATAGAGATAGAGAAAGAGACCCACATTGGAGCACTGGACTGAGCTCCCAAGGTCCAGATGAAGAGCCCAAGGAGGGAGATCAGCAACAAGCAAGTCAGGACCACAAGGGTGTGTCCACCCACTGAGATGGTGTCATTGATCAAATGGGAGCTCACTAAGGCCAGCTGTACTGGAACTGAACGAGCATGTGATCATACTGTACTCTCTGAATGTGGCTGACAATGAGGGCCGACTGAGAAGCCAATGATAATGGCAGTAGGTTTTGATTGTACTGCATTACTGGCTTTTTGGGAGCCTAGTCTATTTGGATACACACCTTCCTAGACCTGGATGGAGGGGGAAGGGCCTTGGACTTCCTACAGGGCAGGGCACCCTGACTTCTATTAGGATTGGAGAGGGAGGGGTATGGGGATTGGGGGGATTGGGAAGGAAATGGGAGGAGGGGAGGAGGTGGAAATTTTAATAAATAAATAAATTACAAAAAAGAAATGGTTTTAAAAAATTAAACGAGGTCTTTAAGGAGACAGATTAAAGCAGTCATAGATTAAAGGAGTAAAAAATAATGATAATAAGCCATGTGAAGATGAAATATAGAGAGAGAGTCTGGATTATACATACTCTTGTGTTTTCTTTGAATTTTTTAACTGTGAATAAGCTAAGTACAGAGAGACATTTCATTGTATGGACTGCTAAGTTAAACTAACATGTATATTTTAAAGTTATCTTGACTTCAATATTCGGGTCTAAGAATATGTTGCTTTGGTAAAAAGGTTCTGCTTTTGTTTCCACAGAGGATAGAAAGCTGTGCATTCTTTAATGGCTAATATGGTTTGATCAAATAAGACCCCCAAAGCAATGGCCCATATGGCTCAACATCCATGACAGCTTTAGGAATGCTGGAGGACATGTACCTTCCACACAGGATAACTTATGAAACACCTGATTAACAATGCCCCCAATGAGCAAGAAGTAGTCTAGAGAACAATACCAAATTCTTTAAATGAGTGTTTATAAATATTTGCTTACATTTAAAGGGAATATTCAATAGAGATGAATAATTTGCATTGGTATAGATCTTGGTTTATTGATACAAATTTAAGGTCAATTTTGTTATATCTATATTTCTGCCCTTCATTAAAGTATTGCATTTGTGCAGCTCATTTAAAAGTACAATGTGTAATTTTAAAATGCAAGTTAATAGACATTCATCTATGATAGCCAAGCTTTAGTCATGTTAGATTTTCTAGTCGTACAGAGAGATTTTTTCAGATGATTCAGTATTCTTCAATACTTTCAAAGACTAACAGAATATGACATTTAAAATGCTTTAAGAACTTAAGTCTTTTAATGACAATGAGACACATCTGCTCCTGGCATTACCAATCTACTTCAAGAAGATGATGGGCATCGAAGAGGCTTTTTATGGAGTCGGGTTGCCATTAGAGCAAGAAACTGCTCTTGCCTGGACAGCTTGATGGTATGTTGTAAGAACTGGACATGCAGAACCTACAGAAAATGACTGTTTAACTTGCCTAAAGGTGAGAGAGTAATTCAAAGATTCTGCTTCATGAAGAGTCTGCTATTCTACAAGAAACAGAAAAAAGTGACTGACTATCAATTAGAAGCAAAACAGTCTTTCAAAATTTCTGTTTCATGGAAAACTCTGCTGGACACTATGGGCCTGTAGCCTGAAAATGGATGCCCCAAATGTTACAGAAGAACTTTTGGTGAATATCCAGGCAGTGAGATGTCTCTGCCAATTCTAGAGTTTTGGAAGTTGCTTACAATGCACTTCCTTTAAACTTAGGTAATATTATATCTTCATAGGTTTTTGATGGTGTTTAGAAATAGATATAGTTTTCCTTAATTATGATAAAATATAAAGTAGATATAAATATTGTAACTGTAATTCTTGCCTGAGACCTGTTTTGTATGTGTTATTTTACTAAGTTAAAATAAAAGCATTCCTTTTTAATTAGACACAAAATGGGAGTTGGTTTGGGATTACCCTCTATATGCTGTGAATATGTTTTATTGCCATTGGTTAATAAAGAAGTTGCTTCAGACCAGAGGCTTAACAGAGTAAAGCCAGAGTGAAAATCCAAACAGAGATGTATAGAGAGAGTAGGTGGAGTGGTGAGACACTGTGTAGCTGCTGAAGGAGACAGATGCCCCAGAATCTTACAGGTAAATGAAGGGCCTCATGGTAAATTATAAATAATAGGAATAGATTAATTTAAGATATAATAGTGAGCCATGAATATGTCTAAGTCATTTGCCAAGCAGCTATCATAAATATAGTTTCTACGTGATTATTTCGGGTCTGAAATGAACAAACAACCTCCGTCTACAGGTATTCTCTCTTGAACTGTTAATCTCAACAATTGCCTGTTGCATTGTAGATATTGTTTGACTTTTAGTAAGAGAGTATGTTACCTAAAGAAAACATTTAAGGAGGTGTAGGAAATTTTTCTTTATTCACCATCAATGAGATTCTGGCATGGTGGGTCCTGCACCAACCTTGAAAAGATCCTGCTGTAGACCGTTGATGAGGGAGATCACAAAATATGTTCTCTCAGGAAAAATTATCTTTGTTAGTACAGTTTCCAACAAGAGCTACCTCTTTCCCCCATAGTCTTGAAAATTATCTTTTCTGATTCCCTGTATTCGGTCATGAGACTATTAGGAGCCTTGAGTACCAATCTCAGTATCTTTCAGAGCTCAGAATCTGAGGGTAAAAATTTAAATAAAAATACGTGATCTCTGCATGTTCTTTACTTTTCAGTTAAGAGATAAAAGTGAAGTGAAAGGGCACAGAGAAGAAAAGGGAAAAAATGAGGAGAAGAAAGAAAGAAAGGTCAAAAAGTAGAGGTAGCTAGGAAAAGAAGAATAAAGGTGATATCCATGAAGTTGCTAGTTTTACAGACATAGTTTGAAAAGAGTCAGCATTTAAGAGGAAATACCTGATATAAACACACACACACACACACACACACACACACACACACACAAACTAAGACCACTCTATTTTTATTATCAGAAATACAAAATAAAAAATAAACAACAAAACTTATTCTGGAGTTTATGCAAATTTCAGGTCAAACTATTAAGACAATTGGTAAAGTATAAAAAAATTAAGAAATGTGATTGAACTATCTCAGATTGAGGCAACACTCTAATTACAATAAAAAAATTAAAATTTGGGCAAATTATAGATAAAAGTTAATTTATCTTGACTCACTCCAATCTTGACCTTACAAAATTGTACCTAAAGTTTAGTGAAGTTCAACAACTGCTCTCTGAACTTGTGTCTTATGTTCGTCACCCCAAGGCCTATATCCTTGTCACAGGAACACTATGAATGGTGTGTTAATTCTTCCATTTGAATTATACAGTTAATGCAGCAAATTGTCATTTAGTGTATTTATCATTGGTTTGTTTTCTCATCAATCTAGCAAATTAAAACACTCTAGTAAATAACCTTTAAATTTTCTTAAGGTTACCAAAGGGCTTAACATTCTCACCTAATCTCTGTTATTGAAATGTGACATAATTCACTTCTCTTCATAACAGCAATGAGTATTACACCTACCTTGGTGTGTGTGTAACAGTTCAAATATTCTCTGATCACTATTAATCACTGATGATAGGTGTTAAAACAGGGGATCAAGGACATTAAACCTTCTTTGACTCCTGTATCCCTCAAAAATCTAGTTCTTGGATAAAGCAAATTGATATATTTGCTCTGTAGGTAATTTGACAACTAATTTTTATAATAATCTTTTTGTGTAGAATCAACTGTTTCTCTGTGATCTGTATTATTTGCTCTATATTGTATCTGTTGAGAAGATGCAAAATGACACAGTTTCCACCTTTTTTTTGCTGAGAAGACAATTTACTACTCTAAACACAATGAACTATTTCTTTTTCTAGAATTGTTTTAAATAGAAAATTAATTTGGTAGATGTATCATAAAATGAAAAACATTGTGACTGCTAGCCAGAGTAAACAGTCAGTTTTAAAGTAATATAAGCTGACTTTGACGGAGTTCATTATATAAAGGTGAAAAGTACACCTACATTTAGAAGTTTCGGAATATAAAATTTAACCTGCATTTCCATTTGAAATTAGATTAGAACACATGGAACAATAATAAAATAAGTGAGTCATAGTTACAATTTCAAGATGACATTTTTTTCAAAAGTTTATGTTCTGTTCTATACAAAAGCATGTACAATCAGCACACTTTCATTTCTTTTTTAATTACTAAAAATTGAACTCCTGTGAAAATTTATTATAACAATAAACCATACATGATATTAGATTATCATATACAGTCACAGTTTTGTTTGGGAATTATTTCTGAGAAAAAGGCATTACTAAACACTCACTTGTTCAACCTTTCCTTATTTCTTCAATATCATTAATAAATGTACATTGGAAAATGGTCAAGATCATTTTAGACAAATTTGTATAAATTGAATTTAATAAAATAAGTTTGATGAAAAATAAAAGAACAAGAGCTCAAAAATGTATAGAGAACAACAATAATTTCTTTCTGAATCCTCTCAGGCATGTACTTGTTGCTTTAAATATGTGCTATGTATGATACATTTTTCCAGTACCACTTCTTTCTTCAACATTATTACCAACTGAAATAAAAGCATATTAAATTTATCTTTGATAACCTCTTTAAATGAATTGCTTCTTAAGACATAAAAACATTAAGTCAAAACAATACTAATTTAGTATTCTCGAGCACACTAGTACCTTAAATTTGGTTTGATAATCTAGGATTTGGGGATTGTATTTCTTTTAGTCTAGTCTGTCCTTACTCAAACTTATAATTCTACCACCTCAGCATCTAAAGTTGTGGTACTTTGGATGAGAAAAGACCCTCATATACAAGTGGTCAGCAGCTGATGGCATGGCCTAGGAAGGTAATGAGGACTTAGGGTGGTGCAATTTTCCTGGAGGAGATAGTCACTCTGGCTGGGTTTCAGAGTTTTGACACTTGATCCACCCACTCTCTCTGTACAGATGAAAATATAATCAGCCAACTTTCTGTTCCTGCCACAATGCTTTCTCAATCTGTTGCCATGCCTTCTGTACCATGATGTAGTTTATTCTTCCTGAGCTATAGCCAAAATAAGTACATTTTCTCTAAATTTCATTTGGTAATAGTAACAACAGGAATATAAGTAATACTAAGTCTCACAAATTTAAGCATGATTCACCACATGTGGACTCTAAATTTCCTGTATTCCAGACTTTTTCAAATTTTCTAGTTTTTAAAGTCATTTAAACTAAGTGGAAAACATCTGAAAATTGTCTGTTAATATTCTGAAATGTTTGCATGACCAAAGAATAAGCTATAACTAAGAATATACATTTAGTTTCCAGAGGAACATTTTTGTGTTCTAAAAGCTTTAAGTAAGCTCTGTGATTGAGAGTCCTACCCATGTTCATGTTAACAACCCTGGGAGCCTCCAGGAAGCATTTCACTCCTTGTGATTTTTCTTTTCCAAACCTCATTGTTGTCAAATATCCCAGATTATGTCTCCTAAACAAAATTATTAATCTTTCCACGGGTAGCAATCATTCAGAGAGTTTCCCAATTTCCTCAGAAATGATAAAACTGCCACACATATTTTATTATCCCTTAAAGACAATTCCTTCATTGGTCTTTAGAATTTTGAGGCCACTTGGAGTTCTATATTAGCTGAGAAAATTAAAATTGAAAATAGATTCAGGATAATAAAAAAGCTCATGCTAAAAAAAGAAGTGGATTAAATTAATTTATAAAACCACAAAAACTGTGCTTTGTTTTGGAACATAAAATTGTGACAGGGTCTGCTATATTGAAATGAAAATTGTTAGAAAGAATGATGACTTGTAAGTAGAAAGGTATAGAATAAGTGTTGAATAAGAATTAAATTACTAGATATAAATTCTTTTTTATTATTTTTTATTTTTATTGAGCTCTATATTTTTCTCTGCTCCCCTCCCTGCCTTTTCCCTTCCCTACAACCCTCCCCCAAGACTCCCATGCTCCCAATTTACTCAGGAGATCTTGTCTTTTTTTACTTCCCACGTAGATAAAATCTATGTAGTGTCTTTTAGGGTCAGCATTGTTGTCTAGGTTCTCTGGAATTGTGATTTGGGAGGTGGTTTTCTTTGTTTTATGTTTAAAAAACACTTCTGATTGAGTACATGTGCTGATTGTCTTTCTGGGTCTGGGTCACCTCATTTAAAATAATGTTTTCTAGCTCCATCCATTTGCATGCAAAATTCGAGATGTCATTATTTTTTTTGCTGTGTAGTACTCCATTGTATAAATATACCACATTTTCCTTATCCATTATTTGGTCGAGGAGATTTTAGGTTATTTCCAGGTACGGCTGTGACAAGCAATGCTGCTATGAATAAAGTTGAGCATATGTCCTTGTGGCACAATTGAGTATCCTTTGGATATATACCTAAAGGTGGTATTACTGGGTCTTGAGGAAGGTTGTTTCCTACTATTCTGAAAAATCACCACACTGAAATCCAAAGGGGCTGTACCAGCTTGCATTCCCACCAGCAATGCAGAAGTGTTCCCTTTATCCCACAACTTCTCCAGAATAAATTTTGAACAGTGTTTTTGATCTTGGCCATTCTTACAGGTGTAAGATGGAATCTCAAAGTTGTTTGGATTTGCATTTCTCTGATGACTAAGGATGTTGAACATTTCCTTATGTATCTTTCAGCCATTTTAGGTTCCTCAGTTGAGAGTTCTCTATTTATGTCTGTTCTCCATTTTTTTTAAATGGAGTATTTGTTCTTTTGACGATGAATTTCTTTAGAAATTTGTATATTTTGGATATTAAACCTCTGTCTGATGTGGGGTCAGTGAAGATCTTTTTCCATTCTGTTGGCTATCATTTTGTTTTATTGACTGCGTCCTTTGCTTTAAAGAAGCTTTAATTGTTTCTCTCAGTGTCTGTGCTACTGGGGATATATTTAGGAAGTGATCTCCTGTGCCAAAGCATTCAAGTGTACTTCCCACTTTCTCTTCTACAAGGTTCAGCGTTGCTGGCTTTATGTTGAGGTCTTTCATCCACTTAGACTTAGTTTTGTGCATGGTGATAGATATGGGTCTACATGTTGATATCTAGTTAGGCCAGCATCATTTGTTAAAAATGCTTTCTATTTTCCATTTGATTCTTTTTGCTTCTCTGTCAAAAATCAGGTGTTCAAAGGTGAGTGAATTAATATCTGGGTCTTGATTCAGTTCCTTTGGTCCTCCTGTCTGTTTTTATGCCAGTACCAGGCTGTTTTCAGTACTGTAACTTCGTAGTAGAGTTTGAAGTCAGGGATTGTGATGCCTCCAGAAGTTCTTTTAGTGTACAGGATTGCTTTGGCTATCCTGTTTTTTTTTCTTTTCCGTATGAAGTTGAGTACCAATCTTTTGAAGTGTGTGAAGAATTTTGCTGAGATTTTGATGGACATTGCATTTTTACTATGTTAATTATACCTAAATAAAATAGTAAAATTAGCATGGGAGATCTTTCCACTTGATGGTGTCTTTTTAGATTTCTTTCAAAAAGATTTAAAGTTCTTATCATACAAGTCTTCTACTTGCTTGGTTATCACCCTGCACATGTTTGATCTCATCTGATCTTGGAAGCTAATCAGAGTCTGGCCTGGTTAGTACTTAAATGGGAGATATTAATCCTAACATTCAATGAGATAATTACTAAGAAGATGGGTAAGATGTGTATAAAATAGCATAAAAATCAACAAACTAAAATACTCATGAAAATAAGAAAAAATCCTTTAAAACCAGTGCCATTTATGGAATTTCGTGTCCAACTTCAAATTCACATGTTAAGGCTGCTGGATGAGCTAATTATTCTGAATATAGATCAAGTCAAACCCTTTCTAAAATGTAAAAATAAAATCTACATATATTCTTAGTTTTATTAAGTTTCATTTTTTAATTCAATTGCAAAATTATTTGTAATAAACAATATTTGTTTAAACTTGAGAAACAATCTCACATTAAGGTCTTTGACCTATATGGAGCTGTTTTATTACAGAGAAATGGATGAAGGTCTAGTTTTATTTTTCTACATGTGTGCATTCAGCTTTGTGGGCACCATTAGTTGAAGAATATTATTTTTAGCACCCTTGTAAGAAAATAACTAGAGTTGTATAAATTTATGTTTTGAACCACTGCATCTATTCTTTAAATTAAATATCTGTTTTTGTACAAGTAACATGCTGTGTTTGATACTACGTCTCTGTAACACAACATGAAATCAGGTAGAACTCTCAAAGTAGGGAAAACTCCTCAAGATATATGCAGAAATAGATATTCTATAAAAATATTCCAGTTGTTCATGAATTAATGTCAATATCTGGCAATTAAAATAATTCTTTCAATATGAAGAACATCTTTATAAACAGGAAAGTAGTCTATTGAAAAGATAGCTTAAAGAACTGAATGGAAACCTTTTCTAAATTGTTTACCAAAAATATGCAGAGATCAAGAAATTAAAACATTTTATCTATAAATGATTTAATGAAGAAAAATTTATCAAAAAGATTAAATAGAAATGGCCAGTATGAGAATGTGAGCAAGCTCACTAGCCATGAAATAAATACACATTAAAACAACTGTGAGATCCCTCTTACCCAAACAGAATCAGAGAAATAGAAAAGATTAACAGCAAACACTTGCAAAGATGCAGATTAAAAGATCATAAATATACTGATAGTGAGACTGTGGATTAGTCCAGCCTCTGTGTAAATTAGTATGGAGGTTTCTTGGAAAAATAACAATAGAATTTCCATACAACTCAGTGATGCTGTAACGTTTCTGAGTATCTGAAATAGTTTATATAAACGTCCCAGAAATATTTGCACACCAAATTTTATTGAAGTACTATTCACAACAATTTAGTTATGGAACCAACCTAGCTGTCCAGAAACACAGGAATTAGAAAATATAACCAAGCTATGAAAATTTTGAAAAGTTTTACAACCACAAAGGAAACTTTGTATCAGTTGTAAAAAATTAATCAAACAAACAAAACAAGAAAACCTGAAATTTATCGTTAGTTTCAAGAAAACAAAACACATTTTTTCCCTTATTTGTGGTTCCAAGATATTGTAGCTTATTTTAGTATTACTTTGGTTAACATCTTACCCAAAAGTAGCTTGAGGGATAAGAGTTTTCTCTTAGGCATCTTGAGCCACATTCTACCACAAAAGAAATTCAGGAGGAATCTGAAGTGATAATCCAGTGGAATGTGGCTTACTGGATTACTGGCTTGGTCTTCATTGCTTGTTCAGATTTCTTTCTTATGTAAACCAGGACCACCTGTGCAGAGCTAGAACCACCCAGAGTTGGCTGACCCTCCCATAGTAATCATTAATGGGGAAAATCCCCAAAGACTTGCCTATAGGCCAAATTATTAAAGGTATTTTCTTATTTGTGGTTCCTCCTTTCCAATTGGCCTAATCTGGTGTCAAATAAACAAAAAACAAAATCAAAAATGAAATGAGCAAACAAACAAACAAAAAAACAACCAGAGCACTAGACTTTATGTAGACATATAAAATTATGTATGTGGATCTTGTTGATGTTGCAGTTGGTAAGTCCTGCTGTGGGAACATATGGTTCAGAGTCAAGTCCTTAGCATGCATGCAAAAATCAGACACAGTGGTTCTATTTTGCAGCCATAGTGTTCAGGAACAGGGTAGGGGAAGGATACAGAGAGTTCTTTGAGTTTGTCAGACAGCCTAGCAGAATTGATGAACTTAGTAGAGACAATATCAAAGAAGGAAGGAAAGAGGGAAAGAAGAAAGAAGGGAGGGAGGGAGGGAAGAAAAAATTTAAAATGATGAGCAATGAAAGAAGACAATAACCAGTAATCTACACAAGTACATACCAATCGATAAACACATGGACACACATGAGTATGTACGAAACACACCACATATATGTCATGAAAGTAATGGATCTACCTCGGGATACAAAGCAGACTAATGGAAGGAGATGGAGGGAAACAGATGACTAGATACTTGAGTGTCAATTATTCTCAATATACAATGTATGCTTGTATGAAAATGGACTTGCATATCATAGTACTATGTAAAAGAATATATAATGAATTGTTTTAATTAGCAGAATATTAAAGAGAAGGAACTTAAAAAAAAGGCAAGATTCACTTTTAGTTAAGATATATTTGCTTAAGTTAAAGGAATTCTGCAAGGAAGCTGTGGGGATTGGAAAAATGGCCCTCAAAAGGGATTGGCACTATTAGGCGGTGCAGCTTGTTAGAGTAAGAGTGATCTTGGAAAAGGAAGTGTGTTACTGTGGAGTGGGCATTGAGGTCTCTTTTTCTCAAGCTTCCCTAAGTGTGACAGTGAGTCAAGTTGTTGTTGCATCCTGGTCAAGGGGTAGCACTCTTAGCTCCAGTACTATGCTTTCCTTCATGTTCCCTGTCATGGTAATTGTGAAGTGAATCTCTGTAACTCTAAGTGGTTTAAGAAATGTATGATCATGGTGTTTTTTCACAGCAATAAAGACCTAACTAAGACAGAAGTCAGCAGAAAAATCTATAAAATATACAAAACATCTACTAGAAAGTAGTAGATATATAGAATCTTAATACACAGGATCAAACTTTAAAAAAAAGTAAAATAACGCAAATCCACCATTTTATGTACTTTTTTTTCCTGTAACCCACTTTTTGGCAACTTTGCTAATTTGAGACCTCTAGAAGACTCTAAGGAGCTAAATAGTGGTTCTGGGCATTAGATGAAACTGAAAAGAAATAGATTAGAATTAAAGATTTGGCAGAGAAAAGGGCAGGTAGGAAAGTATTCCAAGCATTTAATTGGAAACCCTGAAGGGTATATCACAGATGTAAGACAAAACGGAAACACAAGAGTACTGATTGAAAATGCAGTTCCAAATAAGAAAAATGTATCTAATAAAAAAAAAAACTAAATGTAGACTGATCCTTACTCTTGCTCTGCTATCTTGATTTCACTCAAAAGTAACTGGACTAGTGTCATTTTCCATCTGTGAAACCAAACTAGCTTGAGAGAAATAACCAACTAATCAAATCTTAGAACCTCTAGATTTTCTCAGGTACAATGTACTGCATTCTACATGAATAGTCAGTTACTCAGTGTTCTGTAATGTTTTTTCTCCGGAGCTGTGAATGACTATCCATTCACTACATACAGGGGACTGATAATAGGCCACGAAGCAGTTCTACCAAAGTCTAGCTTAGTGAACCAGTGAACTTGATGCAAATCCTTACAGGAGCACAGTTAAAGTGGTAGTTTCTGAAGCAAGACTGACACCCCAGAGAGCCCTGCACACCCCTAAAACAGCTTAGCTAATCATTCTTACCAGGTGAGTCTAACACACCTGAATAGCCTTGGTGTAGGGTCTTGTGAATCTTACAAACTTCAGGAGTTTCTTTCCTATGATATCTGAATTCTGTTTACTGTCTGTGTTTTATTAGCTTCCCTCTGATTTCTAGCAAGGAATTTTCTAGATGGGAGAAAAATTACAGTTCAATGTACAGATGAGAAGAACTAACACTAAGAAAGAGGGAGAAATGACTTAAATAAACTACTTTATTGTAAATTCAAATGGTCAATTTAAGATAGCTGACCAATACATTTAAAATAATACAGGACAGATATTCTCTCACCAGGTAATTGAGAATTCGATTTTTTAATGAAATGGACAGTCTAAAACTTAAAATTGCTAAGCCCCATTAAGAACAAAATTAATGAGCTCAATACTAGGTCATTTGCTCAGAGACCAAAAAATATTACTAAGTAATAATTAACAGAAAGTATATATATATAGTGAAACTCAAAGGGGAAATAAAATGGAAAATGATACCAGAAACAAAGACCAAGAATTATGGGATGTTTTAATAAAACCTATCAAGATGAGAAGAAATGAAGGGAAAAGGCAAAAAAAAGGAAAGAAAAAAGAAGAAATGTGCAATAAAATAAAATCAAAACTCTGAAAAATTGGAAAAAAATGATTGGATAAACAAATAATGCCTTTATACACAGTGATTAAATAGGCATCAGGAAGAATGTAACCAAGAACACACTATGTAATGCCTTCCATACCTTACATTAGGAAGTATTGAAATAAAAATGAAATAAGAAGTCAATAAAAAAGAAAGCAGCAAAGGACAAACACATAATGTTAAAAGATGCAATTTCAAAATGGAATTCAGAGTTCAGCAAAAAATATTCGTCGAAATGAAACTGGGGCCTCTCAAAGAGAAGCAAAATGTTCTTAAACACTAAGAAATATCTCTAGCCCTTAGATAACTGTTTTAGATGACTGTACTATAATTCCATGTAGGTTTTATCCATCAATTGTTATTCTATAGTTAGAAATATAATATTGACATTGTACTAACATTGCTGTCTAGTACACTGAGAATGAAAACTAAGGGTTTAATGACTGAACTACATTCGAGATATGGTGGTGGTAGTTATACTTGAATTAAATGACCTTACAAAAAATTTATCACTCATGGCAAAGGATATATGCCAATAAAAAGTTTTAAATACCTCATTTACAACTACCAGGAATGTCACTCCAGAAGGATCCAATGCCTGTAGCTGCCAAGGGCACCTCTATTTACATACTCACATGTTCACATACAGACATGAACACACAGAGTTTAAATGAAAATAAATCATACAATAATCATAATCTTTAATAAGTGAACTGTAAATGAGATTCTTTTGATTTTGTGTTTATGTGTCTGTCTGTTGGTATGTTCATATATGAATGCAGATGTCTGTAAAAATCCAGAGGGAGGCACTGGATAACTTGGAGGTGGAGTTAGATGTGGTTGTGAGTCATCTGACATGAATACTGGGACCAAACTTGGATCCTCTTCATGAACAGTTTGTATTCTTAACTGCTGTGATAAATATTAAAAAAATAAATATTTTTCTTAACTGTTTGTTTAAAATTATTATTTTATGTGTATGTTATTCCCCCATATCTGTGTATGTAACATATGCATGCTTCATTCCACAGTTCCAAGGGACCGGATGCCCACGCATGACCACTGTGAGTATAAGACACACTAGTTGGTGACAGAAAGCAAATCAACATTCTCTGCAAGAGCATCAAGTGCTCTTAATGGCTCAGTAGTCTCTCCATTCACTGACAATAGAAGTTTATTTAAAATTTGACTTGAGAAGTTACTATTGTCATTATTATTATCATTTTAATAATACATAGGGCAAAATGTGTTACTTGTGATTTCATTAATATCTCAATTAAAGAAAAAAGATCAAGGTGATCAATATTTCTAATTTATTACATGTTTTTCAAAAAAATTTTGGCATATAACTACATATTTATGAGGTACATTATGGCATTTAAATATATGTATATAATGCCTACTAATTAAATTATAGTATTTAACATTCTCATCTCATAAGCATTTAGTTTGTTGGTGACTTTGAGTTTCTTCTACTTATTCATAAAGCATATAACAGATTACTACTTTTTATATTTTTTATTTTTTAAAAAGAAAACAAACTATCTATTTTCTCTTTAAATACCAATCACAGTTCCTCACTCCTTCCCCTCCTCCCATTCCCTCTACCTTCAACCTCACCCTACCCCTATCCTTTCTTCAGAGAGGATAAAGCACATTGTTTTGAGGAAGGACCAAGGCCCTCCCTACTATATCTAGGCTGAGCAAGGTATCTATCCAAAGAGAATAGATTCCCAAAAATTCAGTACAAGCAGTATGGATAAATCATGGTGCCACTTCCAGTGGCCCCTCAGACTGCCACAGTCATACAACTTTCATCCATTCAGAGAGTCTAGTTTGGGACTATGCTGCTTCCTTCCCTGTCTGGCTACAGTAGATGAGCTCCATTACCTTAGGTAAACTGTTTCAGTGGGTGTCCCCATCATGGTCTTAAAGTCTTTACTCATATTCTCACCACTCCCACTCTTCAACTGGACTTTGGGAGCTCAGCCCAGTGCTCTGCTGCAGGTCTCAGCCTCTGTTTCCATCAGTTGTTGGATGAATGTTCTATGGTGACAGTTAAGGTATTCATTAATCTGGCTACAGTGTAAGACCAGTTTGGGCATCCTCTCCATTATTAGGATCTTATCTGGGTTCATCCTTGTGGATTCCTGGGAATTTCTCTAGTGCCAAGTCTCTTGCTAGGCCCATAATAGCTGCCCAATCAAGGTATCACTTTCTTTGCCCTCCATCTCTGTCCTTCGCAAATCTTGACTATCCTGTTCACTTAAGTTTTCATCCTCTCCCTGTTTCTTCACCACTCTTCCCCCTCTGGCCTCACTCCTCCCCCTAAACCCATGCTCCCAATTTTGTCAAGAGATCTTGTATATTTCCCCTTCCCAGGTGGATCTATATATGTTTTTCATATATATATATGTGTGTGTGTGTGTGTGTGTGTGTGTGTGTGTGTGTGTGTGGTTGCCTCTTGTTACTTACCTTCTTTAGGGTTGTGGATTGTAGGCTGGTTTTCCTTTGCTTTATAGCTAGTATCCACTTATGAGTGAATACATAACATGTTCATCTTTCTGTATCCACATTACCTCACCAAGGATTTTTTTTCTAGTTCCATCCATTTGCTTGCAAATTTAAAGATTTTTTTTTTCTGAGTAGTACTCCACTGTGTAAATGTACCACATTTTCTTTATCTATTCTTCAGTTAAGGGGCATCTAGGTTGCTTCCAGTTTCTGGCTATTACTAATTATGCTGCTATAAACATAATTGAACAAATGTCCTTGTGATATGATTGAGTATCCTTTGGTTATATGCCCAAGAATGGTATTGCTGAGTCCTGAGGTAGGTTGATTTCCTGAGAAACTGCCATACTGATTTCCAGGGTGGTTGTACAAGTTTGCCTTCCTACCAGCAATGGAGGAATTCTTTCCCAAAGCAAAGGACCCAGTTAATAAGACAAAAAGGCAGCCTACTAAATGAGAAAAGATCTTCACCAACCCCACATCAGACAGAAGACTGATCTCCAAAATATATGAAGAATTTAAGAAATTCCAAATAATCCAATTAAAAAATGGAATACAGATTTAAACAAGAAAATTCTCAACAGAAGAATCTCAAGTGGCCTAAAGACACTTAAGGAAATGTTCAACGTCCTTAGCCATCAGGGAAATGCAAATCAAAAAGGAATCTAAGATAACATCTTATGTCTTACACCAGTCATAATGGCTAAGATCAAAAACTGCAGTTTCTTTGCTGAGAAGAAATTCCATAAGAGGGCCAACCATTGTACTCAGCAGATCAGTCCTAAAACTGAAATAGAGACCAGAGCAAACATTATCTATTGCAACTGGGAACGATATATATATATATATATATATATATATATATATATATATATATCCTCAATTTATGCAATAATTAAAAAAATGATCTAGCAATATTTGAGAATTCATGTTTATGTGGCTGCATTGAACCTACATCCTGGACAGACATGAGGATATTATGGTTAAGAAGAAATTATTGAATATAAATGTGCAGAGTTCAAAATGACCTTGACTCCTTTCAGGGATGAATAAATGTTTGTTTCGATTTTTTAAAAACAATTATTAAATTGATTCATAGGAAGTCAAATGGGTGTGAATAATGTATTGTTTTCTTCACTCAGTGTCATAAACTACATAAATGGTTATTCCTGATGCTGCCAAATAAATGTGCATGGAAGTGAGGGCAAGTAAATAAGAAATCTGAGTTACTGTAAGGAAAATACCAATGAAGAGACTTGCGAGGATTTAACAGTTTTCCAAGACCAAAATCAGTGGATAGGGAGTAGAGTGTCATCTTTGATTTGATGCAAAAACAAATTGTCACCATGTACCTTAGCTATATTAAATCAGCATTGTTAGTGTTAGTTAGCACAGAGATTTGGTTACATCATTTAAGTCTATGATCTTATTTAATCTTTGCAGAAGTCCTACTTCTGGATCATTATAATTTGCAATTATCTTTATTAAGATTTTGAAGGATTAAGTTGTTTCATCATGATTTGTACCTTGCTGTCAGCAAAAGAGAAATTAAGATTTTTTTCAAATTTCAAACTAATTTTTATATGTTACAGTTTCAGTTTTATAGATGAAACACAAAGCTTCTGGGTCAAAAAAAGAAAAGGGTTTAATTATTTATTTTGCAGTAAATAAGACTTTATATATCTGTGTGTTCCTTTGCCCTTAAACCCCACAGGGACACAATAGTGGCCCAGTTTGATGCCAAATATACAGTGGTGGTGTCACAAAAATAGAAAATCTGAACCTAAGAGACCTGATGTTTTATGATGAATGATAAAAGTAGGTGTCTAGCCTTGGCTTCGGAGAGAGGCTTTGATTTTATTTTACTGACTATAATTTACTTTATTTCAGTTTACTCCAGAGGGAGACAATCCCTCGGCATTCATGATAGTTCACTATATAGATATCACTAAAAGTCTATAATATAAGGGGAGTTGGTGCTCTTCAAAATATGCAGAAAGACCCACTGGTGCTTCCTTCAAATCCCCAAAATTTACTTTTAATTTTCTTATCTTCTCCCCCTTCTAGTAATTTCATTAAAAGTATAGTATTCCATCACAAATATATTAGTCAGTTCTCAACAATGAACTAGTGTTTTCCAAACATCTGACTACGATGTTCCTGAAGACAATCTGAGAATATTGAGAAAGAACTTAAAACAATTCATGAACATAGCATTTGCTAAATAATAAAGAAGTCATCCATATTCTTGGGTTAAAGACATGAGATAACTTAAGTAAGAAAAAGAACTCTGTGAACTATAGCTCTGAAACTCAGCAGCTCACTTTTGTTGCCTTGATTTTCAGTGTTCGATCAGTTTCTCCAGGGAAATAACAATCATGGCTTAGTGTTTCTGATAAATATTTCTAACAAGAATAAGTTGCAGCATGTTTCCTTATTTTTTAAAAAAATATTCATTTAACTAGTATTTTAATTTATATTACTCCTGTTTCCAAATACAGAAAGAAAATAGAGATGGTTTTAATAGACATTGTTGCATATTAAGACCTAATGCTTGGGACTCAGAGAAGTTTAAGTGTGTTATATTCATCTGGTGTAGGAGTGCCTTCTGTTTGTGTGTTGCTTTCATTGGTTAATGAATAATGAAACTACCTTGGCCTAGTTGATAGGGCAGAACTTAGGTAGGTGGGGAAGACAGAACTGAATGCTGGGAGGAAGAAAGCAGAATCAGGGAGACACCATGGATCCTCCATCTAAGACAGACGCCAGTTAGAATCTTTTCTGATAAGCCACTGCCACGTGGCAATATATAAATTAATAGAAATGTGTTAAATTGAGATGTAATAATTAGCCTATAAGAAACTAGAGATAATCATCCAAGCAGTGTTTTAATGAATACAGTGTCTGTGTGGTTATTTCAGGGATAAGCTAGCCATGTGGCCAGGAAAAACAAGCAGGCCCTCTCTTTACAACATTCATCCTTCATCAAACATACAACATTTAAAAAGAAAGAGAAAACGAATATTAGTAGATGTGGTAATTCCTCTTTAGCAATTCTAGAGAATTTTATTAAAGTAGTTAAACTTCCTCTTTAGAATTACTAAAAAGGCATTGCCTTGTCAATAAAAATGTGGTATTTCATTCGCATTTTTGGTTTGTTGAGGGAATTCATTGTTTTAATGCTTCTTTTCAATATTTTTGATAAGGAACGTGATCACATTATTAGTAGCAATTTGCCAATAAGAACCAGCTCTTTACTATTCAATCTTCATTTTACTTTTTTTAAAAAAAAATCCTAATTTATTTTCTTCTATCAACCATTCAGAGTTGTTATATTTTAATCTGATCCTTATAGAGTGTATTTCTGGAAACTGTTACAAGATGTCGTAGGTTTTTATTTACTGTTGTTTTGTTTTTATTTTATTGCTGCAAAAAGAGACCATGATTATGGAAACTCTTTAAGAAAAATATTTAGTTGTATGAGCTCATGTACAATTCAAAGGTTCAGTTCATTATCATTATGGTGGGCAGCATGGAAGAGTCCTAATCTTGTACTCAATAGAAAGTTGACTGCCAGTCACACTGAAAGATGCTTGAGCAAAGAGACCTCAAGCCTACTTCCACAGTGACACCCTTCCTACAACAAGGCCATATGCACTCCAACAAAGCCTCACCTTCTAATAGTGCCACTTCCTACAAGATTGTCGAAGCCAATTATATTCAAACTGCCATGCAAGGTATGATTTTCAAAGCATTTGAAATAGCAGCAACATAGATATAAGCACATATAAATTTGCAAACTCAAGTACTACTGCAAATAAGTAACCTCATGACCTTAATATATTTGTGTTTGAATATTGTAGGATTATCAAGCCAATATGAAGGAATCTGTACACTTCTCTATTATACACATGTGACTCAGAAATTCATTTAGTACCACCTTTCCAAGACTGAGTTTGGCTAATTAATAATTGATATACTACTGTAAGGTAAAATTAATACTTTCTTCTAAATTGGTTAAATGAAAGAAGACATAAGGATCAAGCTCTGATTTAAGAATAAGAGTTAGTGATCATTATGGTGGAGTCCATTAGGATGAAAGACCTGAGGAAATGTAACTAAAATGAAAACTTCTCTAGGAATAATTTTAATATCAGAAGTACATTTTGAAATAGTTATCTCATATCTATTGCCAGAAAATGGCACTGGATTTTTTTATTTTTGTATGTACTTTTGAATGCTAGCATTACAGCCATGTACCTATATGACCCAACCATGACAAGCTCAATAGAGGCCTGAGTCACAGTCCCTAAGGCAATATCTGGTTACAAGAAAAACCACAAACTGAGATCAAACAGGAACTACCCAGGAACAGAACAGCCAAAAAAATTCCTAACGTTCCAACCATTGTAGATAGGATCATCTGCCAGCACACACTTATTGCTTTTTACCAGAACATCCCTACACAAATATCAGCTAATCAGGGGTTCTGAACTTTAGAAATCCATCACCCCCACCTTTGCTACTATAAAAACCCAACTCTAACTGAGCTTGGGTCTCTTTGACCACTCCAGTACAATGAACATGTTCAGAGTCTGATTTTGCAAACTTGTGGGAGTATAAAGGCTCTTTGCTTTTACATACAGGACTTGTCTTCTAGTGAGTTTCGGGGGAAATCTGTGATCTGGGCATAACAGTAACATCATGCCGTGTAGTGCTGACATTGGTATCCACAACAAGCTTTCTGCCAACTGACTGCATATCCATCCCTTAGATCTTATGTATTCAAATTAAAATGTGAAAAGTTACCATAGGGGCTGGAGAGATGGCTCAGAGGTTAAAGAGCATTGCCTGCGCTTCCAAAGGTCCTGAGTTCAATTCCCAGCAACCACATGGTGGCTCACAACCATCTGTAATGGGGGTCTGGTGCCCTCTTCTGGCCTGAAGGCATACAGACAGAATATTGTATACATAATAAATAAATAAATATTAAAAAAAATAAAATAAAGAAAAGTTACTATAAACGTATAAAAACATATCCCTCATATATAAGTTATCATACATATTCAAATGCTATACATGTAAAAAAGTTGCCAAAATATTAATATCCCTAACTATTAGAGAATATTTTCATACCCTACTATTACTGTGAGGGCTATGGTCAGAGTGTTTTACACTTTATCATACCTCCTGAATTAGCTTTAAATGACAAAATTATGGAAGTTGAAGAAGAAAATGGGAATAAATTTTAAGAAGTTATGAAGAAGAGAACTATTTCTTCTTTTCAAAAAACATCTCAGATTCCACAGCCTTCAGGGGCCTTAAATCTTTAGAGTGAACCCTCAGGAGCTTTCTGAAGCTGTGAGATTTCTGAGTCTCTGGCTGAGAAGAAGATTTTTCTCCCCACAGGACAACTATTTAAATAGAATCAAACAATTTTCATCTTTGGTTCCTGGCTTTTAGTAAAGTATTTTTATTCTTTTACAAAGAATAAAAAAGTACTCTGAACACAGCCGTTTGTTCTTTAACATGGGGATCGGAAGCAGAAGGAGGGTGCCTCATTCTTTTCTTCTTCTCAAATCTTTAGTAACCCATACTTGATATCAAGTGAGTTATAGATTTGTTTGGGGCTGCATATTTTAAATAAGCAACTATATTTTTTATGTTTTGCATACTTAGCATATTTCATTCCTATATTCTAAACATATATGTGCACATATGTATGAATTAACATGAAAATAATGTATCCATATATGTGTGTCTAGTGTACAACTATATTAAGATACATTTTGAGATATTACCTAAAATGACAAATTGTGACATAGACAAGATATAGTAATATCAAGAGTTTAAAATAAATAGAAAAGGTCATTCCCTGAAATGATGTATACCCACGGATACAGATGGATCTACTTTGCTTTATGATACCATCCACTTGTTAAAAATTACTTCCCATTTCCAGGATTAATTTAGTCTGAGAAACAGGAAAAGATTACCCTTATCCTTATATATAGAAATGTAATGAAGGAAAAGAACATACGTCACTCACTTGCAAAAGAGCCACATCATTTCCCCAAATTCTTCTGTGAAAATGAGTACTTTTAACAAAGTGGAATTTTCTCAGTAGTCTTTGTGAAAAATACTTTAGTGGAGCACCATGTCCAGAAATCAGGTTATTGTAGTTAAATAATATTATATCTGACAATAATGCAAACCATTTCAGGTAATGTAACATTATAGAGCCTAATTACCTTGGACCTAAGTCTTAAAGCTGCATGCACTTTCCCGAACAATAACGTCATGGGTTTTATTTTCAGTGCTAAGGCTTGAATCCAAAGTCTTTTGCATATTAGGGATACTGCCTAACACTCAGTTACATATCAGGGGAAAACGTGCAGCATTAATAACAGATATTCAAAAAAAGTCATGGGCATTCAGGGGCCCCTTGCGAGCCATTCCTTCACAGTCAGGAGACTAGGCAAGTACAGACGAGGTCTTGGTATTCTTTGCCCTACCAATGAGAGATCCAAAAGTCAGTCTATCCAGGGTTGGAGACCTGGGATTATAATGGCACTCTGGACAAAATGTTGAGGGACACTCTGCTTTCAAAACCCACTTCTAATGACATACTTCCTCCAAAAAGGCTGTAACTACTCTAACAAGGCCACATTACCTAATCACTCTCAAGCAGTGACATTCCTGGATGACTAAACATTCAAGCACATGAGCCTATGTGGCTGTCCTTATTCAATCCACTACATTCTACTCCCTGGTTTCTATAGGTTCTTATCTATATCAAAATGGAAAAATGCATTGAGTTCAACTTTAAAAGTCCACATAGTCTGTTGACAAAAATTTCTGTCCCACCAACAGTGCCTAAATAAAACCCTAAGACTTATATTAATTCTAAATCCTTGGCCAATGGCTTAGGCTTATTACTAATTAGCTCTTACAACTTAATTAATCTATTTTTATTATCTAAATTCTACCACATGGCTCATGACTTGCTGCCTCATTTTGTACGTGTCCTGTTTCTTCTATGTCTAGCTGGAAACTCCTGACTTTGCCCTTGTTATTCCCAGTGTTCTCAGTTTGACCTTCTCACCTAACCCTATCCTGTTGAGCTATTGGTCAGTCATCATCTTTATTTAACCAATAAGAGTAATACATAGTCATAGCATACAAACAGATTATTCCACAGCAATAACCTATCACATTCTTAACACTATTTAAAATTTAAAACTCAAAATCTCTTCTAAGACTCAAAGTGATCTCTTTACTGAAACCCACCATAAAATCTGTAGGCCCATATTTCTGTATTGTGTGACAGCCAGGCGACAAAGCCATAGACCCCATCCAAGGGGGTCACGTAGCTATGCAGAGAAATAGTCTCTGCCTAACAAAGGTCAGGATATTTGGTGCTCCTTCCTTTGTAAATTGGAGGATAACTTATAGAAATGCTAATTCAGGCCGACATGACAGCTAGCATGCTCAGCAGACAGGTACATGCAGATATGACAAAAGGCCATTCACCTGGTAACCTAGGAGACAGTCTAATGTATTTTCCCACTCAATTTATGTGATGTTTTATAAGCTGTTTGGATAATAAACGAGGGATATCTTCAGGAGGAAGAAGCCTGAGATGCCCTTCTGTGATGACCATGTAAGCTGTGTCTGATTATTCCTCATGATTCTGTACCCAGTCCAGTTAGGGAAAAGAGTTATCTGTGTTGGAGCCACATGGGCTCTAACAAAAATCAAAATAAAAACCAGATCACATACTTCTAAACTAGAGGCACATAACGTGCATTCCAAAAGTGTGAAGAGGGAGCTTAGTGTTAAAATACTGGACCAAAGCAAGATTGAAAACCCACAAGAATTTATTTCAAAACATATCAGTATGTCAGTAATTGCTAACAGAAAGAATATGCTTATAAGTTGAAAGAAAATACTCAAAACTCAATAAAAACTAAACTAATTTATGAGAAACATTACAAAAAAATTTCCGTTAAAATTTAGTCACAACAGCGGCATCTCTGACCACCTAAGTATTGGCCCTGACTGCCCCTGGATAGGGGAGTATGTGCATTCATGGCTGTAGGGCCCAGCTCTCTAGGCCCTAGCCCCCAGAGGCATATCTCATGCCCTACCCCTACCTAGAAAAGCCTCAGAGACCTAGGAGCAGCCTCCCCACACTGGCAGCCAATCCCCACCACATCTCCTAACTGAACCTTGGCCCTGGCTGACCCTGGAGAGTTTCCTTCAAAACATTTCTTGGCCAAATAGAGGCATTCCTTCTGCGTTTAAGACATTCAGAAACTTGTAAACCTCAGTCAGAACTGTCCCCTAAAAATGTGTGTATAATATAAAAATATGTGTATAATATATATGCATGTATGACTCATACAGCGAGTAGTGTTCAAATATGACTTTTATATATGATGCCTTTTAAAATAGCATATAATACTTAAATTATATTTAAATATGGTTTTTATGTGCATCTTTCAGTGTATAATTTCCATTCTTTCCTAATTCCTTGCCTCTGTAATTGTACACTTTTAACTTTTCTTTTTTGTTAAGTATGTTTAATCAAGTGTCTAATTTTATTATCTTTTTTTACTTTAGTTAAAAAGCATAATAATAAAATGCAAACCAATCCAAGTTCTCATTCCTTCTCCTCCTCCTGTTCCCTCCACATATACCCCCACACCGACCCACCATCCACTCCTCAGAGAGGTTAAGGCACATTTCTTAGAGGACTATTCAAGGCCTTCCTACTTTATCTAGGCTGAACAAGGTATCCATTTAAAGAGAATTGGTTCCCAAAAAGCCAGTACAAGCAGTAGAGGTAAATCTTTGCCCCACAGTCTGCCCCATCCATGGAAATGTCAGCCACATTCAGAGGGACTAGTTTTGTCCTGTGTATATTCCTTCCCAGTCCAGCTTGTGTTATTGGGTTCCCATCAGCTCAGGCACACTGTTTTGGTGGCTGTACCCATCATAGTCTTAACCTATTTGCTCATATTCTCATTCCTCCCACTCTTCAGATAAACTTTGAGAGCTCATCAAGTACTCCAGTACAGGTCTCTGCTTCTGTTTCCATCAGTTGAGGGGTGAAGGTTCTATGGTGGTATTTAAAATATTCATCAGTCTGATTATAGGGCAAGGCCAGTTCAGGCCCCCTATCCACTATTGTTTAGGGTCTTAGCTGGGGTCATCCTTGTGGATTCCTGAGAATTTCTCTAAAGTCAGGTTTCTTATTAACCCCATAATGGCTCCCTCAATCAATATATCTCTTTCCTTGATCTCATCTCTGTCCCTTCCTCCAATTAGAATATCCCATTTCCTCAAGTTCGCCTCAAACCTCCCATTATTCCCTTATCTTCCCCTTCCACTCCCCATTCTCCCCTCACCACCATATTCCCATTATGTCAGGCAATCTTGTCTATTTTCCCTACTCAAATGGATTTAGATATGTTTGTCATAGGGTTCACCTTATTACTTAGCCTCTCTAGGATCGTGAACTATAGGCTCAATATACTTTGTTTATAGCTAGTGCCCACTTGATGAGTGAGTACATATCATATTCATCTTTTTGTGTCTAGGTTACCTCACTGAGGATAGTGCTTCTAGTTCCATCCAATTGTATGAAAAATTCAAGATGTCATCATTTTTTTTTACCACTGAGTAATACTCTAATGTGTAAATATCCCACATTTTCTTTATCTATTCTTCAGTTGAGGGGCATATAAGTTGTGTCCAGATTAGTTGAAAAAAATTTATTTTAGTATGATTGAGCATCTTTTGTATATATGCCTAAGAATGGTATTGCTGGATCCTGAGGTAGGTTGATTCCAATTTTTTGAGAAACCGCCATACTGATTTCCAAAGTGGTTGTACAAGTTTGCATTCTCACCAGTAATGTATGTGTGTTCCCCTTACTCCATATCTTCTCCAGCATAAGATATCATTGGCGTTTTTGGTCTTAGCCATTCTGGCAGGTGTAAGATGGTATCTCAGAGTTGTTCTGATTTGCATTTCCCTGATTGCTAAGGATGTTGACATTTCCTTAAGTGTCTTTAAGTCATTTGAGATTCTTCTATTGTGAATTCTCTGTTCAGATCTGTATTGCATTATTTAATTGGGTTATGTAGAATTTTGAGTTTTAATTTCTTGAGTTCTTAATATATTTTGGAGATCAGTTCTCTGTCTGATGAGGGGTTGGTGAAGATATTTTCCCATTCAGTAGGCTGCCTTTTTGTGTTATTTAATATTAAGAAGCTTACAGAATAAGTCTTCTTGACTTATTGAGAATCTTACGGAAGCATCTCAGTCTCAGGAGGTCCCATTTATTTATTATTGCTCTCAGTGTCTGTGCTACTGGAGTTATATTAAGAAGTGGTCTCCTGTGCTCATGAATTGAAGGCTAATTCCCACTTTCTCTTATGTCATGTTCAGTGTGGTCAGACCTATATAGAGGTATTTAAACCATTTGGACTTGGTTTTGTGCATGGGGATAGATATGGATCTATGTTCATTCTTCTACAGGTTGACATCCAGTTATGCCAGCACCATTTGTTGAAGATGCTTTCTTCCTTCATTGTGTAAGTCTAGCTTCTTTGTCAAAAATTGGGTGTTCATAGGTGTGTGGATTAATATCTGGGTCTTCAATTTGATTCCATTGGTCAATGTCCTTGTTTTTATGCCAATACAAGCTGTTTTGATTACTGTAGCTCTGTAACAGAACTTGATGTCAGGGATGGTAATGCCTCTGGAAGTTCCTTTATTGTATAGGATAGTTTTGGCTATCATAGGTTTTTGGTTTTTCTGTATAAAGTTGATTATTGTTCATTCAAGGTCTATCAAAAATTGTGTTGGTATTTTGATGGGGATTGCATGGAATCTATATATTGCTTTAGGTAGGATTGTCATTTTTACTATGTTGATCCTTCTTAACCAAGAGCATGAGAGATCTTTACATTTTCTGTTATCTTCTTCAATTTCTTTCTTCAAAGACAAACTTCTTGTTAAATAGATCTTTCACTTCCTTGGTTGATGTTGCCCCAAGATATTGTATGCTTTTTGTGGCTACTGTTAAAGGTGATGTTTCTCTGATTTCCCTGTCAGCTTCTTTATCCTTTGTGTATAGGAGGGCTACTGATTTTTTTTAGTTGATCTTTTATCCTGCAACGTTACTGAAGGTATTGATCAACTGCAAAAGTTCTCTGGTAGAGTTTTTGGGGTCACTTATGTACACTATCATATCATCTGCAAATAATGAAAATTTGATTTCTTTTCAAATTTGAATCCCCTGTATATTTGCAAACAATTTCTGGGCTGTTGATATGACTTTTTCCTATCAACCGTTATTTGAAGTTCTGGCCAGAACATCATGAGATGGTGTGCCATTACAACAGCTGTTTCCCCCAAACCAGTCTTGCAGTAGCACTATCAGCATTATGATGTCATCTCAACCAGACAGAGTTGCTGCTGTGGGGCCCCATCTTCTTCCTGGAAACTTCAGATATTACTGCAGGAAAAGAATCTGTAGGAAATGCCATTGCTCATCGTGGAAAACATAAACATTATTTATATAGACATATATTCAATGAAGAATACAATATAGACAAAGTAGACATGGAGAACGCAAAAAATTTTTCTAAAGTTTTCATTCTGTCCCATACCAGATGGCTCCTTGAAATATACTGGTTGATTCAATTCAGAATTTTTTTCCATTATCCAATGTCTCTTTGGTTCCATTGTTCTTTTCTCATTAGTATTACGAAAATTGAAGGTTAATAAAGCATTATGAAATAAATTTCTGGGGGTATTTTCCATCCTTTATAGTTCAATTTGACCTTTCTATAAGTATACGACCTGTAGGATTATTTGACATACCTGTAATATGCTTTATATTATAATAAGCAAAAACTGCTTCATTTTCTTAGATACATGTGCTGAACCATTGTTTGTCTTTGTTTGTGCAGGAATACCTATAACTTCTAATAAATGTGTGATTATTGGGTCAGCCTTTTCTGAGCTCAAGGCAGTTGCCTATTGAAAACCTGAATAAGTGTCTATGATGTAGTGCACATATTTCAATTTTCTAAATTCCATAAAGTGAAAGACATCAATCTGCCAGTTAGCATTCCTTTGAGTACCCTTTGGGTTACTCCCTGCAGGCAATGGTGTTAGGTTATAGAAAGAGCAAGTAGGACATATCTTTATAATCTCCTTAGCTTGTTGTCATGTAATAGGAAACTCTTTCTTTAAACCATGCTATTGACATGATGTTCTTATGATATTCTGAGGCCTGCAACACACTTCCAATCAATAATTGATCATTTTCTGCATTACTTTGTGCTAGAGGACCTTGCGAACACATGAGATTGGATGTGTGTTATGTATATAGGACAAAGCCTATTCCTGATTATGTCTTGCACCTGAATGAATAATAAAGTCAATTCTGTATCATCTGGTATAATTTCAGTGGTTTCAATATTCAAGAAAACTCTTTTTACATAGTGTGAATCAGTAAATATAAAGTTTTTTAAAATCCTTTAGTACCATTAGAATTATAAGAGCTTTGTTCCACCTTACTTAATTCTTCTGATTTGTAGCCAGTGTTAACTGATTTACTTGCGTCAGTATAAAATGTACAGGTTTCAGTTATTGGTGTATCACTTATGATTCAGGGAAGAGTCCAATAAGTTATCTCTACAAAGTTAAGTCTATCACTTTTTGGGATAATTGCTATTCATTTATCCCCCAAAAGTAGCACAAGCTCTTTGACATGCTTCACTTGCATTCCATATTTTTTATTTCATCAGTAGTAAAAGGCACTATAATCTCTGTTGGGTCTATACCTGCTAATTGACAAAGTCTCAATTTTTCTTTTATAATTAAGTCAGAGACCTTTTCCACATAAGTTGTAATTTATTTTTTTTTAAATTTTATTTTTACTTCCAAGCAGTGACTGTACCGACCATCACTTGAGTTTGCCCAAATTTCACACACTTCCTTTTTAATTCTTTCTCACATTTTACCTTTATAAAGCAGCATTGCTGTTAAACCTTATGTCTAATTTCCCAAAGAGTCCAGAAGCCAGTAATCTGAAAGGCGGATTCACAGCCAGAAACTGGTTCTAATCACATTAGGTACACTGGCAGAAGAAGAGTTCACGGGTAACTGTCTTCCCTGCCAGCATGGCAGAGTGGCTCAGGTGGCAGTGAGAGCCAGGAGTCACATCAGAGCCATGCAGAACCTGAGAATTCATAGCAGCAGGCACAGAGACAGATGCACAGGCAATGGCCATGCCAGGCCAGTGTATGCTGTGAACAGTGAAAAATAAGCCACTGGTCAGTGGTCTGCTAAGGCTCATCTGTCTGCAGTTTCTTTGTCCTTCTCCTAAACACTAGCCAGTTTTAGAGAATTAATTGTGGAATCAGAAGGGTTATGAGTAAACTGTTTGCAAATGATGGGGTGACTGAGCAAGAGCAGTTATGAGATTCGGAAATAAAAATTCGTACTGTTGATCAAGAGTCTGCGCTATTCGCAGGCTATTTTTTTTTATTTATTTTATTTTTTCTCCATTAACAGCTTCAACTGGGTGTGGGGCAACAGAACCAATCCCAGTACAACCATGGGTGTGGGGTTCCCCATAGTCTCCCCAGGGCGATGGTTCCTGCAATGATCTCTAGGGGGAAACAGCTCCCAACAGATCCCCTCCCCCCTCCCATACAAAGGCAGGCAGCTATCAAGTGGAGAGCACCAGTCAGAGTCAACCATGGTGTCAGAGCAAAGGAGAAGGGACTGAGACAAGGAGAGACCCTCCTCTCGAGTGGTGAAGTAATCCCTCTCTCCTGGGAACAGAGGGTGCCCGATGACTACTAGGTCGAGTGGGGACCAGGCCTTTTTTTCCCCCCTAACCCTTCCTAGGGTTCCCAGGGCCCTGCCTCAGGTTGGGGGATTATCCTGCCATAAGTCGCCCGTCCTTGGAGCTCCTCAAGTAAAAGGCATCTAGCAGGATTAAAGTAAGCAGATCACAGGGCACCCTGTCTTAGGCCATGTGGAGAGCACCCTCATACCTGAACCATGCCATGTTGAGCCGGTTTCTACAACCTCTGTATGGTGTGCTCTTCAGGCGAGGATCCACACTAACTCCCCGTCATTGGGCCCCTTACGTCTGTCATTAATGAAAAGACTCTGAGGAGCTCCTCAAACAAAAGATATAATGATATAGTTTTGGCACCAATAACTCCATCTCCAGATAAGAAGAAAGGGCTTTTTCCCAACCCAGTATTCACCTTTTAGTCTGGCCTATGGTATGACCACATTCCTAAGTGCCTACTCCACATAATTTAATTTTTTACTTGGTTTATATGGTAAAAAAGATCCATTCTAAGACAACATCATTCCTCTGCATTAAAAATTCTATAGTAGAAATTCTGGAAGTCAATATGATTAGAATACAAGTAAGATTTGGATTCACTCTATTACATGTGCCTCCTGTAATTTCTCCTCAACAATTGTCAATTCCTTTTCTGCTTCAGCTGTTAATTCTCTGGGACTATTCAAGTCTTTATTTCCATCTAAGGGTTTGCTTAACTAAATTGTTAGATCGGGTGTTATCCCAACAGCTGGTCACAAACTGGAAATGTCTCCTAACAATCTTTGAAAGTCATTAAGAGTCTGCCACCAGTATCTCCTAATTTGTACCTTTTGTGTTCTAACTTTTTTGTAAACCTTTTCTGTAACCTAGTTAATTAACAGAATCTCCTCTTTGAATCCTTTCAGGAGCAATTTGTAATCCCCATTTAGGCAAAACTTTCATTACTTCTTCTTTCTAAATATTCTATTCTTTCTAAATTTCTGCATTTGCATCAGATAACAAAATGTCATCCATGTAATGGTAGATTATAGACTTAGTAAATTGCTTACATATTATTTCCAATGGCTAACTGACAAAGTATTGGTACAGGGTAAGGCTATTGAGCATTCCTTGTATGAGAACGGTCCATTGATATCTCCTAGAAGGCTGAGAGAGGCCATCCATTTGGTAACAGAGAAGTCAAAGGAATTACATATTGTAGAGGGCCCATAGGTTGAATAATCTTGGTGATAGCTCTAAGATCAATCACCATTCTCCATTCTCCAGACTTCTTTTTAATGAAAAATACAGGAGAATTCCAAGGGCTGGTATATACTTCAATATGGTGAGCATCTAGTTGCTTTTGTAACATTTGTTCTAAAGTCTGCAGATTTTCTTCTGTTAGAGGCCACTGTTTAATACATATTGGTTTCTCAGTTAACTATTTCAAAGGCAGGACCATTAGTATCTCTGAGGGTTTGTCAATTGCTTTGTGTTCTTGTACCATCTGAATGGCTAGTTACCTTTGTCTATATCTTCTAATATTTTCCTAAGAAACATAAGTATTTTGGGCTGCAGGAATGTTAATCTGAGTATTCCATTGCTGCAATTGGTCATCACCCCACAAATTCACTGCAATATTGGCTACCTATGGCCTCAGCCTTCCTCTATGTCCTTCTGACCCTATGCATTTGACCCATTTTATGTTTTGTTTCCTCTTGAGATAGGGTTCCAATTCTTAGGAAATAAACATCTACCTCTTAAGGAGAACAATTTAGATGCCAAGATTCTGGCAAAATGATACATTATCACCCATGTCTAGTAAGCCTTTAATAAAAATGCCATTTATACACACTCTTAACTTTGGTCTTTGATAATTTATAGAAGTCTGCCAGAATATATGTTTCCTATGTCCTACTGGAGTGTTTGATTCATTCTCCACATCTATTCCACCATCCATATTATCCAGACCAGCATGGTTTTTACAGTAGGCACTGGATTTTTTTTTTTAATTTTCCTGGTGAGACACATTCTCCACAGTAACTGGAAATGATTGGAAAATGTTTGTCATGGGGGCCTGCAAAAGGCCCCAATGAGTTTCATGAAGGTAGTGAGTTGCCTTGTCTGTCTTTTGTTGACCTACATCCATAAGTCCAGTGTCTGCCTTTGCTATATCTCCAACATATACCTGAAGGCTGAGTCCTCCTCTTTTTGACATTCCCAAAGGAGACATTATTCCTAGGAATTCCTTGTCTACAATCCCTTCTCCGATGCCCTATTCTACCACAATTAAAACATTTGATATTTTGACGTATCCTCATGCCATTAGAAATTACTTCTCCTATCCAAGCTTCAGTACTATAGTCAAGTGTCTCAGTGTTCATTGTTTGCAAGATCTATTCATCCATTAGTGCTGATCTGACCTTTAAAGGCCCAAGGATATTTTTGCATTCTAAGTTTGCATTCTCAAAAGTCAAAGATTCAATTAGTATAAATCTAGCTTCTGGGTCTGTTACCCCTGTTTGTACAGCCTTAGTTATCTTTGTAAAAAGTCACTAAAGTGCTCTCTCTCTGAACCTGTTTAATGCTAATATGTGATTCAGTTCTCTTTCCTAGTTCCTGAATACTGTCCCAAGCATTTAAAGCTGCTGTGCTACATAGGAACAAGGGGTGTTCATCATAAATAGCCTAATCCTTAGGATCACAGTAAAGTCCCTTGCCCATATTTGATCTTGGGAAATCTCAAGTCCTTTTACTTTTCACTGTTGCTCAAAAATTTTCACTTCTTCTTTTCAATAACACTTCCAAAGCAGCTGAGATCCACTTTCTAAGATCATTGAGATCAATTTAATCCAATCTTTTGGCATTGTATTGTTACTTGAAGACCACATTTTGATCATTTCCCTAATGAAGGATGAATGTATTCCATAAAATGCAATTGCTTATTTAATTTCCTTTAGTTCAGTCATATGTATGAGCTCTCATTTATATTCTTTGACTACCTTAGGGTATTTGTTGCCAGATACTCTTTCTGATGATATCATCAGAAAGGCAGGTAGAACTCTGGGGAAGCTATCCCAGAGTTTGGTATGTACTGATGAGGCTACATTTTGTCTTTGTACCTTCTGTCCCTGGTCATCAAATTCGATAAATTCCTCAATCTTTTCACATCTTTTTATCATTGCCTTTTGTAAAGTCTGGATCTCCTGCCCAGTGTTCTGTTCTAAAGACCTCAGTGAGAATTCCAAAGTGTGAAATCTGTGCAGTAAAAATAATGTCTCATCCTTGGACATAATATTTATAGCATGCATAGTATCTTCCTCACCAGACATTCTCTCAGTCAATCTATCATAACCCTTTGACAGAGTCCAATTAACATATTCAAAAGTATTAATTCTCTCAGACAGTGTCTAAGCACCCTCTGTCACTGACTGGGTTTTGTTTGTCAAATTGGTTGTATCCTTCTCCAGAGTCTAAATTTCCCTTTTAGTATGCCATTTCTAAAAGTGCTTCATTCTTGGCCCTATTATCAAATCATGTTTGTAAGGAGAAAATATGAAAGACAAAGCTAATTCCCAGAATCAAATAGAGGGATATAGGAGGGAATTCATATAAACGTTGCATAATATCATATATGGTATAAGTAAAAAAGCTATTGAATTCCTGGATTGTTAAATTGTCCACAATCTTGCCCTCTTAAATTTAATAATTTATATTTTAAATTATAAATCTTAACTGTGGTTGGGTTTGAACTGGAGTAGGTGCAATAACCTTTACCTGCCACTAGGTGTTGCAGCACACTTGTAGCCATGTGGGCGGTTTTAATCTGATTTTAGTGTTAAATACTAAAAAACATATGCTCAGAATAAAAAAATTATGCAGTGTAAATCACAGACTGTGTGCTCCACGGCAGTCCTTGACTGGTCAACAGCCACATGAGTACAAACAGTATAAGAAAGCAGGGAAGCCCATGTCCCACCTGAACTTCTGCAAGCACTGGAGAAACTGGACCCAGAAGTCAGGTGGGCAAGGTACTCTGAGACGTTTATTGTGATAATATTAAGGACCATAGCAAGGGACTATTCGGGGCTGCTGCATGGGAATTCTATACCCAAATGAAATTTGTGAAGACCTGAGCCCCACGATTTCAGGCACCAACTGTAGAAGTTAACTTAATTTTGGAAAAATAAAAGCCTAAAAGATAATACAATTATATTTTTATTTATTATAAGGGGGAAAAGTCACAAAACAGGAATGAAAAGTCCAAGCTCAGTAGTCCTCAAGGGTACCACGTGGGGGGGGACAAACCTGGGTCATGTTATGCTTTTCTCCTGGTCCCAGAAAACCACACTCCAACTTGGTCCCTCCTCTTAAAGATAATTGGATAACAAGGCTTCCCCCATCAACTTAGAGTGGAAGTTCTCACTTACAGTCATATTGCCCAGCCTTCTACACACTACTGCCTTTACCCACAAAATTAGTAAGAACACAGACTTAATTTCTTCTGTTTAATCTAATGAGAAGATTCTGTTTTATTGTGGCTGTAATTATATGTGATTTTTGTTCTACACTATCTTATAGTGAAGTTAAATGAACTACCATAAAACTACTAATGCAATTTTATCGTTTTGATAAGTATTTTTCAAACAATCACAGTTATTATCCTGATTACCAGTACTTATTTATCAGTACCAGAGCACAGTGTTTTGTAATCATTTTATTTTTCTACAAAATGGTCTCTAAACACAGATATTATTTCTTTTTTATAAAGCAAGAATGTGAATCTTTTAAGAGTTAATGAATTGACAAAGGCCACGTAACTGGGGGTTGTGAAGAATACAACATGAATAGTGAAGGAACAAAAATGTAATTGGGAATAAAAAAAAAGGACAATGTGTTTAACGAGCATAATTTTAAAAGTCGGGGTTTTCTTGGTATCATGATGACAAACAAAAATCCAAGCTTCTCTAAGAGGAAGAACAATTTTTTGTTTCCTACTATCTTTCGTAGAATGAACAATTTTCAACTGAACTGTACCAACTAAATTAATAAATTCATAGTTCTGTTTTAGTATTACATTGATAATGTAGCTCTTCATTTCATTGAGACAGTCAGCTCCAAACAAGAAGGAATATTAGTTAAATATTTGCATATTGTGTATATTAGAATGCATACATGTGTACTTAAATGAAGAATAACCACTGAGTAAATGTGGAATGCTCAGAACTGGATGTGCTATGGTGAGAGGACAAGCCCGTGTCTGAGTCCACTAAATTCAGAACTCAGTGTATTGAGGTTAGAAGCTAATCATGAATGTTTTGACATAATGGGAAAGTTGGCAGAGCATTGACAGTTATCACTGCCCTTCTATACAAACATCAAGCAGCTGTCAGATGGGGGTCTGACATGAGTCAGTACTTAGCACAGAAGGTCAGCTAGACATCTGTCTTTCCTAAAGACGTATCATGTTCCCATGACCCATGACATACTGAGAATTTCAACAACAACGCTCAATTAAAATTCTAGCAAAAACCTAGGTTATCTTTATCCTGGTTAGCAGACTTTTTTCTTTCTTTTGTATTTCAAATATTGATTTTACAAATGTCTGAAGAACCTCAAGTACATATATATTTTCAATAAAGATATGATTGATAAAAACTACAAATATGATGAAAACAAAATAATTGCACATAAGGAGTGAGTCATGTTGACAAAAGATAATTTTTCTCTCCAGATCTTAACATGAAACTTTTAAATGTTGTCTAAGTTTCAAATTACAGAAACAGGATAAAATATTACCATAACAGGATTCATAAGATGATAGTTAAATAATATTAAGCTCTCACTTATTTGAACAAAAACATTGGATCAAAGGCGTTTTCTCTTGAACCCTTTTTCATTAAGTAATTTTTAAATTTGCTCCCAAAGCTCCAAAAAGTAAAACTAAAAACAGAACCCAAAAGGGTGTTTAGATGGTGCTAGGAAACATTGGATCACCATATTGTACGAAAAATAGTCACCACAACTTACACAGATTTTGTTGTATATGGCAGCATTCAGATCATTTTTCACGTATTATTTCTTTAACATCTGACTTTATGAATGAAGAAACTATAAAGAAATTAAATAATTAGTCACGGTGAGTGACTGGGTAACAGTGGAGGTAATTTCTTCTTTTTCTCTGACTACAAAATTCATGGTAAACATTGCTGTGGTTTTGATGAGAAATAGCCCCCATAGACTCAGCTGCTTGAATCCTTGGGCTATAGTTGGATGAGTGTTTGGGAAAGAGTAGGGATTGTGACCTTAGTGGATGAAGTGTGTCATGTGGAAAGGAAACAAAGAGACACGCCTCATGGCCTTTTCTAAATACCCAGTCACATCATCGCTCCAGGAAACACTGTATGTAGAATCTATACTTAAAAAAAAAATACATGGAAATACAATTCGTTTGTTTGTGAAGAGGAAAGCAACAGAACGAAAGAGTTCAAAGGGCCATAAATGATTAAAGTCTTTATAGACATGTATGACATGTATAATTAAATCCTATCATTTTGAACAATAGCCAGGTAGCAATAAAATATATTTTTAAATTTTAGAAATTATAAAAAGGGTTTATAGGTTTGTGAATTAACCTCCTACATAAAAACATAGCATGGTGATCAACACAGTGTGAAAATAACTTTATGAAGACATGCTTTCCATTAATTCTGCAGAGATATTACACCATTTGAAAAATATAAACAAAATATTATTAAATCAAATAACAAAATTTGGTCCTGGGTGCATTATTTATGTTAAAATTGCTACTAAATATCTTGGAGAAAATAGTTAAACTTATTTTTATTATTCCTTATTCATAGGATATTTAAAACAAGCAAGCAGGAGTCTATGAAATTTAACTCATGATCCGAAGCTCTGATGCTCAGTTTGTACATTGATGCTAGAAAATATTTTCAAGTCTCAAGGATATATTAACTCTATATTATTAGATTATTTCTGTGAATCTCTATAATTTTTATTTTAACATTTAGTATTTATTTTTAATGTTTATGATAAAAACTTATTTTCATTGATGCTGACAATTAAATGGTTCTAAACTTTATTTTATTTAAATACATAGATATCATAATACTGTCACTACAAGATATAAAATTACATTATTTTATATTAATCATATTATATATATTTCATTTTCAATGAGTGGAAGGTAAGCAGTGCAAGATGTAACTATGAATGAATTATTCTAAAGCATACAGAGTTAGGCATCATAGACATCAAGGAGCTTCAGTGTTTCCTTACACTAACTACTTATACATATGAATTCATTTCATTCAGATGCCACAGTATAAGAATAGCCTGTTAGATCTAATTCTAAACATCAATAGAGCAATGCAGTTATTGATGCAATGACTACCTTCTCTAAAATACTATTATGTTTTTTATTGAAAGTAGAAAATTAATATTGTTTAAACATAGTTTAAAGTATTTTCATTAAATGAAAATGAGTCAAATTATTTTTCTGAAATGGCATTTACCATAACTTATATATTTATAACAATTAACATGTTGTGTTGCAATCCATCAATTGAGGTGTAAATATTTACTATAATGTACTTTTCACATTATTATTATTTGAAAATATTCTAGGTTGCATGATCCTGTAGAAAACAAATGTGTTGGGCCTTCTTGCCAACTGTGGGAAGGCCCAGAAAATAAGAGATATCACTTCTGTAATTAGTTTATGTGACAAAGTGAATGGATTTTAGAGATATAATTAAGGCTTTTAGAGAGCAGACTTTAATCAAAAGAAAGATCCTGTTAGATGTCCTCCCCTAATCTGATAAGCTCACTTAAAAGAGCCAGAAGTCAAATAAAGAGTGAATTGAAATGGCTGAGTCACTTTCTCCCTGGTTGAAGAGAAGTAAACTGCCTAATTGTACAGACAGGAAACTGTAACCCTAGGCAAGCAGAAGCAACTTGGAAGAAGGAAGTTTGGAGGAAAAGAACCTCTTCCTTAAGAAGACGTCACACCCTTGGAAGAAAAATGGATTTCAAACTAGAATGCTCATAAGCAGAACCTGGGAGCTTAAACTCAGCCGTGCAACTGTGAGCTAATGTGTTCACACTGATCTTAACTGTTTTCCTGTCATTTGTTATACAGCAATGGAAAATTAATGGTGGCATGCACTGCAGTTCTACTGACCGGCAGCCAGAGGATTTTGTTTAGCACCGTTTGCATTACAGTAAGAAGTATCTGCAATGGAGCAATCTGATTGCCTAGACAGTCATTAAGACATAAATGACCAGTCTTTTAACTTCCTGACATTGCCTATCATCTCTAGATGTATCAAATAGTAAAATTAAATAATTGCAACTTTATTAACTCCCAGTAAAGTTCTTAAGAAGAGCAGGATAAAAAAAAGTAGCTGACATAAAAAAGCAGAGGTAGTGATTGAGGAGATTACTCAGTGGGCAGAGGTATTTGTCTCATGAATGGGAGTGAGGTCTAGGGTTTGAAAGCCAAACATCCATGTTTAAAAAAGGAAACAAAAATAGAAAGAAATGTAAAACATGGCACTGGCAATTCTGAAATATGCACGGGCTATCTGTTTATATTGATTTGAATGTCTGAATTGATGAGGATGGCTGATCAAGTCTCTTCCTCAAAGCAAAATTGTGCCTGACATTGAAGTTCACTGAGTGAAGGTGCCTGGGTCTGAGACTGAAAACTGGAGCCAGATCCCTGCTACTCACACACTGTAAGCAGAGAACTACCTCTTACAAGGTGTCCTCTTACTTCTATGCTCTCTCTCTCTCTCTCTCTCTCTCTCTCTCTCTCTCTCTCTCTCTCTCTCTCTCTCTCTCTCTCTCACACACACACACACACACACACACACACACACACACACACACACACACACACACACACACACACACACACACACACACACATACCCCACACCATCCCCACATATTTGGGGGGTAATTTAAAGTGAATTTTTTTTTTAATTCAGACAGGCATGTTAGGAGGTAGAGACGCTGTTCAAAAGCAAGCTAGCAATCTACCTTACTATAAATTGGAGTTCAATGAGATAAGGAGATATGAAAAAAAGACATGACACATCAACTTTTGGAATTCATACATATGCACATATGTACCTATGCATTTTTCCGTATACATGCCCCCATTCACATGCTAACATATGAATACACATGAACCAAGAACAAGTCATGGGAGTCTATAACTGTCAAATCAATACTTCAAGTCACATTCTAACTTTTGTCTTCAAATATTGAGCATCAGTTTAACTTCATTTCCAAATTCCTCAACCTAGGCAATATATCATTAAATACATTCGTTTAAAAACTCTCAGTTAAACTATGCCAACCAACTTTCATGTCCCCATGGGGCTGATGATGTACAGAAGACAAGCTGTGTGTATGATCTGTATGACTTATAAGCTGTGCTGGGAAAACATACTCATCTTTCAGAATTTCCAATCACTACAATATTTCTGACTGACTCACAGTTGGGGATTATTTTATGTGTGATGTTTTTGATGTTCAAGCTAACTTTTAAGGTACCTTTGAATTATGCAGAAATATGTATTTCTAGATTCTTTTGTAAGTTAAAGTTGTTAAGTCAAGTATTATTTCTCTGTTGAGTTCTCAGTAGTGTAGTTCTAAAGGAGGAAAATGGACACAGAATAATTCTACACCGTGGAAATTGCAAGTACAGTTCTGAAATCTCCATAATCTTAGTATGAATAAAATATGAATACATTTTAAAAATAATCTCAGGCAAATATAAGATTTAATTGGAAAATCTGTTTTAAAGTCATAGTAAATTATCCAAAGTGAAAATGAAACTCAAATAAAAAAAGTAAATTTAATTTAGATAAGAATAAATGTCTGTCAAATTATTTTTACCTATGAGGATAAGTACTTTTGGACATCATCATAAGTGACCAGCCTTTGGTACCTTCCTTTAACTCAAGAACTGGCCAGGTTACTTTACAATGCTTATATCCTTCCCCAGTGGCAACACCAGGAGCTCCACTAAGATAGATACTACATAAGTTCTCTTGAAAGACAGTAACTAATAGGAAAGAAATTTTTAATGCAATGATTACCTTACCAAAAAGTGAAAATAAGAGAGAAAAAATAAAGGGCTAATGAAGAAATATGTTCATATTTAGATGAGCAGATGATGCAAGAAAGAAAGAAAGAAAGAAAGAAAGAAAGAAAGAAAGAAAGAAAGAAAGAAAGAAAGAAAGAAAGAAAGGCATAGAGAAAGTAAGGAAAGAATGGGGGAAGGAAGAGAGGAAGGAAGGAGGACAAGTCATTAGAAGTCTTTGGTATAATCCATTTTTCTGCAGAATAAAATTATACCCACCCTTTAATAACTGCTTATTAATAGACTAAGCTCTTCAATATAAGGATAATCTACATTTGATCAATCTACACTATAGGAAATTCAAAAAGTATATTCATGAGGTTGTGTCATACACTTCTGTTATGTGAACAATTCAAATTGCAAGGTATTATTGTTCTGTTCTGTAAGAACAACAAAAACGCCTCGGTGTTCTGGTGTTCTGGGTGCCAGGAAAACAAACTGGAGTTCTAAGGAAGAATTCTTTATCAATGTATTGTTTATATAGTGAGACAAATCCTATTTGTGAGGGCTTCATTTTCATGATTTGAATGTTCCCCAAAACCAAAATTCTTAATTTAATCACAATTTATATAGGATGTCATCATAGAAATTTATTTTTAGTGGAGTCAAAGCATTCATTCCATAGCACATAATCACATAAACAACCAGTTCTTAGATGGGTGGTACCTAAGAAAATATTTTGTTCTGAATTAAAATTCACCAACACTGAATGGGATGACTGCATTTGAAAAGATACTTAAATTTTCCTATTTACAAAGCTTATGAAAGGAACCACCAGCATCAGTCAGAAGGTATGTTGATAGAGAGGCCAATGGGATCAAAAGATTGCATTGTGGATTCCATGCATTATGAAGAGAATGGACTCCATGAATGTGGAGAGAATGGGTAATGTCCAGGAAGCAAGTTTCAGAAAACTAAGTAATTTGGTAGACTATGGACATGGACTTTAGGTACCTGGCATTGGTGCCTTCTGAGCAGGGTAAAAGTGAAAGTCTGCAGAGTAACTGCACATTCGAACTCCAGACTAGCATTCATGCACATGAAACTATGTTTGCAGCTATATGCTTTGGTAAACTGACTAATTTGGGGGAACAGTTTTTACAGCCTATGCAAGGAGTCAAGTTGTTAAACATACTGTGTAGAAACTAGAAACATGGTTATTAACATATGTGTACTACAGATAAAATAGGTTTCTATATAAAGTAGGAAGCATATCCATTTCCTGCTTTGGATAATCTTCTTACAGTTTTATACATACATACATATAGACAGACAGATATGCATACTTACACACACACACACACACACAACATGCAGAGTTATAGTTACTTTGCTTCAACCTATAATTAAAACAGACTTGTGAAACTGGAAAACATATCCTTTAACACTAGAATAAAATAAAAACTATCACATGAAAAGAAAGTAGAAGTTGCTTTCATGTTACCACTCTCGAAACTCATCGTATAAAACACACAAATAGGGCACACAGCTAATGTTTTGTATTGTGTATTTTATTATTAGGGAAGAAATCAGAAAGGAATGGCTGGGGAATATGTATTACTATTGCAGAGGTCCTGGATTCACTTTCAAGGATCATGTTGCTTGGTTCATAGCTATCTAAAACTGTTGTTCCAGGTTATTTTATGACCCAAACAGGCACTTGCACGTGCATATCCTTAAACACACACACACACACACACACACGAGATAAGAGAAGGAGAGAGAGTTAGAGATAGGTGAGTTTAAGAAAGGGTTGGGGAGAGATGGAGAGATAGAGACAGAGACAAACAGAAAATAAATCTTTAAAGAAAAAAGACTTGTTAGTACAAATGATTTTATCTCAAAGCTCATCTTGAAACATTTGTGATATCTACTCATTTGATACTAAGATGCCCTTCCAAAATTTGCAACTTTTAAATAATTGTCTCAACGAACAAAATTGTATCATTTATTAAGATATCTGTCCAAACCACAATAATTGCTGAATTTACAAATCATTGCTCTTTATAAACTCTACCTAAAATTTAATCTGACAAATAATAACCTTATTCTGTTTTTGTTTGCTTGCTTATCTAATTTTATTTTGGTTTTGGTTTTCACAGTCTATGTTATAAGAATTTTTTAAGACTCAGTTCTGGTTAACTTTCACTGGAACCTTTTAAAGTCCTGAATTCATCAGATTCCACATTGTGGTTTCAAGATTCTGGTTCTTTTCTACCACAAAAGTTGTCTAATGAGGTGTAAAACTGGATACTTCTGGATTATAACAGTTTATCATGTGATCCAAGTTTTTATCTGTGTCTGTCTGTGTATCTCTCCTTTCTTCATTCCCTCACTACCCAGTCAGGTCATGTCTCAACCATGTTGGGTACAGCAATAAGCAAGCACTTGATTGACTCATGCTAATTATTAATCTTTCTTCATTTCTTCCTGACACCTCAAAAGTCTTGAGGAACCTATACAAGTACCCAGAGTAATTCACCCACAAGTGGGAAAGCTGTAATTACCATGCATGTCTTTGGCACTCTGCAGAGCAAAACATAGACTGCTTGAAATCAGACATTTAGTTTGTGTGTGTTCCCAGTGGTTACATTTATGAGATTCTGCTATTTTTCTTCATCCCATTCATGGCCATACCATAAATATATCATAACTACAAACATCACATAATGTAACTCTTTGATCCTGTTTTCAGAGTCCTTTTGCTTGAAGGTTTATAAATTTAGTTAATTCCCCTGCAAATTTAATGATTTCATTTTTCTTCAGAGCTGAATAATATTCTAATTTTACATATACCAAATTTCATTATCATTATCAGTTCATCTGTAAATGGACTTCTAGGTTGAATCCATTTTCTTGCTATGGTAAATAAAGCAACAATAAACATGGTCGTGTATATATTTCGTAATGAAATATAAAGTTTTCTCAAATTGGAATAATGCAGTTGCTTCTTTTCTCTTTTGCAGTCTATAAGTTATTAAATATGTAACTGACAATGATAGTGTGGAAAGCCTAAAATTCACAGCTCCCAAGTGACTACTCCACCTGTAGAAAACTTCGTTGCAATGTATAGAGAGGGTGTGGGACCAAACATGTGCGTGTTTGAGTGGATAGGTTACTAGCTGTCTGATGTCTTTACTTGAGTTCATTACAATAAAATTATTTTTAACTATGAAAAAAGGATGAAGTATCTGATGGAAACAGATGCAGAGATTCACAGCCAAACATTAAGCAGAGCTCAGGGAATCCTGAGGAAGAAGAGGGAAGGCTTGTAGGAGACAGAAGAATCAAGAACACCACAAGAAAATTCACAAGGTCTACTAACCTGAACTCACAGGGGCTCAGAGAGACTGAACAGATAATCAAGGAGTCTGCATGGGACTGACCTAGGCCCTCTGCATACGTCACGGTTGTGTAGCTTGGTATTCTGAACAGTGGAAGCAGGGTTGTCTGTAAGTCTTTTGCCTGCTTTGGGGACCCTTTTTATCCTACTGGATTGCCTCATCAAGACTTAATATGAGATGAGGTGCCTAGTTTTATTGTAACTTGATTTGCCAAATATGGTTAATATCCTTGGGAGGCTTGCCCTTTCCTGAAGAGAAATGAGGGCAGATGGAGGGAGGACGGCAGGGGATGTACTAGGAAGAGAAGAGGGAGGGGAAACTGTGGTTTAGATGTAATATATGAAAAAAACTAAAGTTCTTATTAAAAAGATAAAAATTTCTTGATAACAGATGTTTTATTGTCATTTATTTTATTAATATATATTTTTAAATTATTTCCATTTTACAGTGTTTACAGAAAAGGCAAATTCCTTCAGAGTTCCATCCTTTTGGGTACTGTAATAAGCATTATGAAGTTGAAGACTTGATTTTCTTAGCAAGTCATGTAGTTGATTCAAATTTGCTACAGGGAATTGAAGAACAGTTAAGAGAGGTGGGTTCGAGGCTAATAGAAGCTCTGTAACTCACAATTTAAAATAAAGGCTTTTAATTTTCCCAAAAATAGTGTACAATGGTATAATCGGACCATCATGATTCATTCTTTGCTTCTCCTACTGGCAAATCTCATTTTGTTTGACTCAGTTGTTCCCTATGCATCTTGGAAAGCAAAACAAAGAATTCAAATGCTTTTTATAACTTTACCTTAAAGTCTTGTTTCCATCAGGGTATGCTTTAACCCAGAGAGCTAATCAGTCCACCTACCACAGAAGAAAGACTTACAACCACCTCTAAGCAATGCAGAAGGCAATTAATGCATTTCCTCCCATGTTAATAGCTAGACACGGTGCCGCCACTCCACTCATGACCATAATTCTACTATTAACAAAAATGTGTTACTATAATTCTACTATTAACAAAAATGTATTAAGTAACTATCTTATTTTCCAGTCCATTTAAATATTGAAAAAGAAGAGAAACATGCCCCAGGCAATACTGACGCATACATGGGCAGCCCATTTATATTGGGTTTCATGGTCTGAGTAGATGAGGATGACAGAACAGGTCTTTTCTTCAAGAATCCTGCAACCTTATTGGTTAGTTTTCTATCAGCGTGGGAACACTGGACATCTTTAATTAAATCTCCTCAACTAGTTAATAAAAATAATGTCAAATTCAAATTTATGCAATGAAATCTCATGACCTTTCAAATTTAAATATTGTAGAATATTATTTTAAGTTGTGTTACATTCATTTAGCTGTGGAATATTTGTTTAATGATGCAAAGATGTATTACATTCTTTTATGTTTAATTTGTTTAATTCTGTAAAACTATGTTCCTCTGTCTTTCAAAAGTACATGATTGGTCTAATAAAGAACTGAACAGCAAGTAGCTAGGCACGAGAGGGATAGGTGGAGTTGCCAGGCAGAGAGAATAAACAGGAGGAGAAATCTAGGATTAAGAGAGAAGAGCAAAGTGGGAGGAACAAGAAAAGGAGAAAGAAAGAAAGAAAGAAAGAAAGAAAGAAAGAAAGAAAGAAAGAAAGAAAGAAAGAAAGAAAGAAAGAAAGACACCTGTGTCCATGCATCCCAGCCATGGAGTAAGAAGGAAAGAAAGATAGAGACTAAAGAAAGGTAAAAATTTCAGAGGCAAAATGTGGCTAAAGAGAACTGGGATAATTTAAATTAGAAAAATGTATAAAAATGCTAAGGAAAGACCAGTCATTTAGATGTAAAAATAAAATCATGTATTCATTTGGGTGCAAGTGGCAGACCTAAAAAAGTTAAAAAATATCAAATACATTTGACATAACAACATAAGGCTCGAATTACCAAGTAGGACCTGAAAAAAACTGAAAATAAAGACAAGACTCCTTTAAGAGACACTGTTGTTCAGCAGCAACACTAAGTTTAAAATGCCTGCCACAGAGAATGGCACCTGCATCCTAGAGCTGGGAGGTTGAAAGTAGTCTCATACCTCAGACCTCAGGAGAAGACAAAGCCAGATGATAAAACCATGGTGGAGGTCCTAGCCACTCTACTTAGTAGTATTTTGCTCATGACACAAAAGAGATGAGAGATAAGCAGTAAAAGAGATCCAGACAAGAAGAAAAACTCTAAAGAAGTTACACTGTGCTTAAAATGTGTGTAGGCTTAAGAATGGAAAGAGAAAGAATATAAACATTCATACAAAAGAGTAACTAGTTTAAATTAATAAAATAAAATCTTCAAAGAGAAAAAATAATAAAAAAGAAAAAGGCACGTAATGAAAAAAAATATATAGGGAATTAGGATTCTATGTAGTATTGTGCTAATTTTGGATTTTTTGATTGCTGATAAGCAAATGACAGCTGCTAAGACACATGGGACTAAACAAGGGACCATTGAAATAAACTGCCCTATATACTTTAGGAATGTCTTAACTTTAAAATGGAAATCAAAAAATGTATTTGTTAAATTGAAGTCCAGAATGCTTTGGGGAAGAGATTATGCTTTTGCTTCCATGGAAAACAATATACTGTGGATTCCTCCCAGATGAATATGGATCATGTTTAATCTTGGTAGACCTCCTAAATCTAAAATGTGATATATAACTACAATGGTTACAGCTGGTCTTCCTATGATTTGGTATTATCTCAGTTTTAGTGGTCAGGGACCGCTAAAGATGCCTTTGGCCATAGACAACAGGAAGCAGTCTAGAGAAGATGATGCCCATATTCCCAAGAGATGGTGAAGGTGGTTGTTGGTTGTATGGTAAGTTATGGATGTTTGTTTTCATTAAGGGGAATATAGGAATATAGGATAAAAAATTCTTAATCTCAGGTATTTTGCATTGGCATGAATTTTGGTACAGTGTAGAAATATAACATTATTTTTGTTATACTGAATATATATTTCTATTCTTATTTGGAGTTTTGGCTTAAGCAGCTCATTTTAAAATGTAATATATAATTAAGAAATAAGGCTAGTAGGTAATCTATAATAATCAATTGTAGTAGCATACATATCTTTGAATGGATATATTTTAGACAGATACATGATTTTTCAAGCAGTTTAAGGACCTACAGAATATGACATTTAAGATGCTTAATAACATAAAGATTATCATCGCAATGAGCTATATCTGTACCTGGTGGTAAGAATTTGCTTCATAAGAGGATGATGGGCATCAAAAATATTATATATGGAGTTTTTTAGTTTTAGTCCTTTTAATGTGGCAAGGCTAACCATTTGGGCAAGAATCTTTTTTTGGCTTGGCTACAGACGGTTTACTCTACAGACTAAACAAGCAGGACACAGGTAAAAGACTGTTGAATTTTGCCAAGACAAGGCAGGACAGATCTTCAAGATTCCTGCTTCACAGAAAAGTCTGCCAGATATTCTGTAGGACACAAGGAAAAGCAACTGATGAACTTTAACAATACAAGATTGGGCAGTCATTCAAAAATCCTGCTTCACTGAAAATTCTTCCAAATATTCTATGCTTGTAGGCTAAAAATGGATACTTCAAGATTGCCAGAGGAACTTTGGCTGACTATCCAGATAGTCAGATGACTCTGTTCTTAGGCGATTTAAGATCCTCCTGGTCCCTTTGAGGGAATTAAATCCTAAATAGAATTACTGTTTTCATTAGTTATAATAGAAAGTAATTTAGGTATAAAACTTTGGAAGCATTTAGATAAGATAGATAATGGAGTATTTTTTCTTGATTTGCTAACTACAAATGGACTAATTATTATAAGTGTAATTTTTAATTGATAACTATTTTTCTGTATATAGTTTCACTATGTTAAAGTTAAAATATTTCATTTCTATTTAAATAAAAGAGAGAAACTTTGTGAAATATGATTTTAAAATGTGTTACATTCATTTATGCTTTAAAATATTTGTTTTATGATGCAAAGATGTGCTGCATTCTTTTATGTTACATTTTTTCAACTGTGTAAAACTGTTTTACTCTACTTGTCTAAAATATCTGATTCGTCTAATGAAGTACTGAACAACCAGTAGTTAGGCAGTAGATGGACAGGCAGGGCTGTCAGGTAGAGAAAATATATAGGGAAGAAATATAGGACTGAGAGTAAAGAGCAAAGAGGGCAGAGAAAGAAAAGGAGGAGAGGAGGATGCCAGGGTTAGACACGCAGTCACCCAGCCAGTCATGGAATGAGAAGGGAAGAACGATACATAGAATAAAGAAAAAGAAAATAGCAGGGGGGAAGGATAAAGAGAAATCAGATGATTTAAGTTAGAATAGCTGTCCAGAAACAGACCAAGCTAAGGCTGGTCATGCATAAGTAAGAATAAGTCTCCATGTATATATTTGGTGCTGGGTGGCAGTCCCCCAAAGAGTTGGAAAGAAAAGAAAAGAAAAGAAAAGAAAAGAAAAGAAAAGAAAAGAAAAGAAAAGAAAAGACCCACTGTATTTAAATCTGAAGCAGATTAGGTATCAGGTCTTAATAGATCTGATTTCAGCTGCAGATTATTTCTGTATTTTGTTTCACAGGGTGCTGACTGAGGCAAGAAATCGAGAGATGGAGAAAGACAAAGAGAGAGACAGAGGGAAAGACAGAGACAGTGAGAAAGGGAGAGGGGTATGGAGGAGAGAGACAAAGAGAGAGTGGGGAGAGAGTGAAAAGAGGGGGGAAAGAGAGAAACAGAGGGAGAGAAACAGAAGAGACAGTGAGAGATGGAGAGAGAGAGAGAGAGAGAGAGAGAGAGAGAGAGAGAGAGAGAGAATATCTATTCTCTTCTTGCTTTTTCGAGGAAACAAATTTTATCAGTAGGGCACCACACTCACCTCATGACTGATCAAAATGTACTCACTTCCTTAAGTCCCTTCATGTAGACACTAAAACATATTGAGGAGTTTCTGTTGTCAACAGTTGAGTGAAGAGGTGCACATATGTCAGTTTCAGAATGTATTGTATCTATGAGATGGAAAGGCTGCGAGTGTGGAGTATGGTTTTGTATAAAAATATAAAATTCTTCTTTGTTCAGTAATGTGGAGGTAACATGAAGACAGCCAAGATAAAATACTTAAGCTATCAATATTGAAATATATCAAATATCAGACTTCTTCACTCCAGCTCTCAAGAGAGGATGAGCTGGGTAAGCTTTGCTTATAGGATGACAAGTGTTAATTTATGAGCCAGTGATTGTACAGTAAGACTTTCCTATTACTGGAATAATATCACTTTTTAATAGTGTACTTCTGTCACAAAGAAATATGGTGTTTTTCTAAGGACAGGGATTTTTAGATAAAAATATTATGAAGAGTAAAGATCCTTGAGAAGTCATATTTAAGAACGAAATAATGGACAAGATCCAGAACCCAAGTGAAAAATATTAGTGTGAGAAGACAAATGCCCTGTACAGCCTCATTAAAACACACCAAACATAATCAGATTAGTATTTGAATGCTTCAAATCTATACCTTGCAAACTTTGTATATGCAGTGGAGATTTCCCTTTTAAAATGAAAATTATTGTTTGTGTTCATTAGGCATAAATGCATCAAATTATGGAAATTACAGAAAAAAATGTTTGACCTATATGTGTAAAGTACTCCAAATATAGAGTGTACACCCTATAGCTTGCAGGTGCTTAGTAGGTACTTGTTCAGTAGATGTGTGAATGCATGCATACCTTTTTACTTTTGAAAATTAGTTTTCATACATGGCTATTTATAGTTGATTCTCTCAATTATCCCCATCTTCCTGACCCCCCTTCTCCATACTCTTTGATTCCGGGTATTATCTCTTTATGATGTTCTATTGTATTCCTTACTTTCACTATAAGGTCTCGGTTTGTTTTTCCAGTTATATGGATACCTTCCCAGTCTCCTATCCTTATTTACTACCACCTGGATATGTACATTCAGTTGTGAGAAGATCTATATAATGGAGAGAACAAATAAATTTGACTTTCTGAACTTTGGTTACATCAGTTAATGTTTCTGAGTTCCATTCAATTCCATATAAAATTTCCTAACTTCAGCTTTCTGTTTGCCAATTTGTTATGTGTATCATATTTCAATATTAATGTTTTAATGGATATTTATGTTAACTCTACTTTTTGCTGTTGACAAATAAATGCATCAACAAATATAGATGTGTATCTGTCCAGGGGTATAGCCAAGTCATGCAGAAATCCTTTTACAGTTTGGATAAGTTTTCACCTTGATTGCCAAAGCAGCTGTATTAGTTTATATCCCCACGAAGTATGGATAGGTTTCCTCTTTTCTCACATCCTGTTGTCATTGATTGTTCTTGGTTTTCTTGATGGTGGCCCTAATAACTGAAGTCATAGACTTCCAAAATCTTTCATTTGCATTTTTATGACTAGAGTAGAACAATTTAATAATATAGATACAGAATAATTTAAGAATATACACTGGCCATTTTATTTTGTCTTTAGGAAATTGTCTGTTTAAACAATTTTCCTATTACTATCTGAAAGTATGGAAATTTTTTCCAGGGAAGACTTTTTGATCAGTTTCTTTCCTTTTATAAAACATTTTTAAAGTACCTAACCATGGTTACCTCCCATTCTACAGGCTGCCTGATTATTCTGCTAATACTTTATTATATTTATGTACAAAAATTTAACAAATTCATGTTATCTCATTTGTCAGTTCTTGGGTATATTTTATGTTATTGCTACTATTTTCAGAAACATTTGCTTATGCCAATGTCCTGAAGAGTTTTTCCTGTTCCCTTTTAAGAGATTCAATGTTTCCAGTTGGAAAGTAAGGTCATTGATCCAGTTTAAATTGATTTCTATGTAGGGTGAGTGATATAGACCTATTTTTTCCACAGGTAGATAATTCAGTTTTACCAAAAACATTTGCTGAAACTAAAGGGCAATCACAGCACTAATCTATGATTATAAACATCTAACATATTTGCAAGGCAATTTGACAATATGATGTTTTAGCAGAATAGTCATAGATTCACCTAGGACATACGACTTCCCTGCAACAGATTCTTAACCTGGTAAATAGAACTAAGCATGAGTTCTTTTCCATATAATAATCTTCAACTCAAACCAGTAAGCAATTGATTATGCAACATGCCATTAGAGGACTAACTATACATCTTGCCAGTTATATTATTTTCTGTTGTTTGTGAGATTCATCAAAGAACTTCTTACTTCAGTAGGTAAAAGCTACTGAAGAAACCCATAACCAGCCAAGATGCATGCAATAAGTAATGATGGACCTAGTCATTAAATTTGGCAGTTTTATCAACAGCTTCAAGGCTCAGAAACCAGTATGAAAGAGGGAGTATAAAAAAATGGAGACAAAATTGGAAGAATATATATCAAAAAGACATCTTCTGGAAATGATATAGCCATTGTGTTCACAAATTTACTGAAGATGTGACTTTCTTCAAAAGATCTGAAAAAAGTTGAACTAAGGTGTCATTAGGTCTCATGCCTCCTGAGAATTTATTAACAATTAAAGGTTTCTGGGTGAAGGGAGTCGTCTCTTTAAGCCTCCTTAAAGACTATTAAATATAATAATCTGTTTTTTTCTTCAACTTAAGTTATTATCTTTATTACCCTGGCATTGAGGAGTTGTCAATATACAATGCTGTCTCACATTTTTGTAGGGATTTTTTTAATTATTATTGTTGCGTTTGTGCTTCTTTTGAGATATTTATGTCCTCTATTTTGTAACTTCCCTACTTTGAAACTGCTTTTGTTTGCTTGTTTTGTTTTGTTTGAGTCTTTTAGGGACATGCTTTGCTTGAATTTATGTTCCGGAAAAGTTAAATGTAGTACCTATAATCATTTGACAAAATCTCTTTGATACCAACAGAGGAAGGTCCTTCTCTCTTGACTTTGCCGCACTGCGAATGATGTAGACAAAGAATCTTAGGGTGCTGGCTGTTGGTATCCTGGTTCATAAGCTAGTGACAGAGTTCTCTTGTTCAGCATTACCTGCTGTGAGTTTCCTGAGAATGCAATTCACAAGTTGTCTTCATTTATTAAGAGCCTTTTATAAGCTGGGCCCAAATTTGTCTGCTGTAGTGACTGCTTTCTCTTCTTTAATTCCAGTCATCAACTCTTAGGTCTTCATTTTTGATCCTCAGCCCCTTAAATTCAGCATGTTTCTAGAGGAATGTAGGCTTGTCCACAATGTGGATACCTAGTGTTTCACTCAACAACTGAATTTTAATTTCCTATGTTTTTAAATTATCTTGGGAGAAGTTATGAATTTATCTTTCTTGCAAAGTGTACAGATCATTTAAGGTAAAATTTTCAGTTTCTTCAACCATGTAATTAACAATACTGTTCAATTTTAAGATATTTTTCCCTTGGTCCATAACTTTGTATGTATTTTTTTATTCTTTTGCAAAGTTACATGTCCTGTGAAATGAAAAATTAATTATTTTCACAAATGCCACCCATGAAAAGGTAGTCACAGACCACAGGAGAATTAAAATAGATTATTTGTATATTTTTTGCAATATATTTTATTCATTATTTAGTTAAAATAGATTTTAATGTTACTTTGCACAGTTAAATTCTGTTGGAGATTTACTACAAATATGTAAAAAAGCAATTTCCAACACTCATGAATAATTCAGAATTTCTTTTCACAAATCCATATACATTTTCTCTCTAGAATTTGAAATTTCAGATTAGAAGAATCTCTGTAGACTCTGATGTCTCTAGAATGGTAAATTAGACTTTTTAGAACGAAGTTTCCCGTATGTATAAATATAAATGCAATGCAGAACAATACCGTTATCAGGGGTTGACTAAAAATCATCTTAAAAAAGATGCTGCATAGAAGCCCTGCTTACCCAAACAAAAGCATTCTTGAGAGTTTCAAGGGTTTTGCACAATTGAATGTGTAATCTAGCTAAAGAATATATGGGCTATGATTTTGGTGAATGAAACTGATACAAATAAATTAAATAGGAAACATGAAATAGATAAGATTAGTGTTAAAATAAAGGATTTGGCATATATGAAAGAGATAGATCATAACAGGAAAAATGAATGAGCCCTTATCAAACTTTAAAGAAAATAGGTTAAGAGTTACTTAGGATTAAGACTATAAAATGGTAGTAGATATCTGTAGGCTGACTGGAGTTCTACAGTATCTAATGAATACTTAATATTGTTTTTTATTTGACTTTAGTGCTTACATGTAGAGTGTCCCGCCAGTAGCAGCTACTGTGTGTGAGGAGGGAAGTATTTAGAGTGCTGAATCTCTATTGCATAGTAACTCCACACTTTCACATAGATGTGACACCCAGTAGCCAGGGAGATGACCTAGATTGATTGCCTCAGTGTGATGGATGGTAAGGATATAATATGTATTTAGAAAAACACGTTGCCCTTTTTAATTTTTTTTTGATTAAATTGCTGCCTGGCCCATTAGCTCTAGCCTCTTACTGGCTAACTCTCACATATAGATTAACCATTTTTATTAAATCTGTGTATCAACATGTGACTGTGGCTTACCGGGAGGGATTCTGCATGTCTGACCTGGTGGCTGGCTCCAAGGCAGCTCTCTCTGTTTTGTCTACTCCACCCACCTAATTTTCTGCCCTATCAAAAGGCCAAGGCAGTTTCTTTATTTAACCAATGACAGTAACACATAGACAGAAGATCCTCCTACACCATTCCCCCTTTTTCTGTTTAAACAAAGAAGGAGGGCTTTAACTTTAACAAGGTAAAATTACATATAGCAAAACAGTTACAATATTTATATCTATTTTATCTTTTAATACAATTAAGGAAAACTATAACTATCTAGCTATTCTTCAACTTCATGAAAGACTCCAGAAGGATATAATATTACCTAAGTAAACAAAAAGTAAGCAACTTCTAAAACTCTAGAAATGACAGAGACATCTTGCTGCATGGACAGTCACCCAAAGTTCTTTTGTACTGTTGGGGCATCCATCTTTGGCCTTTAGGCCCATATTATCCAGCAGACATTTTTGTGGAGCAGGAAATTCCAAAGGCAGTTTAGTCACTTATTTTTTTTTTTTTGTATTCTGTAGAATGCCTCGCAGACTCTTTTATGAAACAAGAACCCCCCGAAGGATCATCTCACCTTTAGGCAAGTTTAGCAGTCCTCTCTATGGGTTCTTTTTGTCCAGTTTATGCAACAGTCCCAGGCAAGAGCAGTTTTTTGCCCAAATGGCTAACCAACTCCATAAGGAGCCTCTTTGATGCCCATCTTCCTCTTGAAGTAGATTGGTGCTGCCAGGAGTGGGTGAAACACTTGCCCTTTATGTATCCTCTGGATCACAGATAAAGCTCCAGTTTACTGTGGGAGTATGCAGGAGACAGTATTTGAAATTTATCTTCCAAACCATTAATGATGCCAGAAGGATACACAACTAAAGATGAGAGGAAAAGGACTTGAAATACTTCATTCTGATTCACCAGAGAAGCTCATCTCATCATTTGTGATCATCATTGCTATTATTCCATGCGGTTAAAAAATGGTTATACTTTGACCTATCTATGCATTGTCTCATTTAGCCTTCACAGCTACTTCATGAGACAAGCTATCAATTGCACCAATTTATCAGTTATTAATGTATGCTTGGCAACTCACTGTGTCACAAACACTGGAGGGGTATCAATATTTCAACATTATGTTCCACTTATACATGTGGGTTTATTATTATTATTTATTACTATTACTATTTGTAGAAGAAAAGTATTGCTAAAGTTTTGAGAACAATTGGGTTTATCATTACACAGAATCTAACAAACTCATCAATACAAGTTACTTCAAAGGAATGAGAAGTATTTTAAACCTATTTCTTTATAAAGTAGCATAAATAGTTATGTAACTCTTAGTTTTTAAACCTCTGTCTTTTTTTATGCCATAGCAGATTTTTAGCAAATATAACATAGTAGCAAAGTTCTTGTAAAAGAGAAAATGAACAGGGGATAATATATATACATATATATATATATATATATATATATATATATATATATATATATATATATATATATATATGATGTGGGTCCTTTAAATGGCCTGGCAGGAAAGTGAGTCAGCTGAGAGATAAGAATGAAAATTCGGTGCAGATGGATGAGACTTCAAAGTGTGCAACACCAGGAGATTCATTGTCAGCATATTTAAAACATGCTACAACTTTGGAAAAAGTTTCTAGGCAGCAATCATTCCCAATCCAGTTTTCCAGGCAACAATTATTCCAATTCCAGGTTCATAATAAAGCTTAGGGTGTGACTACATAAATACACCTTTGCAAAGTATATGTGACCATGATGGTGGACTCTATACCTAAACAACCCAGAATCTCAGAAGGCCTCTTACCAAGATAGTATAAATGTCAGCAAGCTATAAAATACACGTGGTGTCATTGCTATGGATAGGTTCTATTAACTGGAACTAGAAATGGGAATCTGGTATGAATACCCTGGGGATTTGGGTGAGGTCTGTCTCTGTAGCAGAAGGTAGGTGAGGTCTCTTGCCACAGATAAGTCTCCTGGTCATTAACAATACCTACTTGTATCTCTCTAGGTGGGAAAATGGGTATTTTATCTCCTACATTGAAGAAAGGCCACTGTATGTTTTAATACTCCCAGTTTTCCTAGTGGTATGTGGGCAAAAAGACTTTGGAAAAGCAAATAGTTGAACTAAATGTGTAAATAACCTCCTCCTCAAAATTTGAATCACAACCTCTTTCTTTTCTTTTCTTGAAATATCTTGATATTTCAAATATTTAGAACATTCAAAAATGTTGCTAAAACAAAATAAGCATTAAGAATAATTTTATGCCAGTGTACTAAAGCATTAGGTTGACAGACAAGTTATTGGATATAGAGAGACATTTTCTCTTGACCTACGTGTATACCTGCTGTTTCTGTATAGAGGGCTCATGTCTAGCTACAGTTAGTGTGAATGTGAAATATTTAAGACAGTTTACTGAAAAGATAAGTAAAAAACCCCACCGGATGACAAAGAAAATAATAATATCAGACACACGACCACCTCAGATAAACAACTTGTGAACTCATAATAGGCTCAGTCAATCATCTTAAATAATCTCTATATTTTGTTGCCATTCTCAAATTGCTGCCACTTAAGTTAGTTAATCATTTATTTATTGATGTGATGATTAAGTATAAAAAGGATTTTTAAACTTGTAAGGAAGATTATAATTCACACCAGAAATACTTTGCTATCCAGATTCTTACAGGCTTTGGAATTGTGTTATTCTTTTGCTGTATTAGGGCACAGTAAAGAAATTGCATTAATGTTGTCAGAAAGGTTTCACTAAGGTCACTGAATTTCAGTCAGGAAAACAAGATACATATCACAAAACAGAAGAGGAGCTGCTATACCTTTTGATGGATGGACTCTTTGGGTATTTAAATTCTTACTATCTTCAGTCATAATTAACAAGGAGGATGAAAATAGCTTAATGATGACAGTAATAATGATAACAATATGTACATGAGATATTTTAAATACAAATAGATACTTGTTAATTGTTATAGTTTGAAGGTGAAATGTTTCCCTGTGGGCTCAGGTGTTTGAATATTTGGGATGCAGCTAATGGTAGTGTTTGGGGAAATTACAGAAGGAATTGAATCTCACTTGAAAAGGTGAGTCACTGGATACTAACCCTGTGGCTTCACAGCCTAGCTTCATTTCCTGTTGGCTCTCTGTAGTTTAACTGTTGACTAATGTGAAGAACCACCTCATACTCCTGCCCTCATGTCTCCCCTCCATGATGTACACTTTCTAAAACTGTAAACGAAAAGAACCCCTTCCTTTCTTATATTGCTTTGTTGCGTATTCTGTCAAAGCAGCATGAAAAGTCACTAATATATTAAATACTGAAGTTGAGAACAAGAAGGTGAGCTTATTCATATTATCAACCTGAGAAAGGTTGGAACTAACACCTTTCTGGCTTTCTTAAGTTTCAAATTACTGTTATTTGCAGTTCTGTTCAAATTGTGTAGTCCATTGTTATTACTGTGTGAAGCTGATTTTTCATTTTGGTAGGCTACAGTGACAATATTTTATATGAAATAAAGCACAGTGCATAATATAATATGTGATGAAATCATCAAAATGATATGCATAATGTGCTCCCCTGTACCGGTACTAATAACTGAGAGTCACCTGTGACAATGGTTTAGTTCATGGCACAGTCTTTAAGTGACCTTTACCTCATAATCTTCTTGTTGAGGATTTCTCATCAGAAATATTAGACTGAGAAGTGCTTAACTCCTTCAAGTGTATGTTAACCTTTACTATATTTCTATATAGATAGCTCTTAGTCTATTTAAAATTATTATGATTGATAAGAATTCCTGTTTTAGAGAAAATAGCTCATAATATGACTTAAGGGCTCCTGCAGTACAGGTAGGGAACACAGCTTTGAAAATTCTTTAAAGAGCTGCACATGACAAGGACAGGATATGTCATTTCTGTAAATTACATATGTATGAATTACATATCTAAATACTAACTACTAAACTTTTACATAAAAGAGCCTTCAAAATGTTTATTCAATAGCAAATACCTAATACTTCATGTTTGTGTCACTCTAATATAATGCAAATATAATGAGTCATTGTAAAGGAAGTGTATGAATATAAATTCATAAGGGTACACATATATGAACATGTCCATTTTGTAAGCATTTTTGATATTGTACTGTTTGACAATCATAGACAAAATGTCATTAAAGACCTCCACTAGCACCTCCCTCTTTTTCTTCCTTTCTCCTCTTCTTTCTTTTTCTTTTGTCTTTAGATGCAAGGGTTAACTCTATAGCCCAAACTCTCCTGCAATTTCATCTGAATCTAGGATGGTTGCAAACACATATCAATTCTGTTGTCTAAATCTCCAGAGTGTTGTGATCAAATAAAGTGTCACTATTGTTTTCCTAATTACCTTATTTAAAGTTGGGTGCTCATTTCAACTCATGTGTACCTGAACATCTTATCTCTATTAAAATCAAACTATGACCATGAAAATAAAAATGCAAAATACCACCTCAATATATTGTTGTGATAATATAAATAGATTGATCTCAAATTTAATGTCTTATGACTTATGCTGTTTTTATTAACAATGAACGATAACCAGCATAAGCCACTCGTAAAAAGAATATCACATTTTCATTTCGTATTTAAACATACTATTAACATGCACTTATAGATACTATACTAAATCATGCTTTTTTTTACTTTAAAGTTGTTAAAATTTCAAGAGTCAACTTTATTGATTTTCATTAAAATAAACTGAACTTCTATGCATAAATAGTAAATTGAAATTCTACAAATCACTGTGATTTAAAATTCATAATATAGTTTCAAGTTAAAACAGACACTAGTCATAGATGAAAGAATTTTTGCCGAAAATTTACTCTCCCTGATTTTAAACTACCACATTCACTTATTTCATAAACACATAAAACCCAATAAGCATTTATTTTAATTATGAGTTTTGCATGTTCTGAATTTGAACTGTAAACAATCCCAAACAGTCACCTTCCCCAGTCTGTTTATGACTGTACACTCGTAGAGGGGAAAACAGTACACAGAAAATGCCTAGGGCTGCAGAAACAGTCATACAGAAGAGTGCCAAGGGCATCCGGGCTCCTCCTAGGGACCCATAGCAGAATGTAAAACGGAAAGATACTGACATTTCCTTCAGAGACTTTTGCATCTTACATTTTGGTGCTTGGTTAGTGATATCATAACCTTGAAAAATCCATTAAGCATAGCCAATCTTTTTATTATGGTTCTTTGGTGACTAGAAAATTAACAATTATATGTAGTACCTCGTGTTAAAAATGCTTGAGAAGTGATATGGTATGTTTTCCCATAAGAAAGGCATTGAAATAGATGTTACACTTGTGGGAGATTTAAAGACTTGCTGACTAATTGCTTGTGATATTAAAATAAATACTTAGCCTCATGATAGCATTAAAATTCTTATCACCTATTTTTGTGGGGGTAAAGGCCTTAGCTTAATTGCTCTCAAGTAGTTGTGGTATAATAGACAGTGGCTATTACCCAGTCAAACAACAGTGTTCAGGAAGAGTTACATAGAAAACTGGCAAAAAGCATTTATATACAAATACAACTGTGTTTGGCGCAAATTTCAAACATCATCTTTTAGTCATGACATATCTGACTAATGGAGAGTATCATGTTATTGGGCATAATCAATATTGCCTTTCAGTGAACAGTTTTAATGAGGTAGATCTGGTTACTCACTGGGAAGCTAAGTACTTTCAGCTTAATAGATTAAAACCTTGGAGGAAACTAATTCTTTGGCACAATATAATTCTAATAAATAATAGCAAAAATGCAAACTAACCTTTAATATCACTGATTAAATAAAAAGGCTGAATTTTTTCCAGGATGAGAATCTACTCCTTCCTGAAGTGGATAAGGAAACTTAACATCTTCTCCAGATCACTTGGGCATCACTTAGTGAAGTTCTCAGTATATTGAAATGAATTATAACATTACGAAGATAAAAAAATCAATTATGTGCAAAACAAATCTGGGAATAAATAACACTAATGTTACTGAACCTAAGTACAGTCTTTAAAGTATGATTGTGTTTCCAAGCATCCTTAACATTTGAGGACACAGAAATAGGATAAATCCACAGGTGTTATGTTTGAATGTTGGAAATTTTATTTCATTAATTATTTTATCATTATTTGATGCAATTTCTACCTTTTAGAATTTAACAATAAAAAATGCATAACACAATATTTGAATCCATCTCCAGCAAACAGAACACTTTATTTATTCTATGCAGTGGCTCTGAAATCTTTTTAATAGTCCAGGAAATTACTGATTTACTGTAACTTGCAAAAGGAATTCAGGTTTTTACACTATTATGTAAATTTGTTGTTACATGTTGGTGACACAATGACCAAATTTTAAAAATATAAATGTTATTCTTAGAATAAATATGAAAGGATAAGGAGTTTGATAGCATGAATCAGGCTTATAAATCCTCAATTCATTTACTGTTGTCAGAGTACTTGATGAACACCTCTAAATATCAAAATGCCTGTTTTTAATGCCTATAATCGCTTTAAAAAATCAAACTGGTCTACTATTGCTTTTATCTTTAGATGTGTAAACTTAAGTTCTTTCTTGAGAGGCATAAGTTGGTAAACATTAATGAGTCGATCAGTTTAAAATATTTATCATTTTAAAATTTATCCTCCAGCTTCTTCTTGGACACAAAATGATAACTGTAAGATAAATATTCTTAGAAATTTCTGCGCTATCTCAAGCAGATATAATTGTGCTAATTTAGGTGGGATATATTGACTACCTTTTTAGTAGTTACTTCAAGTTTTATAACATTAAATATTGATATTAGGTCTAAAAGACAACACAAATAGCTGTTAATAAATCCATATCACTTGTCTTTTCTGAATAAACAGCAGAAAGCTTTAAGAACTTCCAGGGTAAAATACATTGATTATAGACGTTTGAAGCCATCAAGATTGAATACACTATGATGTAAGTATTTGTGTAAGTTGGATTAGACACACCATATCAGCAGATCCTTACTTTCAGATAATAGGTTGACATAACTGGACTCAAGATGTATAAGAGGTCCAGGTAAATCTAAGTTAGCTAAAGAATTAAAAGTTTTCCCATGGAAAATAAATGACATTTTAAGAAAACTCATACTCAAGATATGGTTTTCTCTTTAACAAAGCAATACTTGGTGGGTAAGAAAGGGAATTGTTAGACGCTACAGCAGGTGCAAAGGAAACTATTGATGCAGTCCTCCAAAAGAGGCATTGATCTTTAAAGACAACAGTGAAAATATGATGAAAATGATAATGATGAAGGGGTAAGAAAATAATTTAAAAGTATTCAGAGGAATCAATTGGCAATTGGCAGATTTGGTATATGATGGAGAAAGAGGAGTAAAGGACATGTACTCTTGAATTTTCCATTGGAGTGACTGTACCTACTCTACAATATCAACCTACTGGCAGATCAAGGGTAGTCTGATATGGAAGGGAATCTGGGCAGGATGTCATTACTAATCATTGCATTTTATGAAAAATCAACTGTTTTTACATTATTACATAGTCATTGTTAATATTGTGACTAAAAAAGTAATTTAAATGTAGAATATTCATTCTTAACTAAATTAATACAATTAGTTTATCTTTGGGATATCATGACATTTTCTAAGAATATTTAGTTTGCAGTTATTATTTATTGTAACCAATAAATGTATGTATCAATTTAAAATATTTACCTAGACAGACCAAAAATGTGAACTACCCATTTTAATCTTTTAATTCAATAAAACCATCACTTAGTCATTTTCTGGTATGCCAAATAAAACAAACATCTTATCATAATTCATTGAACATAGTTCAAAATGAAACCAAACAATGATAAATACAGAAGCATACCTAACAATATTTAGGTTTATCTACTTTCATGTGAGAGTAAGCTATTCTATGAACTGAAATAGAGCAAAAAATGATCACAGGTCTTTTCTTGTGTAAAATTTAAAGAGCTCATCCATTGTGTGAGCAATAAAACACACATCGTTACAGACCCTCTAAACTTAATATTCTGTTATACATGACTTTCATGTGTTAAGTGTTTCAAATTAATCATATCCAATAATTAGAAAATTATATTCATTGAGTTATACTAAATCATTTTATTATAATCTTTTATTTTTAATTGAAATTTAAATATTTCTCCAGATAAGCTTTAGCATGTTTTTATGAAGTATTTGTTATTTTATATTTCTACAATCAGTGTATTCTCAAATTCATTGTCTACTCTCTTTTTGGCCTCATAATGAGTAAAGTCTCTATAATATTTGCTAGCTGCTTCTTACTATATCTTCCAGACACCTGACTTTTTTTAAATGTGGAAGTCTTACTTTTCAGACCCTAAAGGTAATAAGACTTTTATCAACAGAATAATAGGGGTTACGCGTAATCTTATACTGCTGTCCAGACACTATTCAGACTAAATAGCCCTCCCACTGGCAGTTAATGTGCCTACTGAACTGTTCACAGGCGCAGCTTTAGTGCAGAGACTTTCTTTTCAGGTCTCAGAATACCCTGTAGTGAAGGTGTTGATATAGAAAAGAAAAACTTGTTTCAGTTCAAAGAAGTTTACTCAATTCATGTAGAACGTCTTTCCTTTAGTTGAGTGACACATTGTAGAAAAGATGAATTAGAAGTCAAAGACTAACTACTGTTCTCAGTTGTGCCACATTCTTACCGCTTTAGGCCGTGGGAAGTCACCAAACAATTACCTGTCTCTTTCTAAACATGTACAATTAGAGAAATATTTCTCCTCAAATAAGTAGAGGAAATTTGAAAGAGTTGCATTGTTATTAAATTTATATTTCAAGAATGTAAATTTTAACAAAATTGAATGTACGATTTTTCCTTTATTCAGCATTATTGGTAACATTTTGCACCTAGGAGTTATGTTGGGAGCTCATAAATCTGCATAAGCTTCCAACCCTATTCGTCCTCACAAAGTTTATAAATCTAAAAATAGAAAATCTAACTCTTCAGAATTACCAAGGAACATGACTCCTAAGACCAGACTTTCTTTAGTAAGCATGACTTCCTCTTCAAATACAGTTCAAAAAATAATATCTTTTGAGGGACTTATTTTTGAATCTCCCTCTTGCAAACAGTGTTTCAGTCCCACAAGGGGAAGCAGTTCCCCTTTATCCACACTCTGCTTTGCATTTATCTAGCATGTGTACACTACTTTTTAGCCTCGTTCTATTATTATGGTTGCAGAGAATACTAGGGATCAGCAAAAAAATATAAGCTAAATATTATAAGTGGTGAAACATTATCAACATTCTGTTTTTTTTAATTAGTACATTTAGATAGAAAGGACAAAGAACTAGAATGTTAGAGTTCTAAAGAATAATTTATACTTGATAATTGCAGTGTTTAAAATCTATTTAATAATCACAGTATAGAAATTCCTGGTTAAGTGTTCTTGATGACTGTAGCGAAGTAGAGCAAGAGTGCAAATGATCTGAGTAAACTGTACCGTTACATAATACATGCTTTCTTTAGAATGGAAAGTAAATTAGTATCAATAAGAAGTAAAATAGGAGTGGATATTATTGATGAAATGAGACAACAGAACATTCATAAGAATAAAATAATGCCAAGTAGGAAAATACAAAATGAAAAAATAACAAAATTTGATGAAATAAAATGAAATCTTTTATATTTGACTGAAGATACTCAAGGTTACCTATTTTGCTTAGGGCTCTCTGGAGAAGCAGAGTGAACATAGCAGATTTATTTTAGGAAAAAAGATCATGAAATCTCTTAGGGTAGTTATTTAAAAGTTTGCATTGGGTACCAACCAGCTTGAGATCCAAGATAACCAAGGGTAGAGACCCATTCTAAATTGCGGCAGCCTGGACATTGGGAAGACTTGAGAATCTCCCAGTTTTATACTCTTTTATGGCCTTCAACTGACTTCACGAGATTCACCCACATCATAGAGAACAATAGTTTGTCATTGGAGTTTTCTAAATACTAATTTAATCAAATGTCATCCTCCGAATTTCCCATGGTAACTGACAAAAATTACACTATAATGAGCTTTGGGCATAAATGACATGTCCTTCTTTACAGATTCTCTACTGTAACATAAGTTATAATATATACTTGTAATATAAGTTTTAACATGTGGTGAAATCTCATTGACAGCAAATAAGGAAATTCTTACAAAGAGAATTTAATATTGTATATGACATTGAGTTGCTGTGAGCTTATTTGACAATGGAAACAGTCCTGGAGTATTCAGGTGTCTCCAAAGGAATGTCAATAGCCTATGAAAAGAGATGACAAGGTATGATGATGGGAGTATTTTGGGGTGTTTTGATGTAAAAGATACCAACCTTCCCTTGCTGGCTTTGGATATAGAAATGGGCCATCAAAGTTTGTGTCCAGCCTTTAGAAGATATAAGAAGCAAGTAAATGGGTTCTGCCTACATCATCCAGGAAAAAGGAAATCCTGCTGATCCTTTCATTTTGCCCCATTGAAGCTGGCATTAGAAGGCTTTCTTTGAAGTCTCTATGATAAAGAAAGTTTTATGGAGTGGAATGATTGCTCTGGTACGAAAGTCTCTGTTATGCAAGAATGAGGACCTGACTAGGGACTGCGACCTCCCTAGTGTAATGTAGAAAAGCAAGGCATGTTGGCAGTCTCTGAAAGTGAACCTAGCATGAGGACAGACTGGTGGATCCCCGTAGCTTGTTTGTTAGCCAGGATCTCCAAGCTATCAGCATAAGGTTCAGTGAGATAATGAAGAGTGACCAAAGGACGGCTGACATCAACCTCTACCAACCATCTATCTGCACACACATGCATGCACACATGTGCACAGCATATCCTAAGCAGGTGCACAGATACAACGTCGTTTATAAGCTTCTTGTAACTTAAGACTACAGCAATAGGACTGGCAGAGACACATCAACACAATCGAATTCTGTCACTTTAGAATATTACTTGAGTTGAACTCTTCAAACAAGAACATGATGATACAATAGAAATAATAGTGGTTTGTAGTAATAGAGAACCAACGTTGCCCTTGACCTTCATAAAATAACCAGTCAAGTGGACTTGCAACAGTCCTTAAGCTTTTGTAATTTCCTTATTTTCAGCACAAAATGACTATGATTAGAAATGCATCTGACATTCCTTGGACTCATAAATTACCATAAATAGGTATCTGACTCTATCTAAACTAATTTGTGTTCCTTCTTCAGTTCTATCTTACCATATGTGATGTTTACCTAGGTTTTTATGTTTTGTGTTGTCTTAGAAGAACTTTTTTTACAAATGCAATTCTGACTAGGAAATTGCTTAGGCAACTTCAAAAGATTACAGGTATAGACAACTCCCTAATCTTTCTAAATAGAAAAAGAGGAAGTTCAGTGATTCACACAAGGACTTAAGTTTTTCCTGCAGGAACAAAATATAATGAAGTCGGCCAGGCAGTGATGGTGCATGCCTTTAATCCCAGCACTCGGGAGGCAGAGGAATGTGGATCTTTGTAAGTTTGGGAGCAGCCTGGTCTACAAAAGCTCATTCCAGGACAGTCTCTAAAGCTCTAGAAAAACCCTGTCTCGAATATATATATATATATATCAAAAAAATAAATTGAAGTCCTGCAAGTCTACATGCATAAACTAGTTTCAACCTTAAATATGTGTGCCCCTCTTCTCATCATAAATAATTGACATTCAGTGTACACCTGTTACAAGTTGCTGTATTTTCAATTAAAAACACCTTCATTGACTTCATTGACTCTTTCATTTGAAGCCTGGGTAAAAGCCTCTACTGGAGCAGGTCTTAAGTGTACTGTTTCTGAAGAAAGATAAAAAGGTTTGTGTATAAAAACAAAGGAAATGATGGGTGTGTAGCTATCAGCAGGGACAAGAAACCAAACCAACCCAAGATAAAGTTGAGATTATGAATGACAAGGAATGTAAATTGCCCAATTCTAAGTCACAGGGACACTAAGTTGACTCTATGTGTGACTGCCATAACCAGCACCTGTAAGTATATTAATTTTTTGGTGATAAGTTTATTGTCATAGAATGCTTATTTATCAGGATATCATGTGCATATTGCTACTGAATCAACCCAGGTTATTTAGGTTTATGTGACACTTCAACAAGCATTTATTGGTAATAAAGAGGCATAATCTGCTCTCCACGATATTTTTATTCAAATAATATGTATTGTTAAACACAAAACCACTCTCTGTGTGACAGAAGACAGAAATGTAATCTTCCTGCTTGCCTGTGACTTTCTAGTCACTAACCTGTCTGTTCTCTACAATTCCCTCCCCTCTCCTCCACTCAGTGATCCCTCATTGTCACTATGATGTTTTCTATTCTATAAACTCAATGGTTTAGATCTGACATTGTAGCAAGAATAGTCAGTATGTACCTTTCTGTGCCTTGTTAATATCACTGTCTCTAGGTCTGCCCATTTCATTGCTTATAATATCTCATCCTCTTTTTGGCTTAAAAAAATCTACCTGAGGATACATTTCATGTTTTCTCAACTCATTCACTACTAATTGGCCAACACATTAATCAATTATTAGCTATTGTGAAGAGTGCTGCAATCACTACTGGAGAGCTCTTTGATGTACTGATATTATTTTTTTGAATATAGTCATCCTTTATAAGTAGCTAACAAGCCATTTTTTTTTCTTTGCTGCAAAACAATTTTATTTTAACAAAAGGCATTCACCAACTCTGTCCTGATTTCTTATGAAAAAATAAAAATATTTGTCAAAGATAAAATTTAAATGACTTTGTCTTTCAATGTGCAGAATGCATAAGTAATAATTATTGAAATATACAGATTGATGAAGATTTGAACTCACAGCATTTCAACTAAATAATAAAATACATGTGCAAAATATTTTTTCCTCTCCTTTGCATATGCACTATTCTTATGGAGGAATCCTAAGTAGATACCAAAGAAATGGATTAGTAGTATTGATATGGATTTAACCCAGGCAATGAGGAAGAAAGAAAGCTCTAAAAGGCATATGAAACATCCTCTTACGTTTCTACATACTTTATTACAAAATGTTTGGTTATAGACTTCTGAAGGTGAATTTGTTTAGCAGCCAAAAGTGATGAATAAGGATTTTTGTGGGATAGAGTTAAATGTTCTTTATTTAAGAAAAGAAATATGCCATGATTTTTGGCATTATATGAATGCTCAGTATTTTAGGAGTCTATCTTGGCTCTGCAAGTTATTAATTCAGTTTCTATTGTTGTGGGAAATATTCCTCTGCTTCAAAAAATATATAAAATGTACAAACAGTATAATCTATTGATGTATTACTAGTGTTGTGGCTGTGACAGCTTGTCATATGCTTTGCAGAGAAGTCATTAGCCAAATGGAAATTTAGGTCAGCTAGCATTTCTGAATGATATTTAGAAGATCACTGAAATTATTAAAAATGGGCTTCATATTTCATCAAGCAAATGTCAAACTCTATTTCATAGTCATTTATTTACAGTCATGGTCCCAATGTTATTTTAGTATGGGACCAATGAAGATTAGTCATTTTATATCATTTACTCTCATGAAATTTTTTAAAACTTTACAATTTAACTGATTTTACTTTTAGGTTTTGTATTGTTTGTTAACTGTTCCTAATCAGAATGCATGTCTCTGGAATATTTTCTTTCACAAGTTAGAAAGGCCCCCTCAGTGTATTATGGCAATAGGAGATTTAAACCAGCAACTTGGAAATTCCACATTGCACTGTACATTTTGATAACCGAGTGTAATAAATTAGCATAGAATTAGTGTGGTCATGAAGTATATAAAAGAAATGGGTTGAAAATGTATATATGTAGCAATTACATCTATTCCCTTTTAGTACTGGTGAGATATAGAGACAATAAAATAGATGTAGATTAAAGGATGTGGATGTTTTATAAGAAGATATTGTTAAATAATGTTTATCACTCTACCATTGGCTTTAACTAACCTAGAATACATATAAATTCATGCACTCCACAAATATAACATATATACAAGAAAGTAAATACATGGAAGAATAGGTGCCTATAACTTTTTTTTACCATTCCCCTTATTAATAGTAATAATACTCATTATTTATTTGCTAGAGAACCTAGGTTTCTCCATAATTTCATGGGGTACCTAGATAGCTAAAGATATAAGGGTAAATCCATGGAAATAGCAGTTATAGAGAGAGGTAAATGCAAAGAGAGAGTTTACTCAAAGGTTTAGAGCTCATAATGTCCTTGCAGAGCACCAGAGTTCAGTTTCCAGATCCAACATCAGTGGATCATAAACCTCTGTAACTCTAATTCTTGGGGAATGTGGTTCCCATGGGAACTTGTACTCACGTATGGCTCTTGATTATCTGCTGAAGAAAACTGATTTTCCCTTCTTCAACAGGTATCAATTGCAAATAGCTTTTTAGTTAAGAGAGCTACACTATGCCCACTTTCCCCTCTCCAAATGACCCTAATTTTCAGGAACCTATACAGTTCTATGTGTGTTGCCACCATCTCTAACAGTTTTTCCACCTCTTCTTTTGCATAAACCCCTGTACTTTGTGAGGAAGAATTTGACGAAAACATTTTATCCTTTGTTGAATGCTTCACATTCACACTTTCTGGATTTTTTTCCAGTTGTATATCTCTGGCTAATTCTCATTTACTATAATGAGAAGTTTCTATGATAGGTTTTGATCTAGGCACAAACCTATGGGCCTAACAGTGTGCCACTGGGAGTCATTTAACAGAATAATAGTAAGACGTTTTCCCCAAAGTCCTTAACTTATCTATTCTTAGGTTTGGGTCCACTTTCTCAGTGTCTGGTATAGCTCCTATCTCATGGAATGGGCCTTAATTACAATCAAAATGTACTTGATTATGCCCATAATATTTGTGCCACCAATGCACCAACCTTGCAGACAATTCATTGTAATAGGATGCAGAATTTCTACCTGAATGGTATTGGGAATTACCCTTCTTGTCTGGTGGAAGGCAGAGGAGAGTATGGATCATAATGCTTAAAACTGTCGATGGTTTATAAAAATGTAGTAAATTAATATCTATGTCCTTTACATAGTACATTGTATGTACATTACATGTAACATTAAAGCACCATGAACGGCTGATCAGTAGGCGTAAGGCTTCTACTTAGGCACCAGATTGACCCTTCCCTGTTCAGTGACAAAAAGTAAGTGTTGTTTTCAGCAATAAGGCCTTATCTTCAGGTTTTGGAAAGTAGTCCAAAGTTTTGCCAATAGCTTGTAATGTTTTAGGGGTTCCATAACACTTCTTTGGTCAACAATTTAGCAAGATGTAATCCATTGTTGGTACTGGAGATTTAATTTAATGGCATATGATCTCTAGTTGGGTCTCTGTGTCCCCCATTATTTGTTAACTACATGTAAATTTCTTTCACACATGTGTATATTTTAGGAAGCTTGTAATGTTTTAGGCTTCCATATATTTTTTTTCAAGTGGCCATTAGTATTAGTTGTTTCTCCCAGTATTCCCTAATTTATTACTCTCTCTCTCTCTCATGCCCTGCCCACATAATTTTCCTATTTTATTCTAACTTTCCCTTTAGTTCTTCAGAAACCTACATTCTCTTTCCTCTTTCTTCCTTGAGAGATTCTCTTTTCCCTCCTGGTCCCTTGCCTGGTACTTTATCTCCATGATTATCAGTATTGTAGCATACACATCAAAAATTTTAAAATGTAATATGTAAATATATGAGAAAACATACAACAGTTGTCTATGAGTTTTGCTTTTAACTTCATCCATTTACCTGTGCATTTCACAGTTTTATTTCTTAAGAGTTATATGATATTACATGGTAAAAATCTATCGCATTTTCATTACTCATTCATATGTTGGTAGACACTGAAGCACTTTCCAATTTCTGCCTGTCATGAATAGACCATCAGTGATAATGGATGAACAAGTATCTCTTTACAGCGGCATGTAGAATTCTATAGGCATACACCCAGGGATAGTATAGCTGGGTCTTGGGGTAAACCTAGTCCCAGATTCTCAGGAAATCTGTGCACTGATTCTCATAGTTCTCTACATCTTTACTCCTACCATCAATACATGTGTTCCCCTTTACCTGCATCTCTGTTACTGTGTACTGTCACTTAGCTAATGGATCTTGGTCATTATGAGTGGTGCAAAATGAATCTTAAAATAATATTAATTTACATTTCTCTAGTGGCTAAGGGTGTCAAACACTGCTGTGCTTTTTAATCATTGGAATTTCAAATTTTTAAAACTCTCTGCATAGTTTTGTGCACCATTTTTGGTTGGCTTCTTGGTTTAGTTTTTATGTTTTAGCTACTAACATTCTATCTGATGTATTATTGCTTAGTATATTTTCCCATTACATAGGCTATTATTTTGACTGAATAATGGTGTCCTTTGCTGTAATATGCCTTTTGACTTTATGAGGTTCAGGATATTAATTGTTGATCTTAATATCTCTTATGAGAGTCAGTCTCTCTGTGATAGTAGTTCAAGAATATTTTTCATTTAATCTAATGAACTCCCTTTTGGTGGAGTGGAAGTCTTGAGACACGTTCCTGCTATGCATCCTTGGCTAACCTGGAGCTTATTAAATATACATTTCTGACCTTTGACTCACAGAAGTCAACCTATCTAAGCCTTTGGAGTTCTAGGACTAATGACAGCCCTCTCAGAAAGAGTTAATATATGTTAATCATTTAAGCATCTAGAAACTGTCTGTAGTGACTATATGGACCATGATGATTAAACTGTTGATGGTTTATAAAAATATAATAAATGAATAATTATGTACTTTGCTATACTTGGGCACATGAATAAAATACTCTGAGCTCAAAAACTCAATTGAGAAATGAATATTAAAAGATCTTGCATTTGGGTCATTCTACCATTAATATGTTTGCTAATGAGTACAGTCAGTCCAAATTCATAAAACAGTGAACTATGCCTGACAATAGAAAATACTACATTCATAAATCTAGTATAATATATGCATCAAATTTTTCTGAGTTCGAGACACAGGTGTAATTTGTATATTTAACTGCAAATTTCCCTGGAAGATCAGTTTTCTTGTATTATCATTTTTTTCTTTTGGGACATGTTTTTTATTTTTTATTTTTCCATTCAAAAATTTATACTTCCTCCCCTCCTCCCAATTCCCTCCTGCTCTCTCATTCACCCACCTCCCTCCCCCTCCCTGCTTGAGAGAGGGCAGGGAATCCTGCCTGTGAGAAGTGCAAGGCCCTCCCTCCTACATCCAGGCCTAGGAAGCTAAGCATCCATATGGACTAGGGTCCCCAAAAGCCAGAACATGCTATAAAAACAAGTCCCAGTGACTTTATCAATGGCTTCTGAGTCAGCCCCCATTGTCAGCCACAATCAGAGAGTCAGGTTTGATCACTTGTTCATTCAGTCCCAGTCCAGCTGGATTTGGTGAGCTTCCATTAGAACAGGCACACTGCCTCAGTTGCTGGACCAACCTTTCGAGGTCCTGACTTCCTTGCTCATCTTCTTCCTCCTTCTGCCCTTCAAATGGACCTTGGGAGCTCAGTCCATTGCTCTGATGAGGGTCTCTGTCTCTATCTCCATCCATAGCCGGACGAAGATTCTATGGTGATATTTGAGATAATCATCAGCATGATATGGGGGCAAGGACAGTTCAGGCCCCCTCTCCTCTGCTGCCCAAAGACCTAGTTGGGGACATCTTCGTGGACACCTGGGATCTCTTGTCAACCCTAAAATGGCTCCCTTAGTGTAAATATCTTCTTCCTTGCTCCTATATCCACCCTTCCTTCATCTCCACCCTCCCACTCCCAATAGCTCTTGCCAGTCTTCCCGTTCTCCCTTTCTTCTCCCCCTCTCCCCTTCCCCCAACCTCACTCCCACCCCTACTCCCACCCCCATGCTCCAAACTTTTGCCTGGAAATCTGTTTTGCTTCCAATTTCCAGGAAGATCTATATATGTTTCTCTTTGGGTTCACCTTGTTATTTGGCTTCTCTAGGCTTGTGAACTATAGGCTTAATGTTCTTGGTCAATGGCTAGAGTCCACTAATGAGTGAATACATATCATATTCGTTTTTTGGGGGGGGTCTGGGTTATCTCACTCGGGATAGTGTTTTCTATTTCCATCCAGTTGTATGCAAAATTCAAGATGTCATTGTTTTTTACCGCTGAGTAGTACTCTAATGCATATATAGTCCAAACTTTCTTTATGCATTCTTGGATAAAGCAGTTTTCTTGTATTATTTTTTAGAAGATAGGCAAACCCTGATTTGTTTTCTTTCTTTTTCTTTTTTTTTTTTGGCCAAAAATGCACTTGTCTGAGTGAACTATCATCATTCTTTAAAAATCTATATTAAATTTTTGAGATTTTTTATAGAATATATTTTGATAATATACATTTCCCCAATTTCTCTTCTATTCACCCCCACTTTTGTCTATTTAAGAAAAAACTATCAATCCAATTTGTTTTCTATCTCTTGGGCTAGAGGACATCCACTTATAGGTGTTTATCTACAAAGGGTTATATCTTTAGAAAATTTGACTTTCTTTTTGACAGCAACTATTGCTATTAGATCTTCCGGTCAGTGTCAAACTTTGTTTCTTCATGCTTCCTCATGATAGTATTTTTGGTCTGGCTTTAGTTTGATCAGATCTTGTCTAGGCTGTTTTAAGGACTCTGAATTAATATGTTAAACTGCCTTTAGGCATCCAAAACCATATTTTCATTGTAGTTATCCACCACTACTGGGTTTTAAACATTTTCATTCCCTTTTCCATGGTGATCCATGTGCCTGGAAGGAGAGATGATAGAAGTTTTCCATTTCCATCCATGAGCTTTTTGCACTCCCTTATTCTCTGTAACTTGACCAGTTTTGGTCTCTGTTGTATTGTCAGCAACTGGGTCATACAATAAGGGTCCATTGTTCATTCTGTTTCCCTTTTTGTAGCACTTTTCTATCTTTTCTTCTTTGAGAACCCCCACATGGACCCTTACTAGTTCTGACTTCTTTAAATATTCCAAGTGAAACACAAATGTCTAAAGATTCAAAATGTGATCCATAAATAAAGAAAACCGACAATAACTGTCTTTCTGGATCTGGGTTACCTCTCAGAATCCATCCATTCATCTGTAAATTTCGGTTATCGTGTCAGCTCAATAATATTCCAATGTGTAAATGTGCCATACTTTCCATTTTCCATTTATCAAGTAACAATCTAGGCTGCCTACTGTGTCCATTAAGAAGAGACATGCAATGAGCACAGATGAGCAAATATCTCTGGAACATGATATAGAGCTGCTTGGGTCTATCCCCCAGGGCGATACAACTGGATCATGTCATAGACCTATGTATAGACATTTTTGAAAAATCTCCACACTAGTTTTCACAATGGCTTCACCAGTTTACATTTCCATAAGCAGTTAATAAGTATGTCCCCTTTCCTTCATACATGCTAATATTTGCCTTTTTTTCTGTTATGTCTAGGGTTAGGAATAATTTTCTATAGTTTTGAAATGCATTTCCATGGTGTTTAAGGATGCAAAAATTCTCAATAAAATAATGGAAACTGAATCCAAGAAGACATCAAAAAAATAATCCATTACAATCAAGAAGGCTTCATCCCAGAAATCCAAGGCTGGTTGAACATATGAAAATCTATCAATGTAATCCATCACATAAATAAACTGAAAGAAAAAACATATTATTATTTCATTAGATGTTGAAAAAGCATTTGACAAAATTCAACACTTCTTTATGATAAAGGTCTTGGAGAGGTTAGGGATAAAAGAATCATATCTAAATATAATAAAACAATATACAGCAAGCCAACAGCTAATATCAAATTAAATGGAGAAAAACTCAAAGCCATTCCACTAAAATCAGGAACAAAACAAGGCTGTCCACTCTCACCATATCTCTTCAACAAAGTACTTGAAGTTCTAGCAATAGCAATAAAACAACATAAGAAGATCAAGGGGATTTGAAGCAGAAAGGAAGAAGTCAAACTTTCGTTATTTGCAGATGATACGATTGTGTACATCAGTGACCCCAAAAACTCTACCAAAGAACTCCTATAGCCAATAAATACCTTCAGTGATGTGGCAGGATACAAGATCAACTAAAAACAATCACTAGCCCTCCTATACACAAAGGATAGAGAAGCAGAGGGGGAAATCAGAGAAACTTCACCTTTCACAATAGCCACAATTAGCATAAAGTATCTTGGAGTTACACTAACCAAGGAAGTGAAAGATCTATTTGACAAGAACTTTAGTCTTTGAAGAAAGAAATTGAAGAGGACACCAGAAAATGGAAGGATCTCCCATGCTCTTGGATGGGTAGGATCAATATAATAAAAATGGCAGTTCTCACAAAGGCAGTCTATCAATTTAATGCAATCTCTATCAAAATCCCAACAAAATTCTTCACACACCTTGAGAGAACAATAATCAACTTTATGTGGAAAAAACAAAAAACCCAGGATAGCCAAAACAATCCCATACAATAAAAGAACATTTGGAGGCATTACCATCCCTGACTTCAAACTCTATTACAGAGCTAAAGTAATGAAAACAGCTTGGTATTGTCATAAAAACAAAGACATTGACCAATGGAATAGAATTGAACACCTTGATATTAATCCATACACCTATAAACACCTGATTTTTTGACAAAGAAGCTAAAATTGGAGGAAGGGCAGCCATAGGAACAGGGAAGAAGATATCTGCATTAAGGGAGCCATTTTAGGGTTGACAAGAGACTTGGCTCTTGAGAGAATCTCAGGTGTCCATGGGGATGTACCCAGCTAGGTCTTTGGGCAGCAGTGCAGAGGGTGCCTGAACTGGCCTTGCCCCACAATCAAACTGATGTTTATCTCAAATATCACCATAGAATCCTCATCCAGCTACAGGTGGATATAGAGACAGAGACCCTTATCAGAGCAATGGACTGAGCTCCCAGGGTCCAGTTGAAGGGCAGAAGGAGGGAGATGAGCAAGGAAGTCTGAACCCCGAGGGGCTGTTTCACCCACTGAGACAATGTGCCTGTCATATACATCTTGATTAAAATTTTACTTAGATTCCATGTCTGAAATTATAAATAAAAGTCACAGAAAGGTATATATATTTCTAATATATGTATCATTTGTATTATATTAATTTCCTCATCAAGCTTATATGTCTGTGAGGTTATTAGAGCTATTATCAAATACCATTTAACCAAAAAAAACACCAGGGCCAGATGGTTTTAGTACACAATTTTACCAGAATTTTCAAGAAGAAATTATATCTATACTCATCAAAGTGTTCCACAAAATGGAAACAGAAGAGTCATTGTCAAACTCTTTTTATGTGGCTACAGTTGCCTCGATACCAAAACCACACAAAGACTCAACTAAGAAAGAGAATTACAGACCAGTCTCACTTGTGAACATGGATGCAAAAATTCTCAAAAAAAAAATACTGGAAAATAGAATTCAAGAACACATAAAAAAATCAACCATCATGATCAAGGCTTCATTCCAGAATGCAGAGCTGGTTAAACATGAAAATCTATTAATGTAATCCATCAATCCATCATATAATAAACTGAAAGAAAAAACATATAATCATTTTATTTAACACCCCTTTTATGATAAAGGTCTTGGAGAGATTAGCGATACAAGGATCATATCTTAATATAATAAAAGCAATATATAGCAAGCAGACAGCTAACATCAAATTAAATGGAGAGAAACTCAAAGTGATTTCACTAAAATCAAGAACAAGACAAGGCTATCCACTCTCTCCATATCTCTTCAACACAGTGCTTGAAGTTTTGCCAATAGCAATAAGACAACATGAGATCAAGTGGATTCAAATTGGAAAGGAAGAAGTTAAACTTTTGTTATTTGCAGATGATGTGATAGTGTACATAAGTGACCCCAAAAACTCTACCAGAGAACTTTTACAGATGAAAAATACCTTCTGTAAAGTGGCAGGTTACAAGTTCAACTCAAAAAAATCAGTAGCCCTCCTATACACAAAGGATAAGGAAGCTGAGAGAGAAATCAGAGAAACGTCATCTTTCACAATAGCCACAAATAGCATAAAGTATCTTGAGGTAACACTAACCAAGGAAGTGAAAGACCTCTTTGGAAAGAACTTTAAGGCTTTGAAGAAAGAAATTGAAGAAGATACCAGAAAATGGAAAGATGCTCTTGGATGGGTAGTATCAACATAGTAAAATTGGCAATCCTACCAAAAACAATATATAGATTCAATGCAATCCCTATCAAAATCCCAACACAATTTTTGACAGACCTTGAAAGAATAACAATCAACTTCATATGGAAAAAAAACAGGATAACCAAAACAATCCTGTACAATAAATGAAATGTTGGAGGCATTACAATCCCTGACATCAAGCTCTATTATAGAGCTACAGTAATGAAAACAGCTTGGGTATTGACATAAAAACAAAAACATTGACTAATGGAACTTAGTTAAAGACCCAGATATTAATCCACACACCTATGAACACCTGATTTTTGACAAAGAAGTTAAAATTATACATTGGAAAAAAGAAAGCATCTTCAACAAATGGTGCTGGCATAACTGGATGCCAATCTGTAGAAGAATAGAAAAGATCAATATTGGTTGCCATGCACAAAATTTAAGTCCAAATGGATTAAAGACCTCAATATAAATGTGACCACACTGAACCTGATAGAGGAGAAAGTGGGAAGTAGCCTACAATACATGGAGAGACCCCTTCCTAAATATAACCCCAGTACCACAGACAATAAGAGCAACAATAAATAAATGGGACCTCCTGAAACTGAAAAGCTTTTGTAAAGCAAAGGATACAGTCAATAATACAAAAAGGCAGCCTACTGAATGAAAAAATATTTTCACCAATCCTACATCAGAAAGAGGACTGATCTCCAAAATATTTAAAGAACTCAAGAAATTACTCATTAAAATTCTAAATAACTCAATTAAATAGTGGTGTACTGAACTAAACAGAATTCTCAAGAGAAGAATTTGAAATGGCCAAAAGATAATTAAGGACATGTTCAACTTCCTTAGCTATCAGGGAAATGCAAATCAAAACAACTCTGAGATACCATCTTACACCTGTCACAATGGCTAAGATCAAAAACACTAATGATAACTTATGCTAGAGAGGATGTGGACTAAGGGATACACTCATCCATTGCTGGTGGGAATGAAAACTTGAGCAATCACTTTGGAAATCATTGTGGTGGTTTCTCAGAAAACTTGGAATCAACCTACCTCAGGATCCAGCGATACCACTCTTGGGAATATACCCAAAAGATGCTTATTCATACTACAAAAGCATTTGTTCAACTATGTCCATAGCAGCATTATTTGTAATAGCCAGAATCTGGAAACACCTTAAATGCTCCTCAACTGAAGAATGGATAAAGAAAATATGGCATATTTACACATTCAAGTCCTACTAAGTGTTAAAAAAATGACATCTTAAATTTTGCAAGCAAATGGATGGAATTAGAAAACACTATCCCAAATGAGTTAAGCTAGACCTCCAAAAATGAATATAGTATGTACTCACTCATAGGTGGATACTAGTCATAAACAAAAGACATTGAACCTATAATGCATGATCCTAGAGAAACTAAATAATAAGGTGAACCCAAAGAAAAACATATTTAGACCCACCTGGAAATTAGAAACAGACAAAACATTTGGGAGCATGCAGGCAGGGGATTGAAGGAAGGGTGAAGGGGGGTTGAGGAGAACTTGAGGAAATGGGCTAGCTGAGATGGAGGAAGGACAGATATGAGAGCAAGGAAAGAGATATCTTGATTGAGGAAGCCATTATGGGGTTAGAAAGAAACATAGTTCTAGAAAAATGTCCAGGAATCTACAAGAATGAAACCAGCTAAGACCCTATGCAATAATGGAGAGGGTGTCTAAACTGGCTTTACCCTCTAGTCAAACTAATGATTATCTTAAATGTCATCATAGAACCTTCATCCAACAACAGATGGGAACAGAGGCAGTGACCCACACTGGGGCACTGGACTGAGCTCCCAAGATCCAGTTGAAGAGTGGAAGGAATGAGAGTATGAGCAAGGAATTAAAGACCATGAGGGGTTGATCCACTGAGACAGTTTGCTTGAGCTAATGGGAGCTCACTGTCTCCAACTGAACTGGGATTAAACCAGCATGGAAACAAATAAGTCCCTCTGAAGGTGGTTGACAGTTGGGGCAGACTGAAGGGCCACTGATAGTGACACTGGATTTGTCTCTTTTGCATGTACTGGCTTCTTGGAATCCTATTCTCTTTGGATGTGTACCTTGCTTAAACTAGATGTAGTAGGGAGGGCTTTGGACTTTTCACAGGGCAAGGTGCATTGCCCTCTCTTAGGACTGGAGGAGAGTGGGGTGGGAGGACGTGTGGAGAGAGTGGGAGGAGAGTAGGAGGAGGGGAGGGAGTGCAAGTTTGGATTGGTATTTTTTAAGTAATAAAACAACAATAATGATAATGATACAACAACTTACATGTCTATTTCTTTTTACTCTAGGATTAGGATGACACAAAACTGAACACATTTATGAAGGATTAATCTTACTTGATAAAATATCTTCATATGATTAGCCAATAAGCAAGTGTATGGAACATTCCCTTAATTATTTATGGATGTGGGAAAACCCAGTTTTTATGGGATGGTGTCAACCTGGGCAGGTAATCCTGGATTATGAAATCAAATTGAGAAGAAGGAGATGGTGTTACACTCGTGTAATCCCAGCATATGGAAAGCAAAACTCTGTGAGTTCAAGCCCAGTCTGTTCTACAAAGTGAGTTTCAGGACAGCCAGTGCTGTTACAGAAAGAAAGCACCTGTTTCAAAATGAAGTTAAGTGATGTGGGAAGTCCTTCTGTCTATGTGTTGCTTTCATTGGTTAATGAATAAAGAAACTGCCTTGGCTTGTTGATAGGGCAGAAGTTTGGTAGGCAGGGATGATGAAACTGAATTCTGGGAGAAGGAAGGGTGGAGTCAGAGAGACACTATAGAGCTGCCCTCAGAGATAAACATTCTAAATCTTTTCTAGTAGGCCATGACCTCATGGTGATATAGTTTTTAAAAATGGATTAAATTAATATTTATGAGTTAGCAAACAAAAAACAAAAATTAATGGGCCAAGCAGTGATTTAATTAATACAGTTTCTGTGTGATTATTTCAGTTCTAAGATAGCCAGGCAGCCAGGAACCAACATGTGGCTCCCTTCTCCAACAAATTGGTGCCCAACATGGTTCCTGAACCCATGACCCTGAGATTAAGAGTCTCATGCTCTACTGACTGAGCTAGCTGTGTGGCTAGAAACCAACAAGTGGCTTCCTTCTCCAACAGTTGAGTAAGCCATAATGAGTAAGTTAATAAGCAACACTCCTGTGTGACTTCACTTCAGATTTTACCTTCAGGGTTCTGTTCTGCTTCAGTTCTTTTTCTGACTTCACTCTGTCATCATGTTATTTAGTAGTATAAGATGAAATAAACCCTTTCCTTCCCAAGTTGCCCTTGTTCATAGTGTTTTATCACAATAGAAACTGACTGCTACAGAATATCATAGATTCAATAGTTTTTCATATTCTTGGTCCCCTTTAGCATGTTTGTTCTATTTTCTTGGTTTAGCATATGCCCTTGATGCCTTTCTGTATACTAGCGTCATTTCTATTATTCTACGTTTTTCCCTTCTATAAAAATGTATTTTCTCCTCTAGAATCCATCCATAAAATCTTTCTGTTAATTTTACTAATGTCAGGTACTACAGTGACAGATTCTTTATTATATATCACATTATATACGCATGTTCTTACCTTTAACTCAGTATTTTGCTTGTAATCACACAATGTTATCTGATATTAAAATTCTGCGAGAATGAGAAAAATAGTTTAAATGATTAATATATTATCATGCAGGATTCTATAATTTAATAAAAATTAAAAAACATACAAAAGATTCAAACGATTCTTAAATTTTCAGATACTTAGCACAAATTTGTGTTGATCACAAACACAAATACTTGCAATTCAAATATGAATGAACAAGATCCTGCCAATGTACAGTGTAACACATAATAGGAAAATTCATATTTGAAAGAAAGCATTTTAAAGTGAATATATTTTTCAAAAGGATTCAAGTAAGAAACACTGTAGAAAATATTCTAAAGACCTAAAATATTATGGAGGGATAGTGAAGTCATGAATTGATGCTGTTTATAAATTGGATGTACAATAAATAATGAGTTTAAGGGGTTGGACTCTAAGAGCAGAGAGTGCATATGGAACCACAGGAAAGAGTTGCAAGAAGTCCATGTGTATGTGTGTGTGTGTATGAGAGAGTGTGTGGTGTACGTGGTGATCGTTTCTGTTAAGTTGAAAAACATATGAATAGATAGACCACATTCATTTTAAAGATATCAGACAATTTAAATATAGGGGCACAGATCATAACAGAAGTTGATACTTTTTAGTTAGTCCTTAGAGAATTTCATGTGATGCATTTTCAAGATATTCATTCCCTTCCCCCAACTCTTACCTGCTGTCTCTGTTCCCTTACCACCCAAATTTGTGTCCTCTTCATTTTATCATTTTTAAATCCTTAACGTCCACTTTGTACTTCTCATACACTCTGATATGGGTGGCCTTCCACAAGAGCATGGCTAAAACATAAGACTTTAGTCACATTTGTCAATAAGGAGCTGCCTATTCTTGAGTTAATGATTACTTAAGAAAGGAAAGTAATGAGTGACCAGTTGATTTGATTAAGATATGTATGTATATGTGTATTCCTGGAAAACTCATTATAAGCTATAAACTATAATGAAAATGAAAATAGCATGTCTATTCACCATTAATAACTGTTGGCAACAGAAAATTTATTGCAACAGAAGATTTATTGCACAAAATCATTACTTATAGGACACATGATTTTTTCTCTCAACATGGGCAACTGGAACTTATAAATCATAAGGAATAATTGGAGAAGGTGGGTAGTGGTGATGCAAGCCTTTAATCATAGCACTCAGAAAGCAGAGGCAGGTGGATCTCTCTGAGTTTGAGGCTAGGCCGGTCTACAAGAGGTTGTTCCATGAGACTCCAAAACTACAGAGAAACTATACTTTGAATAAAACAAAAAGTAATAATAATTGAGAAGCAAAGCAAAGTCCGTTGATTGCTATGAACAATGTGAGCCTAAGTTGTCTGAGATGAAATGCCTTAGTGCTTGATTAACTGTGGTGGCTAACAGAGATAGGTGTTGACAGATTAGCAAGATGGTCCCAATGACCCTGAATCTAAGTACTAAGAATGTAAGTATGAAAGAGCTTCATCAAAAATATCTTAATGAAATTTCAGCTGCAGCTGAACAACCGTGGTCCACTAAAAGCCTAATGAAGTACTAGATGAGCAATTACACATATTGTTAAAGGATCAATCAGCAATGAATATTTCTGTGATTTGAGTAGAAAATTAAAATTAAGTTTAATGAATATGTAATCTCTTTCTCAAAGCTAAAGAGTCTTACATCTGTTTGATTTTTTTAAAGAAAGCATACATGGGAAGATTAGACGCTATAATATTCTTAAAAGACTGAACGTTTTTATCAAAATATTTCTAGACCATTCTTGAAAGATTGAGAATTTGTTCTAAAAATATTTCAGTGTATTATATTTGCTGTACCAGACAGAACTGAGAATTAGTTTAATTCTGCTACTTAACTAATTCTAAGAATGTTATAATGATTCTTGTCCTCACTGAAGTGAGCCTAAGTTCCTCTTCGATAACGTGTAACAAAATCAAGTGAAATATGTGTATGTGTTATGAAAAGTTAATGAATATAAAATAATATAGACCTTTACATAAAATAGAGATACTGTTAATGTAATTATTTTTACGCAGATACTGTCACTGTTATCAATGCAAAGTATTATCTGAGGCTGAATATTGAAATAAAGGAAATATTAATTATACATAAATATTGTTTAGATAATCTAACTTAAATTCATCTTTAATAACTTAGTAAGTTAAGACCTTAGCAAAAATTATAAAATGAACACTTGCAAAATTTGCTAGTAAAACTAAATTAAATTTTTTTAAAATCCAGATAAATGTTGTATTGATTATTCATGTTGGAGGATCAAGTAAATCTAAGGAATTTGTAATGCATGCTTCAGAAGATCACCATGTAAATTAAATTAGACATTAGATGCTTCACTCCACTAATGTCCAGTGCACAGCATCAAGTTTAGAATTATTGTTTCCTCACAAGTATTATATCCTTCACCAACTTCTGTGTTATATTCTTACTTATATCTAAAGGAAAGAAAACAATTTCAGGGTGATCTTTTCTAATATGCTTTCTATTCCTTGGAATTTTGAAATTTTAAAATTTTTATTACCCGTCTTAATAGTAAAATTTGATGGTGAATATTTGAAAAGAATATGGAAAGTTTTTCTACTTCCTACCTTCTTCCTCCTCCTGACCCTTCTGCTCCTCCTGCTTTTCCTTCTTTTCCTGTTTTTCTGATATCGGATCTCTCTAAGTATCCAAGGGTCACTGGAGGTCACTATGTAGACAAGGCTGAACTCGAACTAACAGAAATCTTTTACCTCTGTCTCCTGAGTGTTTAAAGGCATTACATGATCAAAGGAATGTGTCATCACAGAAGATGAGAGCAAATTTCAAAATCACAATACTCTCAAATAGTCCTTTCAGGTGAGTAGTCCTGTGATAAGTACAGTTGGGGAGGTGACTACCATAAAGATTCTAATTACTCTCGCTTGTTTCTTTAAGTTGCTGAAAAATAAGAGTTTCTATAAAATTTAAAATAACTTAAAGCAATTTTGTAAGAAATGAGATAAAATGTGCAGCTGCTTAAAAGTGATTTCTGATTTCTCTGAAAATTTAGGCTTAATTTTTGATATTTTTGGAGATTGCAAAAATGAACTCATGCATTAGAAATTTAATAGATGTGTTGACTTCCTCCTGAAGGCTGAAAGGACTACAGTGATCTCAGAATAGCTACAAAGAAAACAAATATTTGAACAAGTATTCTGAAGTGATCCAGATAAATATATTTCTATATTTTGTACTGTTCCCTTTTATTTTTCATCTTAATGACTTATATTTATAATTATTTTGAATTAAAGTATTTATTTGGAGAAAATGATAGATGCATATATATTTGTAATAAATAATACATTTCTACATTCTTAAATAGTGATACACTCCATAATTACATCTTTCAAAACAATTTTCCAATATTATGGACAGGATAATGTCATTCCTACAATTGATATAATCCATCAAATTCATTCAGAGCTCCCCAATAGAGGGGACACTTATCTGTTCTGTTATTTTTATGCTATTTATTAAACTGAATATTTTTGTATCTGCTACCCTTGTGCATTATTTTAATCATGTCTTTTATTTTTAACATTATAATTACATTATTTTCCTGTTATATTTCTTCCTTACAAACCATCCCTTATATTACTCATTGCTTTTTTTCAGATTCATGACTCTATTGTCATTAATTAGAGCATATATAAATGTGAGCTCATTGGAGTCCCTGTAGAGACCAAGGTGGCTTTGAAAAAACAGGATTCCACATGTTACTGCCTCCTGAGTGCTGAGATTAAAGCTATTGCTATGATACCAGACAAATTATTAAATTTATTATTATTATTATTATTATTATTATTATTATTATCATTATTATTATGAGATAGGGATTCCCTGCATAACAGTCCTCCCTGTTATTCTGGAACTCACTTCGTAGACCTGATTTTGTCCTCTTCAATGAACCCTAAGGTTTATATGTTTGAGTTGTATTGCAAATGTATTCATTGAGACTGGACTCTACTCTGCATTTTCATAAATTATGATTTTATGTAATGATCATTCTAAAGAGGAGTTTCCTTGATGAAGAACAAGGACTACACTTCCCTATGAATGCAAGGACAAATGTTTAGAATATAGTAAGAAATTATTCTACTTTAACAATAGAGTAGCTCTAGGTTCTCCTCAAAGATTCATGACTTTGCTAGCAATTTAACCTTATACATAATATTTATATTAAATTTAACCTTATACATAATATTTATATTATTTATGCCTAAAACCAGATTATGTTCCTAGGCAGCAGCAATATGCTATTTACCACTTTGTCTTTCAAGTGCTTAAAATTGGTTGTTTCCAACATAGATGTATGGGGAGATGATAAATAAATTGATAGGTAATGAATAAAGAGATAGATAAATGGTAGATGGATGTTATTGTGTGTATATACATGCACATTTAATACTTAGTGTTGTAGAGTAACCAAGATATTCTATTATAGAGTAATATGATGTGAGATGCCCCCTCAGCATGCTATGAATATGTTTTATTAACATTAGTTAATAAGTAGTTGATTTATCCAATAGCCAGGCAGAATAGAGACATATGGGAAATCAAAGCAAAGATAAAGGAAAAAAAAAAGACAGAGTCTGGCAGATGTCAGCAGCAACCAGAGAAGCAAGATGTTCTACATTTTACCACAAATATCATGGTAAAATACAAAATAATAGAAGTGGGTTAATTTAAGTTTGTAGCTAGTCAATAATAATCCTGAACTAATAAGTAAAAAACATTTTTAATTAATATTAAATCTCTGAGTGGTTATTCAGGAACTGGTGTTGGGGAAAGAAGCCTCCAGTTACAAATGGCATACCAAAGTGAGACTCTCAAACTTCCATAGGGACTGTGAAAACTTTTTTAAAAAGATTCTGAATGCATAGAAATGGAGCTGTACTAGGTTTCCTAGTCTTACAGTTTCATGCCAGCAGCAGCATAGATAGATATATGTCTCCCAGCCTGCCACCAGCCGCCATGAGCCAAGGTGCATGATGGATTTCCTCAATCTCACACAGTCCTGGTAGAGAAGGGCTAATAGTCTCATCAGCTTGTGCTTCATGGTTTATTTAGCATTTGCACTTACAGACAATAAAAGTTTGTGTGTGGGTTGCTTACTACCTGATTGCAGGTTGGGGTGAAGAGGATAAGAGTGATGCTCATTGTTACCATTGCCATATTTAAAACCTGATTAGGGCAGAACCATAAGTCAAAGGGGTTGCTTTGACCCTAGTCATGCCCACTTATCAGTTTAAAAGTGATCAAAAAATGATTACAGATGCATGATAAAGACAGTTTTTGAAAAAAGTTGGGTCACATTGTGTTTTAAAAACGTACTTAGGTTTGGGAGAAAGAGGGAAAAGAATATAGACAATTATAAAAGGAAGTAAATAGTTTTAAAAAAATGAATCAAAGTCTTTAAAGACACAATAAAAACAATATAAGAGAGAAAAGGCACGCAAAGATGGAAAATAAAGAATGAGTTTATATTTTAAATTTTTTGATGGTTGATGGACAAGAGACAGCTGCTGAGCAATATGGGATTGAAGAACAGACTGATAAAATGTACCACCTAAATATTTTTAAAATGCCTTAGCTTTAAAATAGAAGTCAAAAATATATTTGTAAAATGGAACTTAAACGATGCATTGCTTTGCAGAAGCAGTTTTGCTTTTTCTAACATAGGAAATTAGAGGCTATATTTTTTTCCAGGTTAAGATGGACCAGCTTCAATCAATGGAGACCTCCTGAAACTTGACATGGTTCTATCAACAAAGGTTACCACTGGTCTTTCCAGTACTTGTTCATTATCTCAAAACTTTTATCAGGAACCATAGTGATACTCCACTCACAGACAGCAGGAAGCATTTTGGAGAAAATGGCATCCACATTCCAAAGAGTTTTGGTAGGTATGGTTGGTCTTTGGTTATTTAGTAGGCTATGGATGTTTGTTACATTTATGGAAATATAAGAATATAGGATAAAAAGACAACTATCAATCTCAGATATTTTACATTTCCATGGATTTAAGTTACTTCAGTTATTCTATATATGTTTCTATTCTTGTTTATAGGATTTTTGTATATTGACACAAATTTAAGCTAAATTTTTATACTATATACATATTTCTGCTCTTGTTTAAGGTATTATTTTATACATCTAGTTAAAAAATAATATATAGTTAATAAATACAAATTAATAGTCATCTATAATAGTCAAACACAGTCATATTAGTTAAGTTTTCTAGATATACAGAATATATTTAAAATAGGTAATCTTCAAACACTTCAAACACCTACAGAATATGACATTTAAAATATTTTAAGAACTTATACTTTTATCAACAGTGAGACGCATCTGCTCCTGGCAGCACCAATTACTTAAATGATGATGATAGTCATCAAAGAAGCTCTTATAGACATCAAAGAAGCTCTTTATGGAATATGTTTTCAGTATGGCAAGGCTACTTACCTATTTAAGCAAGAAACTGTTTTTACCTGATCTGGTTTGCTGTATGCTGTATAAACTAGACATATAGGACATGAAAAAAAAATGAGTGATGAACTTGCCAAAACAAGTTCAAGATTCATGAAAGAGTCTAATCAGACAGTATACAGGACACAGAAGAAAGAGACTGACAAATTTTGCCAAAATAGATGGGATATCGTTCAGATTTCCTGCTTCACTGAAAAATCTGCCAGACAGTCTAGGCCTGTTGACCAAAGATGGCAGACACAACATTACAGAAAAACTTTGGGTGGGTGAGTGTCCAGGCAGTGAAATGTTTCTTTCAATTCCAGATTTTGGAAGTTGCTTACAGTGTACTTCCTATTTACTTAAGTAATATTATATTCTTCTGGGTTATTTGAAGGAGTTGAAGACTAGATAGGTTATTTTTTTCCCTATGGAAATCTAAGGAAAGATAAAGGGAAAGATAAGATGGAGTCTGGGTGATACCAGAAGCCACACAAAATGCAGGATGAAAGGTACCAAGGCATGTGCCTTGTTGCAAAATATAGACTAATAAAAATGGGTTAATTTAAGTAGTAATAGTGAGTTAATAATAATCATGAACTAACAGGCCAAACAGTTTGTAATTAATATTAAGCCTGTGAGTGGTTATTCAAGAACTGGTTGTTGGGTGAGGAACCTCTAGTTAAACCAATACTTGTCAACTGAGCTACATCTCAAGTACATCAGTATATAGTTTAAGCTGTTTACATTTGATATCAAAATAAACTAAAATTTAAGTACTATTTCAAATAGTATAATAAAAATTGTCTTATAATTTATGGTTATAAATTGTCACTGAATGTCAGTAAAATATTTTGAGGCTTATCTTTACCAACCCCAATTCTTTCATGCATGAGAGAAAAATAGAATAAAGTATGACATGAGTTTTGTGTGACCTTTTATGTAACAGATTAGTTTTAAATCATTATGAAAATCTTCAGTTCACAAACTGCATTTTTCCTGCATATGTAGATGAATGTCATCAATGTCAGTCAGGGAGGCACTGAAGAGATTGGGTACTAGGTCTCATGAAGCTTGAGGAAATCATTATTAAATTAAATCTATGATAAAATGTAATTTTTTAAAAATTTATTTATTATTTATTAATGGTTTCTGCCTCCTCCCCGCCACTGCCTCCCATTTCCCTCCCCCTCCCCCATTCAAGCCCTCCTCCCTCATCAGCCCAAAGAGCAATCAGGGTTCCCTGCCCTGTGGGAAGTCCAAGGACCACCCACCTCCATCCAGGTCTAGTAATCAGGCACATGTGCATATAAACACAAATGCACTCTTGAGGGAGAATTAATGCCCATGTAAGAAACATCATAATAATTCTGTACTTGGTATTTTCTAATGTCCAAAGCAATATTTCTTTCTCCAAGTTAACTAGAATTCCTGGATTGCCACTGGAATGGTTATTCTTGGTTGTCAACTTAACTGTATCTCAAATGAACTATAATCCAGGAATGGGGGCACTCCTGTGATCGGAATCTTGAGCTGAAAAGACAACAGGCTTTTGATCCAGATCTTGAGTCTGGATGATACATGCCTTTAATGTGAACCTCAAGGCAGGAAGTCATACCTTTAATCTGGGCCACACCTTCTGCAGGAAGGGCATATGTGTGTGTGTGTGTGTGTTTATACATACATATATATATACATATATATATATATATATATATATATATATATATATATATAGAGAAAAGAGAGAGAGAGAGAGAGAGAGAAGAATCATTCCACATTTTCTGTGACTAATACAGTTACAATTGAAAGATATCGATTATTTTTGTATTTTTCTTTTTTATTGATTTTTACTGAGCTCTACATTTTTCTTTGCTCCTGTCCCTGCCTCTCCCCTTCCACTTCAAACCTCCTCCAAGGTCCCCATTTACTCAGGAGATCTAGTCTTTTCTACTTTCTACTTCCCATATAGATTAGATCTTATTATTAGATAGACTTATCTCTTTTAATGTCCTCATTGTTGTCTAAGTTCTCTGGGATTGTGGTTTGTAGGCTGGTTTTCTTTGCTTTATGTTTAAAAACCACCTATGAGTGAATACATGTGATATTTTAGTATTCTTCTATTAATAAATTGATAAAACCATAAATTGCATCCAACGATCCAAAACCTACAGCTGTCTAAATCATAGAGAAGGACCTGATGCTATTATTCTCCTTAATACACACATACTGATAACTGCCCCCTAAATTCTTGCCTTTATATCCATAAATTAATGCAGTCGGATCCCTTAGGAATCAAGAAAGAAGCTTACTTTTATTTACAGCAGATGGCAGTTAATTCAGAGGCTTGTGACTGCTAAAGTAACAGAAAATAGTGTTATGTGGAGTCCTCACCTATAAATGAGGTGTCCATATGCAACCTTATCTTCAAGACTTGAGACTCATTTCAAAATAAGGGGCTGAAAAATTGTAAGAAGTAAGGGAGTATATATCCTTCATGGAAGATTATTATTTGCTTAAGTGTACTGGGTGGGGTGTGTGTGTGTGTGTGTGTGTGTGTGTGTGTGTGTGTGTGTGTGTATCAAACTGACATAAGCTAGAGTCATTAGATGAAAGAGCCTCAGCTGAGTAAATGCTTACTTGAGGTCTAGATGTAAGGCATTTTCTCATTTAGTGATTAATGGGAAAGAGCCTCATCTCTGGTGGGTGATGCTGTCCCTGGACCGGTCCTGAGTTCTATGAGCAAGCAATGAGAAAGAAGTAAGCCACTAACAGTTCCCCTTCACGGTCTCTGCATTGGCTTCTGCCTGTGCATTCCTTCCCTGTTTGAGTTCCTGTCCTGAAGTCCTTCAGTAATGAACAACAATGCTAAAGTATAAGTCAAATGAACCCTTTCCTCTCAACTTGGTTTTAGGTCGTGGTGTTTCATCACAGCAATAGAAACACTTAGATGTTAGGAATGACTGGAAAGTTGAACACGTGTATTCACAGTGGCTATCTACATGCTCAAGACGCATGAAAGACAAAGTCAAAAAATGTCAACATCAAAGAGAGAAAGCTCATGAAACTCCACCAGTCATTGATGCCATAGGTAAACGATGGCTGCGAGTGAAGAAGGCATGAGTATCTTCAGAGATGTATCCCTAGGGAGTACTCATACTATAGTAGATGGCCCTAAAACCAGGGCATATGGCAGGACTAAGTGAACTCCACAGACTTTTGAAAGAAAATATAGAACTAAGGACATACCCATGTAAGGGAATGACTTACTTTGCTCTGCACACTGCTTTTTAACAATTATGCTCATGAAGACTTAGCCATTTCAGCCATTAGGTAGAGAGCTGGCTGGGCTGAGCAATCAATTCCAAATGAAAATATCAAGAGTTTTTATTTACTATTACACACACACACACACGCACACACACACATACACACACAAAAAAAACATTCTCCCTGAATAGCCAATACTTCTACATAGGAGTCACGTTGTGCAGAAGATAGTGAAAATGGCAAAAGAGATGGAAAATCTAAGACCAAAGTAGCAGCAGATTTATTACTTACCTGATGAGGACTCACTTCCTGCTTGACTGGTGACCATCAGCCATTGTATCTTCACATGTCACAAGGGACCTAGAAGGCCTCATTAAAGGTTTCAAAACCCACTATCTCTTAGCGCTCTCACTGATGGTTAAGCTTTAATGCTCATACTTTCAGGAAAATCAAATATTCAAACCACAGTAATGAACAGGTTTTGATGTTTCATATGTTTTCTGTTTACTCCAAACTATGTTATTAACACTTCCTTTTTTTGTAGACATTTGTAACAGCAAAGCAGTATGCGCTCTGAATTAACAACACTAGAACAGAAAGAACAAATCATAGTAGCTCTTTTCCAGACCTTCCCTACAAGTTTTTCTAAACCTAATGAGGTTTGGTCTTAAGCTGTACAATTAATAATATGTCTATTGATTCTACCCATTATGTTGTTATTGGAGCAATATAATTCCTAAGAAAATCAATAGCATCAATATGCTTTTCTAAGAAAATGTTTACAGACTCTGTGTTATTTTCTCATAAAAAAGAATAAGAACATTTTCCATAAAAATGCAAAAGAAGACTGCTGCTGAATATTTGCTTACAGAGCAAAGAGGTGTCTCTGCCTAAAATGCCTTCTGATTGGTTTAATAGAGAGCTAAATGGTCAATAGTTAGGCAGGAGAGAATAGTGGGACTTTTGGGCAGAGAAAGAGAAACTGGGGGGAGGAATCTAGGTGAGGTTTGTTCAGCAGACTCAGAGCAAGTTGGGTGTGACATGTTAAGAAAAGGTGATTGAGACATGTGAAAAAAACATTGATTTTAAAGAATTAGTTAATTTAAATTATAAAAGCTAGTAGGACAATCTTAAGCTAAGGGCCAAGTCTCCAGGTCATTATTTGTGAGCTGGAGGTCCCAACAAGAATATACTACTTCCTTTGGTGCTGAAAGCACAACATGTATATCTACATATGGGCTGAAAAAAACAAAAGTCCCAAGTGGGCTCAGAGCTTGCTATGCACTCTGGAGCAGCACTTTTAAGAGGTCCTACTCCTGAACACTTGAATGTGGCTTATGAGGGCCAGGTGTCATGCTACTTGATAGCAGGAGCCTAGTTAGAATTGCCGACTGCACTGTGGACCCAGGAAATTCTCAGAGCTAGGGCAGATAGACTGTCTCCAATCCGGGATCATGGGCATTGGATTTCAGCTCTCAACTACTCAAAGAAGGAAGAATCACCTGCTAGGCCATGTGTTGGCAGTGAAGGGCCTAGCCATAGCTTAGCAGTTTAAGGTTTGCCTCATATGATCAGAGAAGACTGTAGACATGTAAAAAGTCAGGTCCAGGCCAAAAAACTTCTAAACAGAATAGTATGGAGTAATGTCTCTATATTTGCCAAATATAAATGGACTGGATAATGTAAATGTAATTCTCACCTGATAGATGCTTTTATTCCATAAAGTTTTACTATGTTTGAATTAAAACACTTCCATTTTATTTACCCAATACCTGATAGTTTTTATTATATATGGTTTTATTATGTTAGAGTTAAAAACCTTTGCTTTTTAATAAGATGAAAGGGAAAATATTGCACAATATTTGTTTACATTGTAACGATATGTCTTTGCCCATGAAACCTGATTGATTTAATAAAATGCCAAATGGTCAATAGGTAGGCAGGAGCGAATAGGTGGAACTTCTGGGCAGAGAGAGAAACTTAGAAAAGAAATCTAGGCATGCAATTTTGCCAACAGACTCAGAACATGTTGGAAGTAAAGTATTAAGAAGAGGTAATCAAGCCATGTGAAAGAATGTAGTTTTCTTAAATGGGTTACTTTAAGATATAAGATCATGGGACAAGTCTAAGCTAAGGCTAAGTTTTCATAATTAACAATAATTCTCTGGGTCATTATTTGTGAGCTGGCAATGCTGACCAAAGAGTACTACTATAGAAGGCATTTAGCAAGAAATATCCATGATAAATGTCTGTCACAAACAATGTTTTAATATTCATACAAACGTTCAATTTATGGAATAATTATTTATGTCATACATAAAAATGAATAAAACCTACAAATGCCTTGGTTTCTAGCAGCTTACCAGCCAAACAACAACAACAAAAGCAAATAAATTTTTTGGATAAGGGGCAATAAGTGGGAAAACATTTTATCTTTTCCCTTTCAAAAAACATTTTTACCAAATAAATGGATATGACATTGAGGTTAAATTTGTAAGGCTTCAGTCATGAGTTTCAATACCAATGCAAAAAGTTGTAAGACAAATGAAATATAGTGTGTACTTTTTACTGCTAGTTTCAGTGTTGTCATACACAGAGCCATCTAAGCATATGAAGTTGAAATCTGAGGTGCCATTGATAGATTTGGAAACATAACTTCTGAAATTATTTTGAGTTTGTGATTTACTATTGGGAAGAAATCATTAGAAACTCCAGGGAAATGTCTTATGTTTTGTTTCATTGAAAATACAGAAAAAATTAAGAATATGCCCAGCAGTAAAAAATGGATTTCCATTTCACTTCGTTTTCATGTACTTGAAGGTATTGACACCTAAATATTTGACTTCATTGAAATGCATTTGTAGATATTTTATTCTATGTATTGACAAAGTGAAAATTTATATAAGAATGGTCTACTCCTGGGACTTTCTATATATAGTATATCCTTTTAATATGAGAATAGAAAAACTATTTCAATTAAATGGAAGTCTGGCCAGCCTACTAGAAAATGAGGTTCTATGAAATGTCATGTCACCCCATTGTCTTAACCATGGCTGCTCTATACTAGCCAATAAACATGTGAAATAGTCGAGTCAAAAGCTTGCAGAGACAATGCTTGTCACAGATCCATGAAGGAGCCCAGCTAAACACAGAAAAAGCACGCAACCAATGGACATGTTTGTGAGCTCTTCTTCGCCATTGAATGCAAGTTAAGCCGCTATGTGATACCGTTTTAGCAAAACTTCATTGCTATTCCAACATTCATTTCATAATTCTCTTTGCCCTGCACTATCAAAATCTGAGAAATGCCTCATAAAATGAGCTGTAGCATCAGCTTGAGGTAATTTTGTTGTTAGTTTGTGACTTCACAAAAACGGCCAGCTTAACCTAGAACACAAGCACACCAAGATTTTATAACCTAAAATCATCATCATAATTATGTGTTTAAAACTTGATTGCTGATTTATAACATTGTTCTTACTAACTCTGAATACATAGCACAAAACAGTGTGCAGTCATCTCTTGAAAGTGAGTATTCTAGTCTTCTTTCTTCGAAATTCCATTTGTGGTCACCTCAACTTTAAAAAACTGCATTGCTCCTTTTGAACTTGATACCTACTCTTTCTTTAAACCTTACCCAGGACCTGATAGATAACTTCTCATCCTCCCCTAAGTCAAGGCATTCATTTTCCCTTGCTAGCATTTATATATACATATATGTGTGTGTGTGTGTGTGTAAACTTGCTAGTGTTTTATATATATATACATATATATGTATATATATGTGTGTGTGTGTAAACTTTATATATATATATATCGCAAGTTTACATTCATATCTTTATGTTGTATGTTAATTATCTACAATTACATAGATTTTAAAATCAGGTGAACTGATACTCATTTTGTTTACATTTTGGCCTTAGTGCTAAACTCTCAAAATACTTAGTAATGCTTCTGTGAATGAAAGAATAAATTTAATTTAAAATTATTAGAAAGTTAGTAAAATTAACTTAAACATGGAATATTTCAATTGACTAAAGCATTTTAAAAGCATAGTCAACTCTCTTAATTACCTTCATATCAAAAGCAATCAGATTCCGACTTTGCTAACTTCCTCCCAGGGTTGAGTCAGGTTTCCTCAGTGTAATTAAAGAATCAGAAGCTAGCTCTAACCTGAGGATAAAGACTCACATACTTGCAGTTCCAGTCGTGCCTTTTATTGTTATGCTTTACATCTAATATCCTTGTCCTAACTCTGTCAATAATTTCCCAGGTCTGATTCTCTATCTTCATTCTAATTCCAATTACAAACTCTGGTTTTTTTTTTTTTGTTGTTGTTGTTATTGTTGTTTTGTTTTTGTTTTGAGTTTTTTCGAGACAGGGTTTCTCTGTGGCTTTGGAGCTTGTCCTGGAACTAGCTCTGTTTTAATTCATTTTTTGTTTAAATTCTCCTCCTCCTCCTCCTCCTCCTCCTCCTCCTCCTCCTCCTCCTCCTCCTCCTCCTCCTCCTCCTCCTCCTCCTCCTCCTCCTCCTTCTTCTTCTTCTTCTTCTTCTTCTTTTTCATTTTACTGTATTCTTTGTCCTTCTACATTCTTTCCCCTCTAATCTTAATTATACTCAATTTTGTATCTTCTGCTTTTACAAATCACCAAGCATATATATACATACAACATACACACACATACATGTAGTTTTTATTAACAAAAGTTATATATATAACTTATATATATATATATATATATATATATATATATATATATATATATATATATATTTTTTTTTAGATTTGACATTCCTTTGACTGATGAATCTATTTTTTCTATTGGTTGTTCAAATGCTGAGATTTTCTCACTCACCTCTTGTAATAAATTGGTGATGTTTGCATATGTATCTGTTTAATTACTCAGATTTTCTATTTCCAAAGTTCCCTCAGTTTATGTTTTCTTTATTGCTTATATTTCAGCTTTCAAGACTTGAATATTTTCTTTCACCAGTTTGCTTGCATTTTTTTTCTTTCTTGGCTTTCTTGGTATTCTTTAAGGTATTTATAGATTTTCTTCAATTTTTATTTTTCTCTTCCTTGATTTCTTTGAAAGATTTTTTTTCATTTCTACTTTAAAGACCTTAATATCTTTTTAAATTTGTTTTAAGGTCATTTCCCTGTGCCTCAGCTGTGTTTAAATATTTGGGTCTTGTTATTGTAGGATATCTGGTCTCCGGTGTTGCCATATTGCCATGGGTATTAGTGATTATATTCTTTCATTGGTGTATAGGCATCTGGGTTTGGGATGATTATATGTCTAGTTGCTTATATATGAGTTCTCCTTTGTTGGATGGGTGTTTGATTCCTTAGTTTTTTGTTTCCTTCTTGATTTGCTAATCATTCTGACCTAGATTTCTGGCAGCTGGCAGGATTTCTGATCTAGTAGGGAGTCTCTGTCAAAGTCAGCAGCTGACCTTCTGGGGGCTACATTTCACTGAAGAAGGGGGTCTATGTTTTTCTTGTTATTGTGGCTTGCATCTATTCTTCTGACTGGTATGGCTTATTATTCTAACTTTTGTGGGCTGCCCGTCTTCTGACTGGTTGGCCCCCTCCCTGTGCAGTGGCAGTGGGTTGAGAACAGCGTCAAGCAGCAGAGCAGACGATGAGCTAAGAGGCTTGGCCTGGATTGGGTCTTTGGGAACAGAATCGAAGCAGTTCAGCTGTTAGAGGGTCACCTACCTCTCATTTTGACTGGGATGATTCATACTTGATTAGCCAAAAAACAAACAAACAAACAAAAACTACTTTGGGGTTGGGAACAGGGACCAGCAGCAGGGTGGATTATGATCTGTTCTTCTGACTGGTGTGACCTGAGTCTGAACAACTGAAGGAAATCCCCAGCTGATGTTTTGTTGTTACTCTATTTATGTAGACATTCATAGCTATAAACTTTCCACAAAATTTCCAGTAAGTTATAGTTTATTTTTATTTACTTCCAGTATTTTAAAATATTCCCTCCTATGTTTTGTCAATGACACTTTTGATTAAGGTATACACTGTTAAGCCTACAAATACTGGTGTAGTTTCTGTGTTCTTTTGTTATTGATTTCTAGCATTATTCTATAATGATTTAATAAAACATAAAAAAACTGTTTTGATTGTTTCATTTATTTAATAAGCTTTCTTTGTTGCTAGAATGCTGTTTGCTTCAGAGATAGTACTATAAGTGGCTGAAAAGAAACCATATCATCTATCATGTGATTTAGCTATGAAGAGTCTTAGATAAATCTCAAGGATTGATGTCAACCACTCTATATACACCCACAACTGTATCGAAACTTGAATACTTTTAATGAAATTTTGTCCCAATTTTGATTTATACATTTGCTTATTATTGAATTGTTATATCAACATAACTTTATCTCTTTTTATTAACTTTGGTTTGAAATCTACTTTCTTTACTAGAGTAAATATTTCAGGTTTTTTCATCTTTTACTTGTTGACAACAAACTAGCACATAAGGAAATATATATTTTACTCTGTAGCTGTCTTTGCTAATGAAGTATGCTTTTTTGAGAAAACTTATAGTTGACTCTTGGTTTTTAATGCACTTAGTTACTCTTGGTGTCTTTTTTATGTGGGTGGAGGACATTTTGACATAAGATTATTATTGAGATCTGCTTGTTTGATTGTTGTCCTCTCTTATTTGCGTTAAGGTCACTCTGGTTGCTACTGCCTGGTATGTACTCCTTCCTAGGTCTTCTTTACTCACTCACTCCTTTTGTGATATTTAGGTCTTCCTATGTGTTTGTGGGAAGCTTTGCTTCTTCCTCTGTGTATACTCTTCCTAAAGAAGCATATGACTTTCTGCTGGTCTTAAAGTGTTTATTTTTTCTATCTATATTAAATGATCTTTTTACAGGACTCAGTAATTTTGGTTAGCAATTATCTATTTTCTGGGCTTGAAATAAATAATCCAGCCTGGCGGTGGTGAGTTCAAGACCAGCTTGTCTACAAGAGCTAGTTCCAGGACAGGCTCCAAAACCACAGAGAAACCCTGTCTCGAAAAACCAAAAAAAAAAAAAAAAGAAAAGAAATACATAATCCATTTTTTCTTGTGTTTTGGGTCAACTGATGAGAAACTGACACTTTGTTGATGCATGAGCTTTCATAATCGAATTGTCTTTTTCTCTATTCCTCTTCATCTTATTTCTTTGATTTGTACTGTTAAAATATTGACTAAATTGTCATAGAGAGGATCTTCTTTGCTCATGTCTATTTGAGATTCTGAATGTCTCTTTTCTTGTCTCTGTTTCAGACATTTTTTTTTCACAGTGGCTTAGTTTATTGATGTTACTTCACATTATTTTTAATTCACTGTTTTATTCTTTTCTACAATTTATATTTTTATCAAAACCTTGTTTTTTGGTTAAAATTTTTCCATGTTGCTAATTTTTCAGTCTGTACAGTTAGATTTTTCTCAGCCATGTTGCTGAATTTTGCTTTTAGATGAGCACTTCCACTTCAAATATAGAAATAATTTTTATGACTGTTTCCTCTTTGGTTTCTATAGCAATTTTTACTATTAAACATTTGAAATCTTTGTATATAAACTTATAACTACTTTGATATCTTAAAATTGTGCCTTTATATATTATTTACTTTGGAAGAGATATGTTACCTAACTCTTCCAGGTTTCTTGCTTTCTGATTAGCAACACATACAGCAGATCATTTTTATGACTTCTCTGACTTTGAAATCTTTTCATTGTGTATCCTTCTCTTCTGGAAAAAATACTTGCATGGAGTCATTCAGATATTAAAAAAAAAAACACTGTGCTGTAATGGAAACAAAACATGCAAAATATAGAAATATGCTGAAATATGCCCACAAAAATATAACCCATGGCTATAAAAAATTAAATATAGTGAATGAAGAACGTGCTATTAAGTGAAAAAAAACTCAGAACAAATGTGGAAATAGTACATGGATGATAAGAAGGAATGAGAAAAGAAAGGAGAAAAAGAGGAAAAAGTTTACAGAAATAAAGAGGTAAAGGAGAAGAATATAAAGAAATGCTATGAATAAGAAAAAAATTACAAGGACAGTTAAATATCAACAGAAACTTTTCTAATAATGAGAGAGTTGTGTAATAAAGTTAAAGAGATCACAAAATAATTTAAGTTTTTAATATAGTTAAAACATTGCTGATTGTGTAGTAAACAAAGGAAATGAGGGAGAAAAAAGAAACAACTAAAAATTGTAAAAGACCAGACAAGAGTATCTTCTTTGCTGGATGAGAAACACCTAGGCAATCTAAATATTTAGAAAACTCATAGACAAGCTAAACTGCCTGGGGAAAGCAAAGACCAGCTGAGCTGTCTCATAGAAGCAACGAATACCTGAGCAGCACGGAAAGAACAGTATCTGTCCAGTTTAATTGCTCATAGTTATGTAGTGTGCATCAGTATTCTGGCCTTTGTGAACATAACAGGAAAACGTTAACTATAAATTTACCAACATGAAATGAATTGAATTACATGATTAATTGGAAAAATAAAGCACCATTGGGAAATCCACTTTAAAATCTTTTGTTTCCTTTGTACTTACAAAAATCTTAACACAGGAAGACAGTGATTATTGGAGGAGAAGAGTTATTTAGAGGCATAATGTTACTCTTTAATAGGGAAATTTATAACAGCAGAAATGCCACCAATCTTTGTTGGTGCAACTGTATTTGAGTCATTTCTGCTCCTGAAAGTTACCTTTCACCTGTATTCCTGTACTGTTAATATAACTCATTGGTTCACCAAGTTGGTCTTTGATGGTGGGTAATATTGCTCTGTCAATTATCTATTTAAAACAACCCTTAATTCTTAAATAATTCTAATCATTAATTTCTTTTTAAAAAATAGACTGTTTAGAAACTAGTAGTCTATCTAAGAAAGAACAAATGACAACAAGCTTTCATAATTCTACTTCATTGCTATGTTACATTTTAAGTTTGAAATCATCTCAGACTTACAGGAGATATCCTACTATGATATTTTTTCCCTGAAACATTTCAGTGTTGGCATGCTGCGCCCATTACAGACAGTCTTATTATCTGCTTTGCACTTTTCTTCCCTTACTACACTCTTCTGCCTGGGGAAAGGCAATCTGCCATGTCCACCTAATCACTCCAGAAAGGCCTTACTGAGGCAAACACAGAAAGAGCAGGTGTAATTATCCTTAGCTTTTCAAAGGACAGGTTTGTAAAGAGGTGCATCTTGTGTGGTCATGTGTGGCCTCATGCTGATGGTGAGAAAAGTGTTGGTTTCTCATTCCTTTCTATTATTGAAGGTTTTAGTCACAAGCTCTGAGGCTTCATGTGAAAAAATTACAGCTAGATAAGAACAAAGTATGTAGAATGGTATAACTCAGTCAGATATCTTATCTGATGGTTAAATATTACATATCATAACATAAACGTAAAATAGGATCCTTAAGGCTGGTTGTGGTGGAAGCCGTGGCAGAAGGATCAGATGTTCAGCGTCATCCTTGATTGCATAGTGAGTTCAAGGCTAGCCTTGGCCACATGAAACCCTGTCTCAAAACGAACAAATAAAACTGATTGTTTTTTTAATACTCTGCTATATCCTAAATGAGTAAAATTTGTATGTCAGTCTAAGAAATTTTGAATGTCTTTGAATTATCATACTCAAAATTAGAAAATTTGTGTCTATTTTAAGTATGCTTAGTCATGTTTATTTTTGTTACTTTTGTTTTTATTTATTTTTTATTTTGATTCATTTTATGTGTGTTTCATTTTACAAGTTCATTATTTTAGATAACAAATATTAAGGCTAGAAGGTCCCAAGCTGAAAATAAATAAACAAGAAAAGAAAGATAACCTCTATTTTTTTTTAATCTCATTTCTGGAAAAGCCTCTTCTGTGGAGTCAGGAGCAAGGAATAAACATGCTATTAGTACTAAGTGCATTTTCTACAAAGAAACCACAAAGTACTTTTGTAAATCAATATGTTCTGAAAAAAAATATTTTAAAATCTATCCAGAGGGGAACTGATTTTCAAAGTGGAAAAATAGTTGCTGTGGTCCAAGAAGATAATGTACACAGGAAGGTTCTCTTTCTTTTCCTCAAGATGCCTCTGACTTCAGTCTTTGCCCAGAGGCGATGGAGTTAGACATGTGGACCATGGAAGGGGAACAAAGGCTCAGTAATCCTGAGACAGCCAGCAAGGTCTGACACTGCCATTACCACAGGCGAGCAAGATACACTGCTTCCCTTTCATCTAGCCAGACTTTTTGTGGAGAATTTTCTGCTGCTATAAATGTCACCATTTAAAAGCAGCTTTCTTCTTCTAAATAACAATTCTCCTCCAATGATAATTATCTTCCTGTGTGAGGTTTTTGATAAGTAGAAAGGATACATATGTTTTATAAGCAGTTTTTTTTCTCATACTGTTTTATTTTTCCAAAAGCAAACATGTAATTCAATTCACTCTGACTTGGAAATCTTACCCTTAACATTTTCTTGTATTTCTAGTCAAGACATGGGAAAAGAGAGAGCAATTTAGTTCAGAGTCATGGGGTTTGAAAGTATCTGGGTTGTAGATATTTATATTTAGCCAATTCACTGAGCATTTATCAAGCCAACATTTAATAAATAACTACAATTATGGTCCCATGTGTATAGTGATAAATGAGATTGTGTCGAGGACAGGAGGATACTTTCAGGCTAATGGACTACTCTATGGAGGGAATTTCAAAATATTTGGAAAATTAGAAATGAAATTATTCTCTTATTTCCTCTTAATATCCACAAGAAGAGAGAGTTGCTTTAGAAACAAAAAAAATCAATTGTAAGGGTCACTATATCAAACATCTACTGAATATTCAAAGGTTTACATAATTCGTGGAAACAGATAAAAGAAGAAATCAAAATTTAAAGTGTTAAATTATAAGGACCTAATCAAAAGGTGGTTTTAATATTCTGACAATAAAGATAATTCATTAACCTTAGCTTAAGTGTCTCTATTGGATGTGTTAAAAAATTAGAGAATTAATCTGATACGTAATAATGCAATCTTGACAACTCCTAAGAATCGTCCATTTCCCTAATTGTCAAGATTTCTAAATATCTCTTACAGAGCAATTATTTTCAGCCTGCATTTAGCTTTCACTTCATAGACATCCTGCCCAGTGTTATGAGATAATGGTATACTTCAATATATGTTTTATTCATTAAAAAATAGTGACTAAATAGATATTTTCAGCAAGTAATAAAAGTGTTCCCATTCCATTTAGCTGATGGATAGCCTCTTTTCACTTCTGTTCCCATTGCATCTCAGTAGAGTTACGTGTTTATGGTGTCATTTTCAAAATCAATAAATTCTGAATTGATTTTCAACCACTTGAATTTCTCCTACCCTGCTATATGATCTGGTAAGAGTAAGGAAATGTGATAGTTATCTATTGTTGTGTAAGAAACCATTTCAAATCCTAGTGACAGAAAATAATAACTATTTCAGACATTTCTGTAGGCGGGCTCATTCTGTGTTGGTTTGCATGGATTCCTTTTTGTGTGACTGGTGGGGATGGACCCAACCACATGTCTGCTGGGTTAATGCCACAGCTCAGTCAGATGCTTTGAGCTTCTTCCACTTGACTCATTCTTGAGGTTAACAGGAATTAGTTCCTTCATTGTTATTTCAGGGTTCCAAGATAAATAGATTAGAAGTTCTCAGTTTTACTGAGGCCTAAGTAAGCTCCATAACTCAACATTGCACTGGGTAGGTTTGGAAGATTTAAGCTACCACTAGTACCACTCCAGGTACCAGGAATTATAGAAAACTGCTCCAATCTATGATATACAGCTCTGCAGAAGGACATAGGCAGTGTGATTCTTAGAGAACAATATTAAAATATTTCATGAATTTGTAGGGTTATCATGTAATATCTAGTGTGAAATAATTTTATAAACAGAGGAACACAAATTCCTGTAATTTGAATATGAAAAGACAAATTAATATTCAAATTTAACAACTACGTTTAAAATTACCTTTTTTTTCAAAAATAGAAATCATGTCTCTTAAAACACTGATATTCTAGTAAAATTTGGAAATCATAAGCAAAAAATAAAATCACTGCACTCCTAAAACAACATGAGGTCAGGATGGTGTTTTGCTATTTTACTTTCTTTTTATTTTTGTTTTGTTAAAAATAATAAATAAAAATTAAAAATAAAAATATTTCACTCTGTTGTTCACTTTTTTAAAAAATAAATTTATTTATTTATTTGTTTGTTTAATTTTTTACAACCCTGGGGGCAGATTTTGTTCCCTCCTCTCTTCCCAGTCCCCTCTCACTCCCTCTCTGCACCCCAGCCCAATCTACTCCTCCATTTCTGCTTACAAAGGGCAGATCTCTTGTGAGTATTAACAAAATATGGCATTTCAAGATGCAAAAAGACTAAACCTCATGTATTAAGACTGGGCAACTTGAGCCAGTATGAGGAGTATGAAAAAAAAAAAAAACCAGGAAGAATCAGAGGCAGCTCCTGTTCCGACTGTTAGGAGTCCCACAAGAAGACCAAACTACACAACTCTAACATGTGCAGATTGCCTACGTTGGTACCATTCAGGCTCGATGGTTGCCAGTTTAGTTTCTGTGAGCTCCTATGAGACCAGGTTAATTGATTCTGTGAGTTTTCTTCTGGTGTCCTTGACCCCTGTGGATCCCACAATCCTTTTTCCTCTTCTGCAAGATTTCAGATTTCTGCCTAATGTTTGGCTGTGGGTCTACATCTGGTTTTATTGCCTGCTGGATGAAACTCTGATGACAACTGGGCTAGGCCCCAAACTGGTCACAGGAGACGACCATTTCAGGCTACCTATCCATTATTCTTAAGAATATTAGCTTGGGTCATCTTTGTAGAATCCTGTGAGGTTCTCTTGTGCAAGGTTTTTACCTGACCCTGAAATTCAACCCCTCTTTCCAGTAGCCTCTTTCAGTACTAGCTCCCAAATCTAATCGCTCATGTCCCCATCCCCACCTGTCCTCGTTCTACTCATGAAATCTTTTTATTTTCCCTTCCTAGAGAGACCTACATGTTTCCACATGAATCCTCTTCGTTGCCTAGTCTCTCTGGGTCTGTGAATTGTAGCATAGTTTTCTTTTATCTTACACCTAATATCCACTTAGGAATGACTACATACCATGTTTGTCTTTCTCTGTCTGGGTACCTCACTTGCTCTTAACCATCATATCATCAATATCAGGCATGCTGACAGATAGGGTATATGTGAATGGTCATGAAAACATGGATAGCATTTCCCCTGGTTTCCTTTCAGGCACAGTATATGCCGTGTTACAATATAAGTATCAGAGCTTATTTTCTTTATTGTGAGATTTTAGTTTAGTTATTGTTCCCTTTTATTCATATTATTTATTAGTTCCTATTTTCACATGAAACTGGAACTCATTTTATAATGGGACTACTGAGGACAAAGAACTTACTCATCTTAGTCTAAACATTTCAATCCAAACAATTTGATTTAAACTCTTAACAGATTTGCCTTGTTGGGAAGTTAGGTGCCTCTAACTTATTTCCAAGATCCACTTCTGAAATCTCATTTCCTTACATAATTAGAAAAACAAGAGACGTGTTTTTTACATGTAAAGACTATTCACTAGGAGACATTTACCTATTAAATCATAAACTGTATTTACTATTCTTAAATCATTTTTATTAACTCTAGGCATTGATTTTTCAGAACTAATAAATTAAAAAAAATGTTTTGATATTGTAACTTATTTTATCACCACCTATCTAAAGCCAATCATAGGAAAAGAATTTCTTCTGATTTATATCTGGAAAGCAAGTGTTCCTCTACATACATTAAGAACTCAAAAATAAGGCTGGAGAGATGGCTCACAAGTTAAGAGCACTGACTGCTCTTCTAGAGATTCTGAGTTCAATTCTCAGCAAAGACATGGTGGTTTGTAACCACCTATAATGATATCTAGTGCCTTCTTCTGGTGTACATAACAAACAAACAAATTAATTAATTAATTAATTAATTTTTAAAAATAAAACTCAGAAATAAGCATACAATGTGTTTAACATTAGTCTTGCAGAGGATAGCCTAAGAAATTAATTAAAATTATATAATTGCTTTAGCTGACTCAGTTCTAGAATGGAAATGTTATTTTACATTTATAAAATATCTGTAAATCTAATGATTTTAAAAATTATTTCAAGGAAAGAATAATGCATTTGAAGAACATTCAAATCTTAATCAATAGTTTGATTTAAAATATATGGTAAGCATCAGTATATTTAAAATTAGAAATTAATTTTAAACTTGAATATTTAACATTTTTACCAATATATCACCGTTTTAAAACTATGCTTTATAAAAAAAACCATGTTTTTCTTAAAATAATCTAGATAAGGGAAGTTTTTGCATTTTAAGACAGAGACAGACTATGTTTAAATATATCAATTTCTTAAATAGTTATGTGCTGGGAAATGTGCCAGTTTCACTGAAGCTTTGGAGACCTAAAACCTATACACTAATATCCTCTGGGTATTTCCCATTTAATATTTTCTAGAATGATAACTCTGCAACAGAACACCCCGCTACCTTAATGTCATCAAGGGTTTCTTGCTTTTTCTGTATGGAAATGGTCATTTTTTTGTTAATGGATCTTTCAAACAACATTGGTAGATCTTAAGATTATTCCATAGACTGCTAGAAGAGCCTTATGTTCTCACCATGGTTTGGATTTATTTCTGTGACTCTAGTAGAAAATATAAGCCACTGTGGTGGTCTTTAGAGGCAGAAATCTCATCGCAGTTATGCCCTAATATTTTGTTGCTAAAGAGAAATCCTAAGAATCAGTTCTGCCCAAGAAATATTATTTTGATAAATATTTCCAGAATTCTATTACTTGTGAATAAAAGAATAACTTCTAAAAGTGGACTTCTACTATTGTATGTAGTTTAAGATAAATGGGAAAGACGTCTTAGACCGGTATCTGGACTTAAATAGAAACTGAAAATAAACTTCAACACATAATTGTTAAATGTACATTCTGAGGATGTGATATACCTTCCTACAGTGAAGCTTTTCAAATATTAGCTGGAATTTCAAATAACAGGACTCCTGTCATTAGATTGTACCCATAGATATAACAAGGAAAAGGTACCCATGAACTTTCATGAGTATAGTTGTCTGTATAAGACCATCATACTGCAAATACCAATTGACCTGTCAGTAGGGACAGGAGGAATTTCACATAGTCCCACACCTAAATGAAGAGATACAGGAAGTTAATGTTTATTGACAGAGAGAGAATCAATTCTCTGCAGGTACAAACTACTGTATAGTTGTCCAGTCTTGAGTGGTCAGTCCTGGACATATGAATAAGGGAACTAAGTTCAGTGAACTTTGTATGTTATGCTGGAGGGAAGAACTAGAATGGGAGGAGCGAGAGTGATGCAAATACTGTGATCATATACGAAATTCTAAAGAAAACCCAAAACATCCTATTACATTTCTCTTCTGGTGTTATGCAAAGTAACTTCCAACACCTTGAAAGCTACTAAGTAGATTTGGGGCTTCCAATTGGATATCAGTTGAATGTCTCCATATTAGATGACAAAGGTAGGTTGTGTCTTCAGCAATAGGGTCTTGCCATCAAGAGGGTTAACTAGTAGTCTTCTCAGTAACCTGTGTTATTTTGTGGGTCAGAGGGTCTGTGGGATCCCTTTACTCAGGAACTTCACAAACTGCAGCCAATTCATGGCAAGGAGGTTTTATCTGGTGGTATAGATAACTAAAGGTAGGCAGTGGTGGCTTAGGCCTTTAATCACAGCACTCGGGAGTCATAAACTGATGGGTCTTTGCTAGTTTGAGACCAACTTGGTCTTTAAAGAAAGTTTCAAGAAAGCCAGAGCTGTTATACAGAGAAACCCTGTTTTGAAATCAAGAGAGAGACAGAGAAAGAGAGAGAGAGAGAGAGAGAGAGAGAGAGAGAGAGAGAGAGAGAGAGAGAGAGAGAGAGAGAGAGAGAGAGAGAGAGAGAGAGAGAGAGAGAGAGAGAGAGGAATGAAAAGAGAAAAGACATTTAGAAGAGGTATTGTTTCCCATCTTGTATGATGACTTCAAGTAAATTATATGACTCCATATAATTTAGGAAACTTCTACAGTAGCAGGTCTCCATCTGGTTTTCAAAGGTTTTTAGTTGTCCCTCCTTTAATATTCCCTCATTTATCCTAATTTCAGACCCAACAAAATTCCGACATGGAGAAAATGCTGTTCATACAGATTCCCACCACTAACCAAGAGGCTATTTGCCACTGATACCTACTGGGAGATGGAGAATTTGTTTTTGCCAATGGAATTTCAATGGATTATCAAGGATTATCAATTGCACTCTTGGGCAGTACAATACTCAGGACTATCCAAAACACCAAATGGACTGCATGGTTATTTTTTTATTATTTATTTATTTATAGCTTTGGTATTTTCTGTTTTTCTACTTTTTATCTGTTCTAACATTTTTCTATTCTTCTTTGCTTTCTAGAGAGCCAGAAAGAGAAAAAAGGCATAAACCTTGGGGTGTAAGGAGGTAGGGAAGATTTACCATGGGTTGCAGAGAACAAAAAAAAATCTGATGAAAACCTATCTTATGAAAACATTCAAATAAAAACTATCCTTTTAAACAGATTATCTAATAAAATTTCTTACATTATTTTAACAAATACTAAAATATAAAGAAGGCAACCAAATATAGTAGAGAAAGAATGAGGAATAAGTTTCTGTCTCCTAGAAAACTTATTTTAGAATCATCTAAAACATGATATTAAACTAAAGGAACAACTCTGTCAGTGAGCATGTCTTAAAAACAAAAGTTTCTAAGTGTTATTCCTGGGTAAACACTGCAAGATTAAAAACGATTCAGTGGGTAAACCTGGTAAATATTACATACTTTATACACATTATCTCCAAAGCTCACTGGCCTCATGCTGTCATATAGGTACCTATTTAAACATTTAAAAAGGAGGTGAATCAGAGAAGCTCAACCAGCTTGTCAAAATGAAAGAGTTAGTACAGAGTTAGACCATGATCTTATTTGTTCTTTTACTCCCATTCCTCAATACCACAATCCAAGTCATTGATTTCTGGACCCTGGAAGAAGAAAGCCCATGGAATACTGGCCTTATCTCTAGCTATTTAAATATTGCAGCCTAAGAATCCACATACGGAACCATGAGTAGAAGATTTGGCCATTAATTTCTCCCCAAGTCAGCTATGGAACATTAAGTTGTCTTAACACAGTTTGTCATACTATAAAGTGATCTAAATTGTGTGGTTTGTGTTATTAAATATTTGAGTTTTATGGTTCCATAACATAGCTCTTTCTTAAGATGTGTATTCTATATACATCAAAAGTTCTATGGTTGTATTGGAATAATAATTTTTATCAATTATTGATATTAAAGACCATTAGCTTTATTAAAAGAAGCTGATGATAACTTGCAATAAATATGCCAAGGCCTTCTATATGGATGCCGAGTACTTTATTTAAAAACAAATGATACAGTACTAAAGACTATAGGAATGCAATAATTCTGTTGTCATTGGAAATTTCAGTCTTAACTGATTAATACTGTCAAATTTTGAAAGTCCAGTGTAAGAGCAAGTGCTCTGTATTCCATGTTTTATATAATACAAAGATATGTTTTTTAGTTAAAGTCACAATATAAAATCTGAAAAATAAAATAATGTTGGCAGAGAAATACACCTCTAATGATTTTCTATTTTTGCTTTGCACACAATGTGAAATAAACCCAGATACACATCTCTGCTTGACCAAGATTTCACTAAGGATAAATTTAAAATAAGTTTATTATCTAAATATGAAATGCTTTAATTTTTTTAGTATTTCAAAAGTCACTACTAAATGTGTTTTAAACTATATGTGAATTTTGCCTTGATTTATATCTAAGCACCAATAGACATGGATATCCTCTTCTTCAAATCACATCATGTTAACATTTGACCACCGTGTTAATGTTTTACCCATGACAAACTAAACTATTATGTGAATTTATAATGTGGTAAGAAAAGGAGACCCAAATCCCTCCTGCAAATTCTTACCTCACTCCAGAAATGAAACAATACTATTCTCAATCATCTAAAACCCATTTTTTATTTTCATTTTGATTTTTAGTGTGACCCAGCCCATGTTCAGTATACTGTTAATGTATCTGACTCAGTGGGTTAGATCAGGGTCCTGTGTATGACTCAGGCTGCAGTAGTGTGCTGGATTTCTTAGGCGTGCTGGGTGTTGTCCCCTCCTCTACAGAGATGAGTCAGGGTGAACTCCTCTCCCACTGAAGCACTGAGTCAAAACTGTTTCAGACCAACAGAAGAAAGGACAGCCCCATGCTAAGAAGTCTGCATCTTCTTCCTTTTGAACCTGGGCAGGTTAGTCTGACTGGAGCTGACACAGAAACAGACATAATCAAGAGGAAGAATATATGCTATATTTGTAAAAAACTTTAATATTCTAAATTAAGCAATGTTGTTGGGAATGGATCACACAAATAATAGTTCCTCATAATGGAAAATACATTTTGTAATCTATATGTAAAAAGACTAACAGTATCTAATAAGTATTATTTAAATTATTTCACCTTCTATTGCTTTGACTGCATTGCTTCAAAAATACTTTTTAGTGCTAAGACCTTTTAAAGGAACTGTTTTGCCCTTTACACCACTCCTTACATTACCAACCACACACACTTCATCTGTGGATATCTAGTTACAGAGCATTGCAAAAGTAAAAAGTAGTCACAAGGCTTTTACTAGTGTTGAATTACATTTTCTTAAAGTCTCCTAGTTATCCCTAAATGTTATAGCCTTTCCAACCCTCACAGAGCAAGTTTTGGAGTCCAGTAACTTTTGTTGTTGCCTTATTTTTTTAAAGAACTATCTCTTTTAACAAGGCAGAAAATCAAAACCAACAACAAATTGTGCTGACAACATGGAAATAGGAACATAATAACAAAAACATTGACATGAGATAGTTGATGGTCCTAAAAGTTCGCGAATCCTAATTAAACACGGGGCAAGCTAAACTACATAATTTTGCAGGCAACACTGGCTATAATATCACAGAAATTAGAGCAATCATGTTCCTCAAGAAACACACAGTTCCTAAACCAGGAGCCAGAGAGTCAGTCAGAACGCTATTCTAGCTTGATGCTATTTAGGGCATGTTATTTTATTCACAGTCCTTTTCACGTTCAAAAGTGCGGGTTTTTCCTTATACTTTCACAGAAGAAACCATCTTATTCTATAGATCTCTAAGTGCATTCTTTGCACTGAAACAGACAATGGTAGCCAAGATGAAAAATTATTAAATATATACCCACCACCTGAAAAGATGCTATCTTGACACATACTTTAGGAAAAAATGAGGTTTCTATGAGGCATGGAACAGTTTTCACAGTTTACCAAGCAAGACTCAAAGTGTCATCTGATTCTTCCAGATTTAGCTAAAAAAAAAAAAAAAAAAAGTGGGAAACCCACAGGGTACCGAGCCATGCAGAAGTACTGTAGGACTGAGGCTAAAGTCAAACAGCTGAGACAAAAATACAAGCTAAACACTGTAGTATTTATATGAGTGAAAGGAGGTTCCTATTATATAAAATTTAAATGTGCTTAGCAAATTGCATGGGCTGTAACATAAAAGATCTTTTTCTTAGGTAAGATAATTGTAAATGTAGAAAATACATCAGAAAATAAAAAGTAAAATTTAATACATACTTAAATTTCAAATATTTTATCATGATATATGTATACATATACATATATGTAGACATATTTATATACATTTGTATATACACTTTGATTTTGAATAGTAAAATTTTGAAAAATATTTCTTACACAACTATGAATGATTATCAGCAAAACTTAATCACACCATGTACAATTATTTCTATTTTTAGTTTTGAAATTATAATATAATTACATCATTTCCTTTTAAAATCTTCCATATAACTTCTCTTGCTCTCTTTAAATCCATGTTTTTTCCTATTAATTGTTGCATGCATATATACATATTTATATATTCATATATTCCTAAATACAGACTGCTCACTCTTTATAATGTTACTTGTAAACTTGCTCCCTAAGCTGACCATTTGGTATTGGATAAGTAATTGGTATGCTCGTCCCTGGGTAGACTGTTTCTCCCACTGTCAGCAATCCTCACTTTCCTGTATTTGTGTGAGGCTGAGGCCTTTTGGCCTTTCCATCATCTACTTGGGCATGTCTATTGTCCTCATTCAGTTCATGTTTAGGCAGTCATGTTGTTGAGGCTTTATGAGTGTTAATACTGGCATTACTAGGAGAAACAGATTCACAGAAAATGCGCTGGTCCTCTGGAAGTTACACAGTCTTTCTGCTCCCTCTTCAGCAATGTTTCCTAAACCTTAGGTACCTGAATTATTTTGTAGATTTATTAATTTTGAATGAGTTGTGGTTATTTTTCATATTAAAACATACTTTCTTATAATGTATGAAAATCTATGTGCATTCCACTTCTTGGAGAACCATCACTTCATTAATAAATCAATAGTTGTATATAAACTAGCCTTTCCCAAGTACTACAGACTAAAATCAAAATTAATTAATAAAATTACATGTCTACTCTTGCATGGTGACACGGCGACTGCTTCATATTTTCCAGTCAGTTTGAATGTGCTACTCTGGCTTTAACATGAACAAGGATTTCTATCACCAATTATTTATTCTACTTTTCTTTCTCAAATGCTTAAAGTTTATTTCATCAAGTACTAATCAGTACACATTCCTTCTAAAGAAACCATATTTATTGTATCGTTTTATTACAGTTCTTTAAGAAGCACATATTTGCCTTAATGCCAACAAGACTGATCTCTCGGTTTCATTAGCACCAATGATCCCATTGCTTTATTTTTCTTGGGAAGACATGAGCAAAACACTTATTCACAATAAATAGTGCCCAAATATCTGACCAATGAAAAGTTCTACCAATGTCTAGATAGGAGAACCTTTGAGTTTATTGGAGTTAATTATGAGCATTAGCTGAGCATCCTTGAAGGGGCACAGATGTCTCAAACATCTGGTGTGGGAGAATTGTCTGTATTCTGTCAATTATTTTTAAATAAACGTGGATTAGCCAGTAGCCAGGCAGGAAGGAGAGGTGGGACAACAAGACAGGAAGTAGAGGCAGGTCAATGGGAACAGGAGAATTCTGGGTAGGAGGAAGCCCATTCCTACCCAGTCCTGTCCAGACACCGAAGAAGCACGATGTCACCTACCCCACTGTAAAAGGTACTAAGCCATGTGGCTAACATATACTAGAATAATAGGCTAATATATGTTATAAGAGCTAATAAAAAGCCTGAGCTAATGGGCCAATCAGTTTATAACTCATGTAGACTTCTGTGTAATTTTCTTTGGAACTTACTGGCTGTAGAAAATGGGCAGGAGAGAAACCCCAACAAGCAGGCCCTCATGTTAAAAACATCTGAGACAGTCATTTAAGTATCAAGGCAATGTCACTGATATTCTCTACATGGCATGTGGGTGGCTCCACAGATGGTTCTCCTCTGCCCCAGCCTATTGTTTACTGTTTGTATAAACTCCCAGAATAGCCCTTTGACTTTTGAAAGTTTCCTGTGAATTTTTCTAACATTTTGCATTTTTAGTGAACCTTTCCTCCCTATCTAATGGATGTTTTAATATGAAAATGACAGCTGCACACCTCACCTGAGGAGACATAATGATTTTTCAGCCATGTTGTAAACCACTGTTTCTTTCTCTTCTTGACATTACAGGATCACTGGTACTTGGAAATTCATAACAGCTGAGGTTGCTTGTAAAACACCCACACAAGAAAAATCCAGTTAATGTTATAGCATGGAGTGGGGAGAGGCGCTCATGTCTTCATTCCTTATTTGTTTGTTTGTTTTGTTTTGTTTTGAAGGCAGTGTAACTCTTTATAGCCTTGACTGTCCTGGAATTTGTTCCTTAGACCAGGGTGGCCTCAAAGTTACAGACATCCACTTGCCTCTGCCTCCCAAGTGCTGGGACTTAAGGCATGTGCCACCACTGCTCCTTTGTCATGCCCCCACTCCTCTTAATTAAGAATCTATTGACAGCAGATGATTTTCCAGAGAGGGAGAGTAAGTTTAAGAGCATGGTCCCATGCAAAGAGTAATGGTATGCACCTTTATATCAGCACTCAAGAGCCAGAGGCAGGTGGATCTCTACTAGTTTGGGGCCAGTCAGTTCTTTATAGACATCACAAAACCAGCAGGATATGTCATAAGACTGTCTCAAAACAAATAAGGGTGTGGATGTTGGAAGGTCACTCACACTCCACTGGATGTCAGAGTAAACATGAGTATGTGCAGCACAATTGGACTCTGGGTTTATTAAAAATAAAAAGAACACAATATCTCTGGTATCTCCATATCAGAGAAAAAGCAGGTGGCAATTGAAGTTCAAGTGTCAGCCCACCAGGAGATAATTCACTGATGAGTGAATCTCGGAAAGGCAAGGCCCCAAGATCACAGACTCCAGAATGGTTTTTGCTTCTCCTGTGCCTTTACATGTTTGCAACGACCATCTTTCTCTGGTATCTAGCATGGTGTGAATGGGTGTGGGGAGACCCCATTGCCTGTAATGCAGTGTGTTTATATCAAGGAAATATCCCATTCTACTCAGTGTTTTACCTGTGGATTATTATGAAGATGATGTCTTTCTAAGCTGTACTATCCAGTTGATAATAACAATGTTTGTTTAAGTAGAGCTTTGATGATTAAAAACTAAAACAAGGAAGTTCCACACATCTAGACAAATGAGTTACTTTTGAGTAGCCATATAGACTAATGGTTAGAAAAAAACAACTGAGTCCCGGTAGCCCAAGTAGTTTAAGTTTTTCTAATCTTAATGTTGAGAGATCTGTTCACAGGTTTTAGAGCACATCACAGCAGAAACAAAGCTTTGGAAAAAAAAAAACCTTAAAGTTAGACTAAGGTGTTTTTGTGAAATAGCTTTGAGGTGAAAATTCAAGAAGGTAATCCAACATTTTTCACATAGTTAAGTAAAGAACTCTTTAAGGTCAAGGAACAAGAACAAAGCAGCCCAGTTATCATTAGCTGATGTCTTTCTTTCTAGGATTGATGGCTCGAGGTAGATGATCGTCAACCAATTGGTTGATGACCAATGGGTATTAATTCCTTATAGCCATTTTTGTCCTCAATATCCTAATAAAAACTATTAATGAGTGGGTATGTACCTTAAAGATTTAAAATAGATATGACTGTTTTTCATGTATAAGAGTGTAGGTTTGTGAGTCCCTTAAGACTGCCTTTCAAGATAAGTAATAAAGTGATTGTTCCTTTCTTGGTAACTACAAAGCACAACCTGCCAGTAAAATGACTAACTGAAAAGAATGTCTTGCTTGCTTATACTCTGTTAATCTATAACAAGTTATTTTGGTATGAATGCATGTGTGTTCATGTGTATAATTTGTTTTTCTCCTGTAATATGTTAAATGTTTAATTATGTAAGGGATATGAAAAACATGTTGTTTTTAATTTGTATTCATTATAACCATTCACTTGAAAAAGACAATGCACCCACATTGCAATTTCTATATTGACTGAAAGATTATTTTGGTATTTCAGCTGCAGAGAAAAAATAGAGAGAAGAAGGAAGGATGGGAGAATAAGAAAAAATAAGGATAGAGTTAGAAAGAACCATCAAGGATAAAGATAGAATTAGAAGGGAAATATCAGGAATGAGAGAAGGAAATTAGGAAAATAAAGGACAGAAAGTACAGAAGAAGAATAAAGAAGAAAACTATCAAGATAGTGAATGAGTTTCTTTTTCCCTTTACCCCCTCAGATAAAAAAGTCTTTGTATGCCAACTCTGTGGATTCCCTTTGAGTCCTGCTGCTGCTGGAGGCTGATCCTCAGTCAGCAAACGACATATATTTGGGTTGTTATGGAGCTGGTCCAGAATTTGAGGGAAAAAATATAGATGAATATGAGCAAAATACATTATACCTATGTATGAAATTCTCAAAGAATAAAAAACATATTGAAAGTATTACAATAAATAAGTCACTGTTATTTTCCAGTTCAACTGTGTATTCCCTTTGGTTACCATTATTCCTTAGAAATGGCTGACATTGGAAGAGCCATGAGATTTTTGGTATCTAATATTGAAAACATTGAGTTGAGAACATATTTATTTAGTCATTGAAAATGAAATACTTTTATATAATTTAGTCATTTCTATTATAATGAGCATCTGCTTTAGGTTGTAACAGTGATAGTATGATTATTTTAATAAGGGCTAATGGGACTAACCCAGAACCAAGACAGTAGATACAGAGCTGAACCAATAGTGGAAGAGAACCAGTAGGTACCATTCATGAAGAGTGGATGAGAAATAAGTTTGACACATTAGGTACAGAGATTTATTGTGTTAGAAATTCCTTGAAATATTCTTTCTTCCTCATGAAACAGACATGGTACAGTTTATAAACCTTTATACATACCTTAATGTTTATGATACCAACCACTAAAAGTTATGAAAAAATAGATTTACTATTTTTCTAGCATCATTTTATAATGAATGATGCTAGCAAAAAATTAAAATTATTTATTTAGTTTATATGTTTGAATCATATTTTCAAACAGTTCTTTTTTTATTTATTAAAGATTTCTGTCTCCTCATCACCGCCTCCCATTTCCCTTCCCCTCCCCCAAACAACTCCCCCTCTCTCATCAGCCCAAGAGCAGTCAGGGTTCCCTGCCCTGTGGGGAGTCCAAGGACCTCCCACCTCCTTCCAGGACTAGTAAGGTGAACATCCAAACAGCCTAGGCTCCCACAAAGTCAGTACGTGGAGTAGAATCAAAACCCAGTGCCATGTTCTTGACTTCTCAGCAGTCCTCATTGTCCGCTATGTTCTTAAGTGAGACATCTTCTCAAATCATTCACCAGGGCAAGATGGCTCAACAGATAAAGATACCTACCACCAAGCCCAATGAGCTGAACTCATTTGTGGGATCCACATAGTAGAGTCAAAAAAAAAAAATCTCCTAAGTTTTATTATGACCTACATGTATGTAGACACCACACACACACAGACACACACAGAGTTCTAATATTCTGTCCATTTTAATGTAGGCCAGCAGAATTTTAAAACTGATTGATCCTTGATAGTCTTGTATACTCCTGGAAGACCTCATTTGTGCAAGAAAGAAAGAAAGCGTGAGTTCCTAAGAGTAAAGCAGCCTTTCTCTTATGATATGTGTATCTATGCATGATGTACACATGGAAGCGCTGATGTGTGTGTGTCATAGCATGACTATGAGGACCTGAGTTTTCCTTCCACCGTGGGATCTGATGATCAAACCTAAGTCCCCAGACTTGCACGTCAAGCACTATATTATCTGAACCAGCTCACGGGCCCTTACTTTTATCTTTCCTCGTTCTTTCTTATTCTTGAGTATGAACGGGATGTCATTAACAGCTAAAACACACGGCGGAAGAGTTTATAGAGTCATGGTGGGTTTTTTTTCTCCAGATAAATGGGCATTGTCAGCTTCCAGCTTACTACAGAAAGTAAGTGGTTTGAGGAGATTTTCTTGGCTTGGCAAGGAGCCAGGGCATTTAACAAAATCACAGACCAGAAAGCAGCCTTTTTATTTCTAAGGTACAAAATAGTGTTCTGTGGCTTTTCAAATCTAAAACTAATACAATTTTTTATAAGTGGTTTTAGAGAAAGACTATACGTGTGTATATGTGTGTGTGTAGTCTAAAATTTTATATAAATGGAATAAACTAAATTTTACATACATTTAAGAATAATACTTAAAAGACATCAGAATAAAATAGTAAATTTGAACAGTCTTTTCTCATTTATATATGCTTATGATGCCATAAATAGGCATAACTGAAAGGATTGTAAGCTAGATAAAAAATTTAAACTTTAAAAGAAAAATAGAATGTTGAATATTTAAGAAAATATATTGTCACTACATTACATTAAAATATAAAATCACGTACTGGCTTTGTGGGAGCCTAGGCTGTTTGGATGCTCACCTTATTAGATCTGGAAGGAGGTGGGAGGTTCTTGGACTTCCCACAGGGTAGGGAACCCTGACTACTCTTTGGGCTGATGAGGGAGGGGGAGTTGATTGGGGAAGGGAAATGGGAGGTGGTGGCAGGGAGGAGACAGAAATTTTTAATAAATAAAAATTATGATAATAAAAATGAGCATAAGTATAAATTGGGAGTTCATATAAGATAAAAGAAAACATTGAGGAAATGGAGATGTTTGATGTCACCAGCAGTCAGGAATTTTTGCTTATCAGACCCTATAATGAAGACTCTTAAATAATATAAAGTAAACATGGGTGGAATACATACATAGTATATTATTAGTAGAAGTTTAACTGGGTAGAAAATTTGTATAAATATGACTCTATTAACATTTAAAGTCTACACCCGTGTTTACCCAAGAAAGTCTTCCATCATGAGAGTTTCCACAGAAATAACTGTTGAGGTTTTTGGAGATCATTTCAAGTTTCGTATGCCATTATCTGAAATAATAACCAGCAGAAGCAAAAAAAAATGTCTGCAGATAATTTTCAAACTAATCAATAAGCAGAGAATGAACTCGTTTGCTCCACACAGGAGAATCACACACAACCCTAAAATTACAATTAAAAACATAATGATAAACTACAGGGCTGGGGATACAGCTCAGTGGTAGTGTGCTAGCCTAGTGTATACAAAACCCTGGTCTGTCTGAATGTCTCTGTCTTTCTCTGTGTTTCCTACTATAAAAGTGTCTATGACATGTTATACAACATAAAAAAAAAGAGTGACAGAGAAAAGGAAGATGAAAGCAACAAATACCGAGAAGGTAAAGGTTACCCCTTGTTCTTGTGGACAGGTAGAAAACACTCTGGGATAGTGTATTCTAACCTAAGTAGTTGTTAAAATATACCCTCTCCTAGCAATAAAAAATTGAAAAGAGCATAGGTGTACATTATGAGTGATTGGCATTTAAAGAAAATCAAAATGAAGCATGACTCTCTTCCTGTAATAGAAAATTAATTTAAACTACCTGGTTTTAAAATATATAAAACTTTATTGAAACAGATTAACATTATTTCTATCAATAATAAAATAAGCTGAGAAAAAATACACTAAAATCTGATATTATAGGTTATAGAATTTACTAAACATTTTGCCTGCACAAAAACTCTCTTTATTGTAGCTGATGGAAGAAAGGAAACACACAAGTGAACTATTTCATGATAAGCAGTAACAATTACATAGAAATACTGATACACTGGTAGTTTTAAAACATGGGATGTACTTCGACAGATGAGTGGTGGTATTTCTCTTCTATTCAATAACATGGCCTGAATGGAATGTTTGACCATTGTCAGAAAATTATCTTTAATGCATGAGTTCATTTATTAAGTACTGATTGAGCCTAGATATTATTAGACAGCAACAATACTCTAGTCATTATTCCCAAGCTGGCTGTGAGTTGGTGATTATTGCTCCCATGAGAAGAAATACTTAGTCAGAAATCCTCCTGACTGCCATTAGCAATGATTTAAGCTTGCCGCTGCCTTCTTCCTAAACAAGACTATGTCTTAGGGCAAAGGTGACATCTGAGATTAAAATGGGAGCTCAGCTGTAGAATGTTAAAAGGAATTGTGCAGAAGTAATTAGAAGCAAAAGGGCTACCTGCCTTCCTCATTAAAAGCGCGTGCTGTTTGCAGAATTTCTAATATTAGCCTTCTGCATTTGAAAAAGAATTATGTTAAAATCTAAAAGAAATATAATAAAATTTAAATACAGTATAATATGCTGCTGATGAGACAACAAAATATTTTGTGGTGGTTTTAAATATAAAAGGCAAAGGGCTTACCAATTCTCTTATTTAAAATGAACTAACTGAGCTTGGTTGCCACGTAGTCTCTGCACTTGTTAACTAAACCCATGGTCTTTGAAGAGGACAGTTTTCATCACATAGTGTCCTCAGGGTTAGTCTTGAACAGAGCTGAGTCACTGGCTCAGGAAAATCCCAGAGTGACACATTATTTAAAAGGGGAAATGAAAATGTTAAAATAATAGGGTGTTTTCAGCTGATTCTGAGTTCAACAAGCAAAGCAAAACTGGAAGTATTTCTACTTTTTTGCCCTATTTCATCTTTTCTGAACCACAAAGAGAAGTAAAATAAAGTTATTATATTCAGTTTTTTTCTCTAGAAAAAAGTACAGTTGGAAGGTTGCTTCTTAATTTTCTGAGAAATAGTCATACTGATTTTTAAAATGGCTGTACAAGTTTGCACTCCCATCAGCAATGCATGAGTGTTCCCTTTACCCCATAAACTCTCCTGCATAAATTGCCATCAGCGTTTTTGATTTTGGTCATTTTTTCAGGTGTAAGGTTTCTCAGAGCTGTTTTGATTTGCATTTATCGAGGGCTAAAGAGGTTGAGCATTTCCGTTTAGTGTCTTTCAGGCATTTTTGATTTCTCTGTTGAGAGTTAGTTCTCTGTTTAGGTCTGTTACCCATTTTTTTTTAATTGGATTGGTTGTTAATTTCTTGAGTTCTTTGAATACGAAGCAAAGAAAGCCAGCTTGCTGTTCACAGTCCCAGAGAACCTAGACATCAATGGGGACTCTAAAAGAGACATATATGGACCTAATCTACATGGGAGGTAGAAAAAAGACTAATGGAGAGGTTGTGGAGAAAGGGACACTCATCCATTGCTGGTGGGAATGCAAACTTGTACAACCACTCTGAAAGCAGTGTGGAGGTTTCTCAGAAATTCGGGATCAACCTACCCATGGACCCAGCAATACCACTCTTGGGAATATACCCAAGAGAGGCCGTATCATACAACAAAAGTATATGCTCTACTATGTTCATAGCAGCATTGTTTGTAATAGCCAGAACCTGAAACAACCTAGATGCCCTTCAATTGAAGAATGGATGAAGAAGGTATGGAATATATACATATTAGAGTACTACTCAGCAGTAAAAACAAGGACTTCTTGAAGTTTGCAGGCAAATGGATGGAAATTGAAAACACTATCCTGAGTGAGGTAAGCCAGACCCAAAAGAGGAACATGGGATGTACTCACTCATATTTGGTTTCTAGCCATAAGTAAAGGACATTGAGCATATAATCCGGGATCTTAGAGAAGCTAAATAAGAAGGAGAACCCAAAGAAAAACATATAGGCAACCTCCTGAATATTAACCTTCATCAGGCGAGAAAGGAGACAGAGATAGAGACCCACATTGGAGCACCAGACTGAAATCTCAAGGTCCAAGTCAAGAGCGGAAGGAGAGAGAACGCAAGCAGGGAACTCAGGACCACGAGGGGTGCACCCACATATTGAGGCAGTGGGGATGTTCTTTCAGGAACTCACCAAGGCCAGCTGGTCTGGGTTTAAAAAGCCTGGGTTAAAACCAGTCTCGCTGAACATAGCGGACAATGAGGGCTACGGAGACCTCAAGAACAATGGCAATGGGTTTCGGATCCTACTGCACCTATTGGCTTTGTGGGAGCCTAGGCAGTTTGGATGCTCACCTTACTAGAACTGGATAGAGGTTGGAGGTCCTTGAACTTCCCACAGGGCAGGAATCCTGATTGCTCTTTGGGCAGTCGAGAAAGGGGGATTTGATTGGGGAGGGGGGGAAGGGGGCGGCGGTGGGGAAGAGACAGAAATCTTTAATAAATAAAATAAATTAAAAAAAAAAAAAAAAAAAAAAAAGTCTTTTTTTTTGGAGCATGGGAACCATGGGCGAGGGTTGAAGGGGAGGAGAGAGGAAGGGAGGGGAGCAGAGAAAAAAATGTAGAGCTCAATAAAATCAGTAAAAAAATACAATAGGTTTTAAAATTTAAGACTACTTGATTTTCATGCTAATGAACTTTTAAGTTGTTAACCCCCAGTTACAGTGATAAAAGTAGACTTCAGGGTACTGGAAAGTAAAATCATTTCAGGTTGATTTCAAATATCTGTTTTAGTTCATTTCATTATGTTATAGAAAAATTTATGAAAACATTCCTTACATTATGAAGAAAAGTGAAAACTCAGTTAAGCAAAAAGTCTTCATTTCACTTGAATCTGATGATTTTTGGACAAATGAAGTTACACATTGGAATGGCTATTTAAAACTTTGGCAATTTAGTTCAAGATGTTCACCAAATCATAAATTGTTAAACAAACTAAATTCTATTTCTATAAAAATTTGTAACATCTGTGGGAATTCAAGCAAAAATCTCAATCTTTTATGAATTTGGTGAGGAATTATGAAAGTTAGAAGACTTGTCCTCCTTTGCATTCTTTATAATTTTGCTTAAAATAGAATGCTTCCTAAAGTCTCAGATCTGCAAGTGAGTCAAGGGTGATAACACTGTGATTTCAATCACTATATTTAGAGAGCATCTAGTCATTTTTTCTTCTAATGTGGTTTACTGTGTAGCCTATGCATCCAGGAGTATGTTGCTTCAGTTTTAAATTACAAATAGGAAATTAAACAGTTTAAAACTTGATTAGAATATTTATTTTTGTTTTAGCAAGATTCAACAGTAAAATTATTACAGTGTAATTTTCTTTTAAAATAAATATTGATATAATTGAAAAAATTATGTACAATTTTGTCTGAAAATATGTTGTTTATACTTATGCAATTACCATGTCTATCATTTCATTTACTTCACAGTGAAGACCATGACAGGTATTGCACCTGCTCAATTTTAATGTAGGTATTATGGTTGGTGAAGAAATACATAGTTTCAAAACATTTAATTAAATATTTTATATTACAGTATTAGAATAATCATTTAAAAGGAATTATAAGTATATCATAAAACATGGATAGTGTTTTATTCAATTTATAATAACATTTTCAATGATTATGTGTATTGGGCAAAATGTACTATAGTTTTACCTGTAGTCAAAATTATCAGAATGCACACTAATTCTAAAACACAATATTAAATGTTATTCTGCTTGTAGCTAAAAATATACACTTAAAACATCATTTTCTAAAATTTTAAACTATATTCATTTTCATTTCCATATTTTGTATAAAACAATGATTATGAAGAAAAATAACTCTTTAATCAACAGAATTGTCTCTTTAGGTTTCAGCCCTTTCAAACAAAGTAAATCCATAAAGATTATTTATTAATAATGCTTGTTATTTTCTATGGTAGCACACACACAGTTTTAGAATTCTCTTTGCATGCACATTCTTTAACTCATGTACTAGGCTTGATGTCTTGTATATCTTATTTTTCTCTTCTGAAACATAGATTCTTATACAATATATTCTGATTAGTTTCCCCTCCATCTACTCTTCCTAGTTCCTCCCCACCTCCCATTGTATCCTGATCCACTCTCTCACTGACACTTATTAGAAAAAAGAACAAGCTTCTAAGAGATAACAATAAAACATAACAAAATATAACAAGATAAAACAAAATCTATCACACTGAAAAGGAGCAAGGCAAACTTACAGAAAGAAAAGAGTTCAAGAGAAGGCAGAAGAGTTAGAGACCCATTCCTTTACATATTGGGGAATCCCATACAAACACTAATGGTACAGAATTGTCTGTAGTCTGTCAGTCATGTTATATATAAACGCTGATTGGTCAGGCAGGAAATATAGGTGGAAAAACCAGACAGGAAGTAGAAATGATGTAATGAGAACAGGAGAATTCTGGGAAGATGGAAGTTGATTCCTCCCACTCCTGCTCAGACCACCGAAGAAGCAGAATGCGATCTGTCCCACTGAAAAAAGGTACTGAGCCACATAGCTAACATAGATCAGAAAAATGTGTTAATCAAGATGTGAGAGTTAGCCAGTGAAAGGCTAGAGCTAACAGGCCAATCAGCTTTATTACTTATAGAGATCTATGTGTGATTTTCTTTGGGGCTAAACAGTTGAGGGGCACCGGGAGGGACAGAAAACAATAAACAAGCAGGCCTTGCCCCCGTTCATGTTATACACTAAACTGAAAACCGTTGTATATATGCAGATCTGGTGCACACCAGTTTAGGCTCTGTCTTTGCTATTTCAGTAAATAAATTTATCTCAGTTGATTTAAGGGACCTTGTTATCCTGGTGGCCTCCATACCCCTGGCTGTTACATGGCTTCTGCATCCTCTTTGAGGGGTTCTCTGAGTTCTGTTGACAGGAATTTACTGACCATACCCCATTTAGAGTTGAGTGTTCCAATGTCTCTCTCTGTGTGTGTGTGTGTGTGTGTGTGTGTGTTTTGTGTGTCTATACACTTAATGTCTGGCTGTGTGTCTATATTTTTTTCTATCTTCAGGAGGAAGCTTATCTGGTAATGACTGGATAAAGCGCTGATCTAGTCATATGAAATGCCATTAGGAGTCATTTTATCACTACTTTTGTTTTTAAAGATTAATAGTATTTGCTTCTACTCTAGGTCTCTGGGCTATCTAGTTTCTGGTTCTAGGTTATGCAAAAAGTGTTGGGTATGAATTCCGTCTCCTGGAGTGGGCCTTAAGTCAAATCAGACATTGGTTGGTTACTCCCACACATTTGTACCACTATTGCACTATCTTATTTTTTTGGACAGCAAGGGTTTTATACCTGGGTTGGTATATATGTTTCTCATTTGGTAGCTTGCAGAGTGTCTTACCATTCCATGCATACCAGAACATAGGGAAGAAGATTCTGCTCCATAGGCACCAGTTAGACCTCATTGTGTTCAATGAGTTGCATGGGTGTTGTCTGCAGCAATGGAGCCTTGCTGACATTTTTTAAACAGCAACCCATTTTCTTGGCGACATTCTGGGAAGTTTGTCTTATAAATTTTAAATATATAAATCTGTGTCTCAAATTTTAAGCAATGCTGCAAACAGAACTGAAGAACAATTCAATGCCAATATAGAGTAGATAAGGAAGAAAATAATTCAAGATGGTTTTCCAGCAGTTATATTACATTGCCCCAAATCATGTATTCAATAAGTTATGGTGATGGTATGTATAAGTATATGAAAATATCTTTATTTTTGCTTCTAATTGGAATATTTTGAGTCAGAATTTTCTGTCAGTAGAACCTGGAACATTAGGATCTCTAATTCCGACAGACCTTTAGAAACATATTTTCCTTTGTAGGTGAAAAACTACAAACTAACAAACAACAAAAATTTTTCTCCCATAATCTATCTTAAAGCATTCATAGGCATTTGTTTTCTTTCTATTCTGACAGGGGTGTTTTGACATTTTATGATGTCGGTGCTTTGGGACAGATGCTAGACTACTCCCAGCTTTAACAAATTGCTACAGGAAAAAAAATAATCATGAAGATTTGCAGGAAAAATGCAAAACTAATCACCTTTTAATGTTATACAATGCAAATCCAGTGGAATCTACTGAAAGCAAAATAATAATAACAATAGTAATGGTAATAATGAAAAAAATTGTAACCATGGCTGTCTAATACTGGTTTATATTTATGCATGATTACACATAGAGAAATCGAAGTCTTGTAAACATTCTACAGCAAGCTGTGAAAAATAGGGAGTTCATTTATGCCAATATGTAAAAATTTAGGTACATAAACAGAAAACAAACAAGAGCATAGAAGAAAACTTGGATATATAGATAGTTTACCAGTATTAGTATTATACTTGTCTCCTTTTCAACCAGACCAACACATTCTAAAGCTTCTATAAGAAAATTAATGAAGAATGCCCAGAGAGTAGTTTGAGGGATGGCAATGAGAGGTTTTACTATAGCAGTCATTAAAAATATTTGAACAAAATGTGCGCCATAGATACATGCAGAGTCAATCAAATAGTGCTGTGTAAAAAACAAGCAGAGATAAGCAGTGGTGACTAAAGACACAGCTCTCTTATGATATTAATTAAGAAGAGATGGATTTGTTTAATATGTGTCTTTGGTATATGTGGTAATCTTGGGAGCAAATAAGATCTATAGCAGCAATCTATAGAGAAATGAGTTGGATAAGAATAGTTCATACACTTATGAAACATGATACTCAAATAATTACTATAAGACATTGAAAGATGTGTTATAAACCAAAAATAGAGAAAGTATATCTGAGCAAAAACTGAAGAAAAATCAGAGGGAAGGGATGAACAAATGTCGTCACCCAGGTGTACTATACTTTATCACAGTTAAATCAACAAAGTATTGGGGAACCAACGGAATAAATTTTAACATAACTATAACATACTGCATACTGGTTTCTTTAATATATACAGACTTTATAAGAGTTAATACAAAAGAGTTATCACTCTAATATGACCAAGGGGAAAGGAAGGGAAATGACAGCTCTGACAAAATATTAATTTAAAAAAGTGGAAGTTGTTCAATACTAGAAACAATAACAGAGAGTCAAAACAATAAGATACAATTTTCCTTTGTTAGATGAATGGCAGATTTAGACTGCCATATGTGAACAATGGGGAACAATGATGTGAACAAGGAGGAAATGCCCTGCCCTCCTCCATTCTTCACCACCTGTGGCAGGTGGGAGATCTGACCCTGCGGTCAGGAGAACTGGTGAGGTGGCCCAGCATCTGGCTGCCTGTTGCACTCAGGAAAACAGGGCCTATACCTGACCTGTGCAGCTCAGTGGAGATGACACTGCTGGTGATTGTGCAGTGCAGGCGAGACAAACCCATGTGCAGAAGTGTGGGAGAGCTACCTCACTTCTTATCTGTATGCAGTGTGTATGGGGGAGAGGTGTCCTCACTCTTGCCCCTTGCCCTTCGTGGTCTACAGTAGCATTCAAGAGTGCATGCAGTTTCACACTGCAGCTTCGACAATTAAATTTTCCTTTTTTTTCTTTTTTAAAAATTTTTATCTTGTTGTACCCTGGTGGGGGAGGCTTTGCTAAGGTAGAGAGCAGATGTGGAGGGATGGGGAGATGAATGGCATCAAGATGTATAATGTGAAATCCACAAAATCAAATAAAAGCTAAATTTGAGAAGAAATAGTAAGATAAAAAGAGGAAGAGGAAGAAGGATAAAAAGAAAACAAGAAGAAGAGGAGGAGGAGAAAATGAAGAGGAGGAGAAAGAGAGGAGGAGGAGAAAGAGGATGAAGAGGAGAAAAGAAGAAAAAGAACAGGATCAAGAAGAAGAAGAAGAAGAAGAAGAAGAAGAAGAAGAAGAAGAAGAAGAAGAAGAAGAAGAAGAAGAAGAACAAGAAGAACAAGAAGAAAAAGAACAAGAAGAGGAAGAGGAAAAGAGGGAGAAGAGGAAGAGGAAGAAAGAGAAGGAAAAAAGTAGAAAAGTAGAGGGGGAGGAAGAAGGAGAGAAAGAGGATGAAGAAGGAGAAAAGAAGAGGAAGAGAAAGAAAAGAGGTGGGAGGAGAAGAAGAAGGAAAAGAAGGAAGAAAAGAAGAAAAAGAAGAGGAAGAGAAGGAAAGGAGAAAGAGGAAAAAGTAGGAGAAAAAAGAAGAGGATAAAAGAAGGAGAATAAAGAAGAAAAGAAGAGGAAGAAAAAGAGGAAAAGGAGTAAAAAGAAAAGGAAGAGAAAGAAGAAGAGGTACTGAAAGAGGAGGAGAAGATAAAAAAGGAGGAGGAAGAGGAAGGAGGAGAAAAAGGAAGAAAAAAATGAAAAAGATGATGATGATGAAAAAAGGAAGAAGAATGAAGGAGGAAGGAAGAAGGCAGAAGAGGAGCAGGAAGAGGAAGGAAGGGGAGGAGGAGCAGGAGGAGGAGTAGGAGGAGGGAAAGGAGAAGGAGAAGGAGAAGGAGAAGGAGAAGGAGAAGGAGAAGGAGAAGAAGAAGAAGAAGAAGAAGAAGAAGAAGAAGAAGAAGAAGAAGAAGAAGAAGAAGAAGAAGAAGAAGAAGAAGAAGAAGAAGAAGAAGAAGAAAAAGAAGAAGAAGACCAGAAGAAGAACCAGAAGAAGTAGCAGCTAGAGCATGAGGAGGAGGAGTAAAAGGACATTGTTATGTCCCAACACAAACACTTCAGAACTATGAGTTCAGAGGACAGTGCCAAATCCAAGAACCACACCACAAAACCAATTCCCCAAATAGCACACATATCGAACCAAGAAACTTTTGTCATAAAGGTACAAATTTCTTAGGGAGGTTTACCCCAAGTTCCTGAGGAACATGTGCTTTGTCAAGAAGCACAATAAGAAAGGCCTGAAGAAGATACAGGCAAACAATGTCAAATCACTGAGTGCCTGTTCGGAGGCCAACAAAACCCATCAAAGCCCAAGCTGGTTAAGCGCCAGATGCCAAAGAACCCCAGCCACAATCTCAGCCATTGTTTTTGTCACTCACCCAAAACATGGAAAGTAGATTAGAGCTACATGGTCAAGGGTCATAGACTCTCCCAACCAAAGCCCAAGTTCAATCCGGACATTGGCCTCAGCTCCACCTCTGTCCCAGGCTCCAGCTCAGGCTCCCAAAGGTTCTCAGGCCACTGTGAAGGCCCAATAGAAAAAGTTTCTATCCACTAATGTGAGACAAATGGGCTGGTGTGACACACATGTACATTTGCAGATGAGCAGTACCCTATGCTGTTTTTACAAATAAATGTAAGATAAGATCTGTTAAAAAAATTGCAGCAGTCATCAACTATTATAATTTAATGTTCAAAGAGACACATCCTTCAATGAACTGTAGACTGATGAATTTATATATCCATTTCGAATGGTCACTTCAAAACCTATGTAATATTTTAAATTTGCTCTCCTTTCACTATCAAGGCCACTTCAATCATCTTATCCTACTGAGTTTATCTTGCACATGTAAAAAAAAAAATCTAATTATTGTAATAATGCTTTTGATACTGAAAGAGTGACAGAAAATTCAAAATTTTAAAAAAGGTTGATTATACATAAACACTTTGAAACCTTTGATATACTTTCGTAAATACATCATTTTTTAAATAAGTAAGATTTATGCCTTTCTTATAATTTAGCAAATATTGTAAAGTTGTGTGTACACATTATATAAGCATTCTTTCAGGTATGTACATGCATACACATACACACACACACAAACACACCACATGTGGCAGACAGTAGCTATTAGCTCCCTGCAGTTATCTCTGGTGGCAAAGAAATGCTTGTTTAAGTAGAAAATACTATTAGCAGGGAAATGTCTTCTCTCTATATATCTTCCCGACACTTTGAACTTTTGTTACAAGTATCAACACTCAAAAATATTTTATAGAGATTAAAATATAAGTCACTAAAGTAAGCTTGTTTGGAAACTAGAATCTGGAACAATAGAAACATTGTTCTTGGTTAAGTTACACATTCCCTGGAAAAAGCAGGGTGTGGGAACTCCTTGAGGAGGACTTAAGGGAAGACAGCATTTCTTTAAAAGTATTTACAGGAGGGTGATCAGGGAGCAACAATGAGAAGACAGTTGAAAGAACAAACAACACTGATCCTGGGGAAGCAGAGGAAGTTAAGTTATGCAAATTTTTTAAGGATTTAAGGAAGTGTTTGAAATACCAAACTCGAACCCCATGGATCATAACAAATCAAGATGTTCTGAAAAATGCTACAAACATGTGAATTATAGCTATTTAAATTGAACTGTGAATGAATAAAATAAACAAGACAATTGTCTAAACCAGGACTCTAACCCAGAAGTCTGAAAATATTTCCAGACTTCCAAACAGAGTTCAAGCCCTGTAAAGAGGCCCCCCACTTCCACTTTGGCACTAGATGAGTCACTGGAAGGCTTAGCACCCCATTTTCCTCAGTGTTCAGCAGACATGGTCTTCCTCCTTCTGTGCGGTAAGGGGTCATTTGGGGAGTATGACTTACAAAAGCAGTACAAGTGAGAAGACACTGCAGTGTGGCCTGCAGCAGCCTCTCCAACATTGCTGATAGCAGTGGCTAAAGGCCTGGGCTCAGAGTGCTTCATGCAAGCTTTGGCTCCAGCGCTGACAAATGTTAGGACATAGCCAGTTCATTTCAATCTATGACTTCCTCCTTCTCAAAGAAAAGATGAGAATAATAGTGACCGATGGTTGCTACAAAACATATTACCACAAACTTGGCAGTAAATACAACTGTGTTTATAAGCTTACAGCTCGCTGTAAGATCAGGAATCCACTTGTTCTTGACTGAATTTATAATATTACACTGCTAAGAGCTTGTAATGTATTTCAGCCATATAATTTTAGCTTGAGTAACCAGGGACACCAGGTTTGATCCTCAGTACTGAAGACAAATAAAGGATAAAGAGGACTGGTATAATTTGATTAAGTATGCTAAGATTCTATCTATAGTAAACTTAATTAACAACATTTTTAAATGACAGAAATAATAGGAAATATATTTAGTTTTAGTTTTGTTTTTATGGTAAATTGAAAATTGAGCTGCAAGCTTGCAGATAATTTAGTGAAAACCGAAATTAGGGATAGAGATGATCACTTATTAGTGAGAGATATTCTTAAGTTTGGCATATGATTATAGTTTTATGTGTACTTCCCATTTTATCTTATCATCACTCTGTGACAATTACTGGTTTGGGCCTTTGGATGTACCATACAACAGCATAACATTATAAGTTTTGTCCTGCTACTAACTCCATTTTACAGATGGGGGCATTGAGGCCTAGCAATGAACTGACTTTACTTGTGGTAAATGAGCTATAACTGAGGTAGGGAAAATCAGTGCAGATTATATCCTGAATCCAGTATGTTCCAGAATCCAATACCAATAATTCTAAAACAAAACTTGCTAAAAGGGTGGAGAAATGGCTTGATGGGTAAGAGTCTCTGCTGCTCTTGCAGCCTGCACAATGCATTGTAATTACTAGAACCATGTGACATCACACAGTCCTCAATAACTTCAGTTCAGGAATTTGATGCCCTCTTCTGGCCTCTGCACACACTACATGAATATCACGGACAAATGCCTTTCCAATCAAAAAATTCGGGACTCAGATATCGGGGTGAGAACCTGAATGATCAGAGAGGTAGCAGAAAAGTGACCAGTGACCTCCTATATCTTCCTTTCTTCCTTTTGAAATGCTGACATAATCTCTCAGACCTGCTTTAATATTTTCTGTCTCCTATCTGTCCTCATTCCTCTAAAAACCTCTGTGGTTAATTTTGGCCAGCTAGAGGCTAGCTATGCCCTCTGACTCAAAGCAAACTTTATTGACAGAATAAGATCAAAATATCACAAAACATTGGACATACATGCAGAAAATACAAATACTCATTAAATAAAGTTTAAAAGTAAATCCTTAAACAACCGTGCTCAGTTTAAGCAGATAATATGAATTGCCATAGCATAGGTGTATTAACTAATATTTATTTCTTATTTATTGTAAGGATGCTTGTAGATTCAGTAGTAAAAGCATGTTTCCTGCCTTACAGATGGTCATCTATTTACTATGTCATAGTATCAGTGAAAAAGAAATAAACAGAGGGCAAGAGAAAGTAAAAACAGGGACAGAGATAAAGATAGAGAGAGAGATAATGGCAGAGTCAGAAAGATTGAGAGACAGAAATAATATCTCTCGGGTTACTATTTCCATTCATGATTGTTCTACCATCACCACTTAATTAACACAGAAGACTCTGCCTTCAGAATTCATCGTGTCTTAGTTTTTCTCTTGCAATCTTAATTAGACACCCTGATAGAAACAATTAAATATGGGAAATGTCAGTTTCAGCACACTTCTGGATTATAGTTCATTTGGAAGTGACTCCACAGTTCAAAGAGCTAGAGTCATCTGCCTACATTACAGAAAATATCCCGTGCTTGCTCTCAACTCACTCTCTCCTTTCCTTGTGACTCAGGATCCACATTTGGTGAATGGTGGTACCCACACTGGTCATGTCTTTCCATCTCAATCTAATCAAAGGATCTCCATAGGCGTGAAGCTCATCTCTTAGGCAAGTCTAGACCTCATTATTTTGGCAACTGAAATTAATTATTTCAACCGTATTAATTGTCCACTTGATACCAATTTTAATCATAACCAATTACTCTTTATCTCCAAATTCTCACATGTTTATCATATAAGTCAAAATATTTTCCAACTACTGAAGTACTGATAGTCTTTATTAGTTTCAACAGTTTAGAACTCTAAAATACGGCTGGGCAGTGGTGGCACACGCCTTTAATCCCAGCACTTGGTAGGCTGAGGCAGGCAGATCTTTGTGAGTTCGAGACTAGCCTGATCTACAAGAGCTAGTTCCAGGACAGGCTCCAAAACTACAGCGAAATCCTGTCTCAATAAACCAAAAGAAAAAAAAAATAAAGAAGTCTAAAATACTTGTCTCATCTGAGACACAAGGCAATCTCTGAAAGGTGAGATTCTATAAAATCAAAACAAATTATATACTTCAATCATATCATGGCATAGAACAAATCATCCTGTTTCAAATGGCTTAAAATAAGCACAACACACAACCAGAGTGAGACCAAAACCACGTAGGGCAAAGATCAAATTCTGCAAATCCATGTCCAGCATCTCTGAATCATGGCTAATAAGTCAACTAGACACCAAAGAGAGTATGTAAATCAACCCTCCATCTCTGCTAACTGCACCACCTGTGCCTTGAGTCAGTCCACTCTGTGCATGAACTTTCCTCAGTGGGTATCAAGTGGATCTGCATTTTGCAGCATCTTTTGCATCTCTGTTGCAATTTAGCCTTAACCTTCACAGCTTTACACGGTGGCTGCTCAGAGCCTCTTTGCATGGACTTCAACCCTGTCATTCATTGTCCTACCCAAATTGCTCTATGAAAACATAAGGCAACTCTCCATGATTTAAATTAACCTGTAAAATTAGTTCCACCTGGATGACACTTTCAAATTTTGTTGCCAAGTTGGGATGTCAACCCCCACCTCTGGGACCAGGAGAGAATCACCTTCTGTGAGTTGACCAGAGGAAAATACCTTTTCATGTGTTTGCTTCTGAGAATCAGGACACTCCTTCAGTCTCAGCCTCTGTTCTAGCTTAAACAATACTCTTTCAGTGAATTTAAATCTCCACAAACTGGTATCTCTAATAGATACAATATTGCTTTCAGGGACTGTTTCCTATTGTTCCAGTGTAACCAAGGACAGTTACCTCTCTCTCTCTCTCTCTCTCTCTCTCTCTCTCTCTCTCTCTCTCTCTCTCTCTCTCCTCCACAATTACACTATCATCTCTTGAAGTCCATTTCTTTTAAATTCAACTTCCAGTGAACGACTCAGGACACAGGGAAGAATGAAACCCGGTCTTTAGGAAATAACATAGAAATAGTTTCTAGAATAGTCTCTAACATTACCTTCATTTCCTTGTGTACCTGGTCTCCACTGTCTACTGTTTTCTCAGCAATCTTGTCTTCCAAACTTCCTCTAGAATGGCCCATTAAGCTTTTTAGCCATCCAGCTACATCCTCTGTAGCCCAAAGTAACAAAGTGTTTTACTTCCAACTCAATAGAGTTCCAAAGCCTAAGACCTTTGTGGCAAGGTTTATCACTGCATTTGCTCCAGTTCCAGGCAGCAACGTTGTGTATTACTTTACCTTTCTGCTGCTGTGATAAAACACCCTCCCAAAAGTGAGTCAAAGGAGACAGAGTTAACCCAGCTCACGATTCAAGGTGTCTATCATGACGATGGAATCCCAGCAGCATGAGCTGGAGACAACTGTTAACATTCCGTGCCCAGTCAAGAAGCATCCTGTATCAGACACTTCAGGTCATGATCTCAGTCTCCCTGTCTTCATACAGTCAAGGATCCCAGTTTGGCGAGTGATGTCACTCACAGTGGGATAACCTGCCATGAACATTCCCTGGTGGTCACTCCAGATCTCATCAAGTTGATAACTGAGATTAATCACCACAATCATATCAGGAAAGAAATATTCAGTTGTTAGCAAAAATCAATAAATTCCCTGAATTCTCTCATTTGATTCTACTTATTTTTGCTTTGTTTTAAGTCAATATTCCTTCTTTGTGGTGCTGAATCTGTAATGTATTAACAAGTACACTAAGGAAAATCTTGTCATGATGCCTACAAAAAAATGAAGTTTTCAAAATACTGGGTTAACCACTCTTAACCTTCTTAACCACAAAACCCTTAAGGAATTTAATATGTATACATTCATCAAGGGTATATAAAAAGCTTCTTTAATATGCAATGTTCCCAAAATCATTTGTTCATGCTATACTTTTATTTTCCTTTTTCCAGAAGCCTATCAACATTCTTATAATAAGAATGCCTATAGAAAACAATTTGGGAAATGCTATTTTCATGTGATGTATAGATCATTTTTATTCCTTTAGACACATATTTGGAGAAGCTGTAAAACCAGAGGCTGGATCATATGTGATTAGTAAAGGTCTCTTAGCACTTTATGTGCAGGAAAAAGTTCACTACAGTATTGTGTATTTTACCCTTTCTTTCTTTGATTTTTCAATTTGCGCAATCTTTTAAGCATTTTCTATATCACACCTGTGAAAGAGCTGCATCCATATATACAGCCCCATATAAGTGGAGTGAGCATGAAATGAAATTGTGAGGCCAGCAAAAATGAGAATGTAAATGCACTTGTAATTGGAGGTTGTACTTGAAATCCTCACAATGAGAGGCTTGTTCGTAGATGTTCATTTTTCAATAGGCAGGAAGAAAGAAGTTACCCATCCTGGGTGAGTGAAGCTGTGTTTAAGACTATATATCACCTTATAATGGAAAGTTAGGCTTAAGAAGGCAGAGGGGCCAAACTGGCAACACCTTTCAAATGTGGTACACCACTTTATAAGGAATGACCTTCATTGTCATTGTCACTTCATGTGTATGGCCATAGACTATGTATTTTGCTGTGTTGTTGTATCTATTTGAGTATAAAAAAATGAAAAACAGCAAAACAAAACTTTTCTTTAAAAGGAATAATCCAAAATTAAAAAATAAAAATGGGATACAGACCTACACAGAGAACTCTCAACAGACAAATCTCAAATGACTGAAAGGCACTTAAGGAAATGCTCAAAATCCTTAGCCATCAGAGAAATGTAAATTAAAAGAAGTCTGAGATTTTATCTTATACCTAACAGAATGACCAAGATCAAAAACACTGATGACAGTTCATGCTAGAGAAGATATCAAGTAAGCCTAACAATCCTCCATTGTTGGTGGGAGTGCAGACTTCCACAGCCGCTTAGGAAATCAGTATGGCAATTTCTCTAAAAATTAGGAAACAATCTACCTCAAGACTCAGTAATACTGCTGTTGGGTATATGCCCAAAGAGTGCTAAATCATACCACAGGGACATGTGCTCAACCATGTTCATAGCAGCACTGCAGGGAGCCAGTACATGCAGCGCCTTTACTAGATGGCACCTGTCTCCTGCTGGGCTGGAGTAAACAACTCCATATGAGGTCTCCTGAAGGGCTGGAGTAAAGGTCATAGCCAGTACCACCATCTCTGGGCATGCTCAGTGTGCCCGACCTATCAGGGAGCTTGGAGCGGTTGCTGAGACACTTTGACCAATAGGAGGCCTGCATGTACCCATAGTCCCTATATAAGCAGCTGCAGCTCAGAGCTGTGGGGGGGGAGGCTCGCTTCCTGCTCTCCCTTCAACCAAGAGGCTCCAATAAAGCGTGATTTGTGAAGAATCCTCGTCTGCTGGCTGTTCTTTCCTGCTAGTCAGGGAGTTCGCCGCACAGCACCATTTGTAATAGACAAAACCTGGAAACTACCTAGATACCCCTCAACCAAAGAATGGGTAAAGAAAATGTGGCAAATTTACACAATGGAATATTATATAATAGTAAAAACTAATGACATCTTGAAATTTGCATGCACATGAATGGATCTAGGAAAAAAAACATATTAGTGAGGTAACACAGACCCTGAAAGACAAATATAATATGTACTCACTCATACGTAGCACAAAGCAGAGAAATAACCAACCTACTTTCCACAACCCCAGAGATACTAGACAACAAAGAGGACCCTAAGAGAGACACATGCATCTACTTAGAAAGGAGAAAAAGACAAGAACTCTTGAGTATAATAGAAACATGCGAGTCATGGGAGAGGGTAAAAGCAGAGGGGGAGGAAGGAAGGGGAGCAAAGAAAAATGTATAGCTCAATAAAAACAATAAAAAGGGATTTGTTTAGTAGTCTACATTTTGCAGAAAAACATTAAAATCTTGACAGGCTTCTTAGTATCATATAATAGATTATTAGAAAAGTAGAAATAGTAAAGTAATAAGAAAGAAAACACATTTTTTATCCTATTGCCTCTCATTGGCTATCTTATGCAGAGTGGGTTCAGGCTCTATAGTTTAGAATTTGCCATATATTTTAGAAGTAATCCTTTAAAAGTGACATGTCATTTCACAAGTTGGAGAGGTCTTTTATAAAGCACATGTCACAGCATGAGTGCACTTTCAGAGTTAAATTATAATCAGGGACCAAGAAGCAGAGTTGTGATTGAGAAGAATGAGTTTAGAACTATGAACAATACTGTTCCAACAGGGACTGGCTTAAGCATGAAAGTAAACAGTCAATAAGTGCATCTTCTTTTCCTTGGCAAGATAACTATGTGTTACGTTCCTTACAAACACAGCAGGAGAAACATTGGTTTTGTGGTTGATGTTTCGCTATGATACAATGATCCTTCACGAGCAGTCATTTGGTGTTATTTTTCAATTGTTTTTCAGAGCTTCCATCCTTGATTTCACTTCACGCACCAGAAAGATGGTAGAAGTTGAGGTTCCTAGGACTTGAGGAAGAAAATGAAGAGGAGGTCTCATGGTTGTTCCCTTTCAGCGTCTAATCCTGTAGACTGAATGCTTTCTTCAGTTGCTCTGTGCATGTGTTCCTGTCCTCCCATCTCCCTCCTTAACAGTGATTGGGGAGGGCACAGAATCCTCTGTTTCATTTTGGTGCTTGGTACTGCAAGAATTGAATCTACAGTAAGCAATCATTCTAACCGAAAACAGAGGAGAAAGCCCAATTGTAAGCCAGAGGCTGTATTTTTGGTTCAATCACTTTCAGTGCAAAATAAGCCCATTTATTTTAGTTTTGGTGGGGAGCAGCGAAATTTGATCCACCTGAGTGATGCGTCAAGAATCTGCTCTCTCCTCTGTTTCTCTGCCATGTCCCCACACTCCTCTCGTTTTCTCATGTGAAACAGATGTCCTGCTTATAGGCCCTCCTACTTGATTTTTTTTCCCTTTTCCACTGGGAGCAGATGAGCCCACAACCTTCCTCCCCAGTCCTGAGCTTACTGATTTGCATACAGAACAACCGGGCAGCTGCCTGCCCAGCCTAATCAGGGTCTGGCTCCTTAGGAGGAATCGGAACACTTCTTTCAGCAGTGTTGGGTTTCACCCTGCTTGAGGCTTCAAGAGCCACTTTGTGAAATCTCTTAACTTCTTTTCCTGGCAGACCTGAAGTTCGGAGGACTTCTTTGCAGGGTTAACTATAAAACAAACCCTGGAATCAACACTTTTTTTTTTGAGACATCATTTGCGTTCCCCTAACCCTAGAGTTTCCATCATGTGTGGAGAAGGCTCAAGCAATATAGGAACTTAGCAGACAGTGGCAGGTACCAGGGTGTGGCTGCCGCTGTCTCCCTTTCTCTTCCAGTAGAAGGAGCCACCTTCCAAGGAGGGGAGGGGGGCAGAGGGGGATTGAGATTGGAGCAGGCAATAAGAAGAGGGAGGGCAGGGGGGCGGACGCCGGGGGAGCCCAGAGCCAGCCTGCCAGGCTCAGTCTCACACGCGCGCCCGCGCGCCGCCACTGTTTGTACACAGTGCGCTCTTGGCCTGAGGCTCGCTCCCCTCCAGCTTACGCTTCATTGTTCTCCAAGTCAGAAGCCCCGCAGCCGCGGCAGCCGCGGCAGCAGCGTGAGCCGGAGTCATTGCTGGCTGCTTCGCCCGCGGTGCGCGCACCAAAGTCGGAGAGCCGGGAACCCAGGGAGCCCTCGCTCCGCCCGCAGCGCCTAGTCCAGGACCCACCCGCAGCGCCCACTGAGCTCCAGTAGCTCTCCAGCGCATCCACCTCCGCGCACCCCAACGCAGAAGAAGCGGGGGGGGGAACGACACCCTTTCTCCCGGGGCCATCACTCTTATTCGCCCTTTCGCAAGAATTTGAGCAAGCGCTGCGGGAAGAAGACGTCCTCTTGAATCTCTGACAGGGGCGGGGTCTACTGCTGTCCTGCAGGGCCACCTCGCCTACAGTGCCCTCCACTACGACCCGGACCTTCCCGGGTCATGTCAGGAATCATGAAGCGCCTGGTAGCTGTCTGGCTTCTGGTTGGACTCAGCCTCGGTGTGCCCCAGTTCGGCAAAGGTGAGTTGACTGAGAAGGGGTCGCTGGATGCGGGACTGGCGGGAAGCGCCTTTTGGAAATGCCGCTCAAGCGACCACAGTGGGTCTTCAGTGCGTGCTTGGAGTGGGGAGCGCCAGGGAGGAGGCGACGCACCCTGGATACCCAGAGAAAGTGCTAGCAAAGTCCGAGTAGAGTGCCCCGGGCTGAGTCTGGGACGAGGGTGTGATCTAAAAATCAAGACTGAAGGGTGGGAGGGGGCTATTCATCCTGGGCTTCCTTTGCCACTGATTTCTCTGCAGGACCCTGGTTAGCAAGTGAGACTATTGCTGGTCGACGACAGTGAGTAGGGTTGTGATAAGACCTGGCAGGATCAAGTGTGTCAAGTGTGCGGGGCCATCATCCAGTTGGTGCTCAAACAGCTTGGATAACCGCAGGGCGGTAGTCTGGTTGCAGTGCTCTGGCGCAGGGCGGGGGCTAAGGGGGTCTCTCAGCCTGGACCCTATACTGAGAGTTGGTGCTGCAAGTGAGATGGGGAGAGGTCTGCTCACTCACTGGCTTCCTTTCTCCCTCTTCCTGCTCCTGGGCGCGTGACATCAATTACAACAACTCAACAACTCCCCTCTCTTCTAACCCCCAGGGGGCCTGAGCATTACGGTGCACTCCCTTCTATAACTCTTGGTAACAGACAGCTGTAAGGTGCCAACCAACCTTCATGTAGCCCTAGCCCCGGAGCCGAAAAGTTGTTCGGAATGGTCTGCCTATGCCTTTTATGGCTAAGCATACACGAAATTTCCTATTTCGTGTAAATAGGAACCAGCAAATAAAATAAAACATCATTTAAAAAATGCAGGACTTCAGTGAGTCTCCTGCTGAGTTGTCTCGGTGACTTTCAGGTCCTGTGAGACATTAAGCTTTGTAAAAACAAAATCTCATCAGAACCTTACCAGCAGGAACTGACTTGGAGCCAGGAACCGACAGAGAGGAGAGGGGGTTCCCAGATATGGGGTGTCTGTGCCTCTCTGTGTTCACGGAGACAGTCGGCTCTTGTGAGAGATCCATATGTAAGATTGTCCTCCACAGACAGCGTTAAGCGGAGATCTGCATACACTACAAGGGTTTAAAACGCTGTGGCTCTAGAAGTATTTGGGATAAAAAAAATGCGTTGACTCGAATCCCTTTGAAAATAGACTAGGCATTGCATGGATATTGTACTACACCCATGCACCACCGATGTGCTGTAGACTCTTGGGGAACTGTGCTCCAGAAATCTGGGTTGAGGGCCAAATGCCCTCATAGCCTTCAGGACTCAGGGGGTGGCTACTTTAGGTCTTTTTAGTGCCCTACAATGTGGCCCTTGCCCGCCCCCCTGGGTGTAGGAGTGAGTGTGAGATCTCTCTTTGCTTCTGTTTTCCAAAAAGCCCAGATAGTTACCTCTTAGAGGCAGCCACTCCAGTGAAGGTTAGCCTATGGAAACGATTCTGGAGTAGGTCGCCAAGTCTCCAGTGGTAAGGAAAAGAAAAGGCTCCCAAAGCTGCTATTTCTCCTTTCTTTTATTTCTTGTCTGATTCCTTCTGCACTTTGATGCCTGAACTGGGAAAGCCGAAAGCACTCCCCTCTCCTCCTTTTATTCCTGCCTCCATTTCCACCCCAAACACACTCACACCCCCCCACACACACACGCACCCACAAGGTGCCTCTCCCCCTATCTGACCCACATCAAAGGTGACAAGAAGGCTAGAGGACCTAATGAGTGACTGTGTTTGTCAGATGACTTCTAGTTGCTAGAACTGTACTGAGGTCTTGAAGATGCCCAAACCACGGAGGGCACAGTTTAAGCCACCAGTCAAGTGGACCATGGAGGTGCTGCCCGGGCTTTCCAATTTGGTCCTCTAGACAAAGCTCCTGAAACCTATTCCCTGCATTCTTCAGCAGACTTGTCCTTCCCTTCGTAAGCAACCCTATGGGTGGAGGAGGAACGCTTCTGGGAAAGAAACAATTGTTTTGCCTTAGATCTTTCTGTTAAACTTGTCACTCTCTGATTTTTTTTTCCCCCAGACCTCTGCAAAAGGCAGAGCTGAGCTTGCCTGGTGGTTCAAACAATTAAACTTTTGGAAAACTTACTGAAGCTAGTGTTAGCACTGAATTTTACTCTTCTTTTTCTTACCCATCCCCCATCATGTATCTATAATTTATTGAATATCTTATAGGAATTAGTGTTTCCCCTTTGTGTGGATTCCAGTTTATAGGCACTCATGCCTGGAACTTGATAATGGTAGGTAACTTCTTTTATTAGTAGTCTTTAGTTTAAAATTAAACCAATGGATCAGTCAGATTGAATATTTTATTAACTCCTAAATTATTCATTATTGTGTATTGCTTTAAAAAAATCCAATAACATGCATACAGTTGCAGCAAGCACGTGACATCTTATGCAATCTGTCCCTGTGCCTGCAGTTTGTGCCTGAAGTATTTAAGCAAGCGGCACAATCTAAAAATTTCTAGATATGCCCTAAATGCTATGAATCATTGGCATTTGCATTTCCATCTTTTAATCAATGGTGATCTTAGTTAATTCTACATAAGAAGAAATTAATACCTGAAGACTCTCACTCCGGATGATGCTAGGCTTCTGTGATTAGCATAGTGACGTTTAAGCTGAAATAACAGGTTTCTGTGGGGATTTTACTATTGCACTTTGGGTCTTCATCACCTAATTTGCATGGTCATTAACATTATACTTTAAGAAACAAGTGCTTGCATCATATTCAAGGTGAAACATTTTAAATTAATTTTAAAAGATTCTAACGAAGGTAACAGTTAAGTGAGCATACTCTGCTGTGGCAGTTTGAAACCCACGTCTGGGCTGTGCCAGGCAATGCCATGATATAATAGAGCCTCACCTTTGGTGCTAAGAAAGTTCTTTATTTCTTAAATGTTTCCTTACATTTCAAATCTATTTCGTCTAGAAATATTTATGATTTGGGAAAAATATGTACAATAAAAATGGGGAAGTGAAATATAAATAGTTTGTTCTTCCTTCCTGGATCTTAAAGTTACAAAGATTTCCCCCAATAAGCAGATGTAGTGCTTTTCTGAACACTTCCTTAAATTAAAATGCTTGTATTTTCATTAAATATCTTAAGATGAATGTCTATATATCATTAGAATCTAGTGGATTCAATGACTATTTTAATAAAGTTAACCGATCTCTCTAGGTTATGATTTTTTTACTAATCATTAAAATCTAGCAATATACAGGATTAAAATATACCGGATTATAGTAAAAGAACATGGCTATTAAACCCCACCATGAAGCATGCTTAATGGGTTTTTTGTGCCTAAATTACTCCAAACTCTTACTTCCTTGCCAGTTATTATGATAACATTGTTAATTGGGTAATTTATTTTTGAGATGTTTCAGCCTTTAAATGGGTGCTGATAATAGTATTAACTGTATATGCAATCACTTGTGTACACTCTGTAGGGCTTTGGAGAGTTTTCTAAACTGAAAGCCAGTGGTGCTGGTATTGTTTACTGCACACACTTGCAGGTGCTATAGCTTTAAGTGTGATTTATGGTATAACAGTTTTATCATATCCTTGCCAATATAGGCTTCTGAGCTCAGTTCAAGCCAGGAATTAATTGTGAGTGGGGGGTTTTATGGGCAGATTTGAAAGGAGCAAAGGGAATGGGAAGGATGCGGTTACAACTTTCAAAAACATAATCTCATCTCAAAAGCCAAAATAAATAAATAATTAAAAGGGTAAAATGTGAAAAATAGGTAACATTGCAGGTATACAATTTGTAGTAGAAACTTCTATCATAGCTATCAATTTGCTCTTTTTATTAGCTAACTAGTTGGAAATTTGGCACATTCCTTTAAAGCTATAAAAGCAGTCATGCAATTATTATTATTGAGATTTTAGCTGTGATTTTAGGAAGAAGACCAGCATATTTCTTCCTCTCTTGTGCCTTTTCACAGCCTGTGCAATGATGTGGATACCTCCCCAATCAAAGTAAATGCATTTCTGAACAAATTCAAAGGAAGGCCATTGTGAAGTGGGGGGAGGTAATAATTAAAAGGTTTTGTGTAGTTACTATGGATGCTAAAAATCACCACTTAATTGTTTCTGAATATATGCAGGAAAACGGTTGGTTCCATAGTTGTGGTAGGGAAAAAATTGAAATCCACTGTGCCCTCACCAGCAGGTGTCAGAATAATCAATGCAGATATTTTTTAAAGACCTTTGAAAGAAGCAATAGAGGTAAATAAAAAATATTAGTCTGCAAATCTACATAAAATACTTTATACTGTCTATTAAACAAATGATATTTCTCTTCTGTCCTTGAGAAAGACAGAAAGGGTAAATTGTCAGTACTTATACCATTACCTGTAGAATTTTAACTTAGAGTCCCAGGTGCCACAAACAAAATTCTTACACTTTGGGGAACCCATTACTTTCCCAAGGTGTTTGTTAGTGCCTTCCAAGTAAATAGACATAGAATGTGGATGGACTTGTGGCCAAACAATTATTCCTGGAATTTCTAGCATGATTTCTAAGTTTCTTCTCCATGCCTACTCTGTTTCATATGTATACGTCCTGTTCTGCTATACCGATTTACATGTATTTACACATTCATGTGTCTTTGTACACATCTGTTATATGGAAAATTCTGAGTGCCTATCCTTTTTCTACAGTGGTGCCTTTGCAGAACTTGCAATTCATTAACTAATATAAATAATATGGCCAAAGGGGACTAAATACAGGTAGATTAGTCATTGTCTTTATACCTTTCAGGCAGTTATTAATACATATAATATGGCTATTACTTAACAATGTCTATAAGATACTCAAAATTATTTTTAATTTATATTTATCAAACTTTTGTCCATTTTCATCTGTTGATATATTCTTTAAATATGTATTACATATTTACTATTATATTATTGCTATTCGTTGTGTCAAAGTTTTATGTGCCATTAACATATCAGATCTATTTTCAGTGGCATTATTTCTCTCCTAACATTTCCTAAAGTCAGAAAGAATATGCTCAATTCTGTCTCTTCCATTTTACTTTTTTCTTCTCCCTCCCACTACTTTGGTGGGTTGTAACTAGGAAACAACATTCAAGACAAAATCAATTTGACCTTTCTTCATCATAATTAAAAGACTGTACAGTTACAAAACACTATGATTTTGTCATTTTTATTTTTGGAAGAAGAAAACTGAAAATGAGAGCACAGTGCCCTCTTTCTCAATCCCTGAGATTTAGAACAGTGACTATCAATTAGTATCTGAATTGAAGAACAACTCAAGGGTTGTATTGCTCTCTTTGATCACAAAGTCTTGCCTAAAACTATCAACTGGGTAGTTAAACATGTGTGGCTAACAGTGCAGAAGTCACTTGCTCACAGCTCCATCCATGGAACACATAGTTGAAAACATAGAGGAAAGAATGAGAAACTCTTGGCCACACAGCATGGAATTCACATTTGGGATTTAGATTAGATATTCTATTTTAAAAATATGTTTACCTTGACTTTGAAATTCCCTGACTAACTTTTCTGTAACCATTTGTGGGTATAAAAGCGTTGAAGTATTTACACACACACACACATACACACACACACACACACACACACACATATATATATATATATATATATATATATATATGATAAAATATTTTTCTGCAATATTTTTAAGAAATCTGCTTTATTGTGAAGGAGTTAAACATCTGAGAAATGTACTTGCTAGGTAACTATTCTATAGAAAACGTTTTTTTTTTTGTAAAATTTTACCTAGAATAATCAAATGAAGTTGATAGAAAACAATTTTGCTTTACAGAAAAATAGTCGGTTTCAGAATTCAGATAAGGTGACTTAAAGATATTGGGCTACATTTCTGAAGACAATGTACTACTGCTATCCGTTTAAACATGTACTGATACAGAGGTAGTGACAGTGTTGGTTGTCCAACAGGGATGCCTGTGCGTCAGTGAACACAGAGATTTAACCAGAAGAGTGCCAGTGAAGGCTCTGACACACTACAGCATTTCAGGATGAGATTGTTACTATGCTGACAGACACACTTCCTTTACTCCTTCTGCTCTCTGAAACAGTTCTGTATCCAAGTGACTGATCACTTACTTATTCATAAGTAGGAAGGCCCTTGTTTCCTCTCTTGTGACATGAGATGGGCTTAGGTTGGAAGCAATCTTTAAATGGGATTAGGTTGCTGTACAGTCCTGAAGGTTTCTGCTTCGTATTTGACAAAGTGGTTTATTTTTAGAATGAAAAATAATCCCTTAAATCCCTTCCTCCACTGAGCTCACGATGACTGTTTAGATTTGCTCATACTGGAGATTATGAGGTCAGCCATAGTAAAATGTTTTCCTGACATTTGAGCAAGAAAATCCCAAATAGTCAAGTGGAAATATTAAATTGAAGAATATTTTTTTAAACAAATGGATCAATTCCCTTTGTTATAATAGTAATGTTTCTGGGTTGAGTATGTCTGTCAATCATAAATATGTGTTAATCTTTTGCCAACATATATGTTTCTCCAATTGTAATCACATTATTTTTCCTATATATATTATATACATGTGTGTGTGTATAATCTTGGAATGTTTTATAATAAGAAACAAAAGCAGCTCACCATTCAGATGCTTTAATATTTTTATTCCAAATTCTCATTTATTGATATGATACTCTCTTCACCTTATTGAATTACCATACTATAGGTAAAACAACAAATCAACAGTTACAAAAACATCAAAATGGGTTTTTAATGTTTCTTATATTGCATGGATATATCACCCACAACCATACATACTCACTGTTTTTAGAAAGTAAATACACATTTGGCTTTTATTATTATTATTTTAAATTCATATATTTTTATTTTATGTTCATGTTTATGTAACAAGAGTAGGGCCCTGGCTTGTTTGTTGTTTCTGTCCTGCCCTTTACCCCACAACTGTTTAGACCCAAAGAAAATCACACATAGGTCTCCATAAATTATAAACTGAATGGCCCATTAGCTCTAGCCTCTTCACTGGCTAACTCTCATATCTTGATTAGTCCATTTTCCTGATCTATGTTAGCCATGTGGCTCAGTACCTTTTTCAGTGAGGCAGATCACATCCTGCTGCTTCCGTGATCTGGGCATTAGAATCTGGGAGGAATCAACTTCCTCCTTCCCAGAATTCTCCTGTTCTCATTACATCATTTTTACTTCCTGCCTGGTTTTCCCGCCTATATTTCCTGCCTGGCCAATCAACGTTTATTTAAAATGTAATTGACAGGATACAGACAGTTTTCCTGCACCATGTTTATATTTTCTTCACATGTGTATGTGAATTATATGTGTGTTTGGAGACCACAGCAGCCAAGAGTGGTTGTCAGTTACCCTAGAACTGACTTATGGTGAGCTACCACATGGATTCTAGGAACTAACCTGAATCCTATACAATGACAACATGGGCTCTTACCTGCCAAGACTCTCTAGCCTTGTAAGTGCACATTTTGAATAGCACTCTACACATACACACACACACAGACAGAGGTCAAAGACAGTTTCTGAAAATCTAAAAGTGCCTGCTCCTGTAACCATTTCGTACAATCTGTGTTTAGAATGAATCTCCTTTAACGTACTTTTTAACTCTTCTGGAAAAGAGAGCACTGGTTGAGAATGAATGCTGTTAATAACAGACAGGATATAAGGGTCTTTATGCTTGTTATGTCTTCAATTCAGAGAAATGTGACTACAAAACAAAAGATTCCTTTATTAGACACATGTTCTGGTGCTCTTTGTATCTGCAATTTTCCAAAAAAGCTAAGATTGTTCAGTCATAATCCTATTTTTTATTCTTCCATCTTTTTATATGAAGACTGCCACCATGACAACATGAGCATCATTGTAATCAAGTCAACAAGAGTCTTTTACTGAGGGATGTTTGTGAAGTAGGGTAAATAAGTCTAAGAGACGCATCCTACACATTGCTCTGTTAGAGATACCAGTTATGATTCTCCTAACTCAACCAGGCAAGCACTACTTATTTGACAAATGAATAATAAAATAAATATAAAGATAACTTCCATGATCATATAGGACTAAGTCATCTGTAAATTAGGAAGTAAAGTACAACATGAAGAAAGTAGAACAAATAATATATCTGGGCATGAGAAAGGAATGAACATAGGTATGGACATAAAGTAGGGAAAAGGATATAAAGTATATATATATATATATATATATATATATATATATATATATATATATATGTATATATATTTCCAGTTCTGACACAGATATTTTCATTGTTAGTGGCCAGTTGAATAAAATAAACTTAATATTGTAAATCTAAAATTTCAATGTGAGGCTTCATAGCTTCCATTTTGATGGCAATTATAGTTATATATACAGTCATTAAGTTATAGAGAATTTGGGACTGGTTAATTTGGGTGTTCAATGTTTTATTTCCTTGCAATTATCTTATAATAAAGTTTATTTGAAAACTTCAAAAATGTTCTAGATCAAATCTACACTTTTCCCTGTAACTACCAAATGACCTTGTATGGCAATAAGTTATACACTGCATATCATATAGATATATTCTAATTTTATTATTTAATAAACACATATATTCTATCCAACAACCAATTAATATATTATTATTTTAGAAAATGAAATGTATACTTGGGGAATTATTTAAAATATTAAATAATTTTAAAAGAAAATTTTAATAAATTAAAATTTAAAAAGAAAAATGTCATAAAGCCTTCCCCTTTTGTAGAAATGAACTAAATTTCTCTTTAGACAAAAAAGAGTTAATAATGTGTCCTTTAGTGCACATTGCTATTAATGATACTGAGGATGGCAGCAGAAAAGGAACCCTTGGGAAATGGTTCACAACACAGTATTTTGGCCAAATCTTGCCATTCAGTTTAATTCTAGCATGATTTTTATGATTGTCTTCTAGAATTCTGCCAATCCTATGTTTGAATTCAGTGTTATTGAACACAATGTATAGTGATTTAATTTTCCTGGAATTTCAATTACATAACATAGTGCAAAGTGATTTTGAAAGACAACACAGTTTTTAGTTTTTGTTGCTTTAATAAAAGTTTTTAACTTAACATAAACATATGTGTGACAAATCTATATCTAAAGTACCCTCATTTAATTTTGTTTCTATATAACCTAATAAAAAAACCAAATGACCAAGTATTGTGGCACATGCTGTAGTCCATACATTGAGGAGGAAACAGGAGTATCACAAATTCAAGGCTACACAGTGTGACACTGTCTTTAATAAGTAGAGCTGAAGAGATTCTCATTGGCTAAGAGCATTTACCCCAAAAGAAAAAAAAACTTCCCTCACCCATTTGGTGGCTCATACAATCTGTCTGTAACTCCAGTTCCAGGGATCCAACACCAACTTAAGTTTTCTATAGATAACACCTGGACATAATTTACTTTATTTGTTTATTAAAAACAACAACAACAAAGCAATCTAAAGCCTAAGGAAGATTAGAAGCATACCAAGGCTCTGAGTTCTTTCCCCAGCATTATAATAACGATTCAAAGAGAACTTGAGATCTAATAGCTCCAATGACCTTCCCTTCACAGAAGAGGGAGGGCTTGTGATTGACTCCAGCTGCCCACAACTGTCACACATCTGTGACTGAGGTACGTAGGAGTTCTGCTTTGTCCTCAGTTTTTAGAATGAGAAGATAAGATGTTGGCTGGTGTTCATTTTCCAAAAGTATTCCAAGTGCTTTCAGTAGCTCTTACTATCTTCATATTGCTCTGTCACCCGTCCCCTCATATCATATCACCAAATGAGATGCCATCTGTTCATGCCTACCTCTGATGGTTGCCATCACTGTGATTTAGATAATGTCTAGAAACATCCGTCAGTAGAATTTTTGATAAACTGAAATCACTCAGCTGCAAGTGTTTTGCATTTCTCATCCTTCCATGCCTCAATTTCTGCCTTTCATTTTCCACGTTCTGTACTTCCATTTGTGGTCACCACAGTAATTTTTTCTCTTATTGCTCTTCTTTCCCTACCTGGTCACTGCATTTAATCATCTTGGGGAAAAAAATCACTCATGAAGAATTTCTCCATTGATTTAGTTGCCTGGATGATTTCACTACTTTTGCCATCATCAAACATATAAATAAAGTCATTTCCAAAGTTCTGTTCCTGTCCAACGCTAATTGGTGCTAATATATTTTCATCCCTGGTGCTTTGGCTGACTTTGGGGAACTGATTCCTCATGCTGGATTGTCTTGCCAAGTCAGAATACAGGGGTAGGTGCTTGATCTTAAGGCAGGTTGATATGCCACGCTTTGCAGATGCCCATGGGAGCCTGCACCTTTCTGAGAGAATATGGAAGAGGGGGAGTTAAGGGAAGTCGTGGGAGGAGAGAAGGGAGGGGAGGCTGTGGTCAGGATGTAAGTAAATCAATAAATATATTTTAAAAAGACAGAGAGAAAAGAGAGACTGCAAGATCCACATTCCATAAGTCTGAGTTTGGCTAAGGTTTAATAAGACTCTGGAGAGAAATGAAGCAGAAAAGAAGAGGCAGATTAACTAAGAATATAGAGTCATTGTACGGAATGCAATATGAGAGTAATTGTGCCAATTACAAATTTTGGAGCACAACCATGGGAATAACTAGAAGGAAGACTGAAGACAAAATGGAAGAAAAAGTCTCAAGACAGCAAGTCAATTATTTGAAAAGTCATATATATCAGGGTGATACAAACAATATATGTGTGATGAGAAATGGTGGGAAGGATGAGAAAAGAGGGGATCTAAGGAATTAGGGGATGTGGTAACCATCAGGAAGACATAAAGTAGACATATAGCAGGAAGTAAAGATGAATGCCATGAGTTCCAACTCACTGACTTTTAGCAAGGAAGAAAACAGAACAGTCTGGAAAAGACACTGTGCTTTTTCAAATGTGAATGTTTATGTGAGAAGCAATGTTATGTAGTTAGAGGCTGGAAAAGTAAATAGTGACTCAAAGAGGAGTTGATTTATTAGACTGGTCCAGGTATTTCTCCTTTCCACAATCCTTAGCCTAGAGATTTGGCACATTAAACTTACAGTAGTTGAATTATCTCATAAATAGAGAGGCTTTATGTATTTATACAAAGCAACTTTTCTTAAATTTAAAGAAATCTAAAGGTTGATATACTGGAAAGGTAAGACTGTACACTGACATCATCGTGGTTTATTAGCATCAAGTATAGGCCTGATAAATTTATATTCAGGAATCATTTCACTGAAGCATAATTAAAGAAATACCTCAAATCCACAAAAGTATTTCTTCTAAATTTAGTGCTCATCTGGAGGCATAGAGAGAGTTCTGCAGTTGTTCCCTGACCCACTTTCCATCCGTAGGACTAGTTTCTGTGTATTTTGAGGTTAATATTTAGTGGTTACAGGAAATGTCATATCAGATTGGTGTCCCTAATTCTTGGTCTAAATTATTCTTACAGAAAAGAATTAATGTAATTTCCACCCTTTTAATGAATTTCCTTAATATACAGAAAGATTCTTTGATCCTTAAATTTACCTGCTTCAAATATTCATAAACAATAATGTTTCTCCCTTATTATCTGGATGCTGGAATGGGACATATTTTCCTGCCTTACGTGATCCTTACCAGCCATTGCTTTCATCATTTTAGTGGTTTGGTTGGAAATTCATCCTACTAGCCTACTTATTTATACACAAGATTGCCTGTTTCAACAGAAAATTCCATTAATATGCTTACTTAAAACACTGTAATAGACACTTACCTTCATTTTTAAAATTTTGAAACTAACAGTTAATTTTTAATATGTTGTTTGCTATATGTTTACTTGATTTTTATTGGAGCTGATCACTTTCTATATAATACACAGGTAAGCCACAAGTCCTTTCTTACAATTGTATCTTATACACTTGCTTTCACTGCAATTTTACGTAAAGGATTCTGCTGTGTATTTGGTGTATTTTTTATTATTATTTTGTGATATCTGCTCTCCTGCCATGAATTTTGGAATTAGAATTTTTTTTTTTGTATTTTTCGAGACAGGGTTTCTCCATAGCTTTTGGTTCCTGTTCTGGAACTAGCTCTTGTAGATCAGGCTGGCCTCGAACTCACAGAGATCCGCCTGCCTCTGCCTCCCGAGTGCTGGGATTAAAGGCGTGCGTCACCACTGCCCGGCTAAAATTAGATTCTTTACCTGAAGATGTCGACATGCTATATGTTGCTTCTTCATGCATGTAAACGGTAATATAATGCGCAGATGCCTACTGTTAACTTTTAATTTTATAATTTTTTTCTTTTGATGCCTTTCATTATTATCATAAAACCATCACTCACCTCTATTTATATATAATTTTATCTACTTCTATATCTATTTCTGGCTGTCCCCTATTTTCTGCCATATTTATTTCACAGAACATTATTCAACTGAAATTGCAGTCTCAGAGAAATGTTAATAAATTGTCTCCCTAAAGTTTATGCTGTTACCCAGATAACACAGACAGACACACACACACACACATACATCCATACACATATCCATATACACGCATGCATACACATACACATATTCACATGTTCACACCTCATACTCCATAAATATGTTCAAGTACTCTATACTTTAAATTTGTTGTCTAATCACCTTGAATTCCCTTAATGTATCTATCTTGTGGTCTGTAAATTTGAAGAAGGCAGAATAAACACCTTTTTGTTACTTAAAATATGTATATTCCTAATCCCATGTTTTAGTAGTAAACATTAAATTAATGTTTGCTAACTTCCCCATACATGGTCTAGTTTTCATATAAGTTTCTAATTTTTGGACATTTTTAAAAAGAAGGTTAATGTTCAGTTGTTATCTAACTGAACAAATAGCTGGGATTGTATATGGATAAATGGAGAATTTCAAATGTAATCACACAACAAAGAGTTAATAAAAGTATATGTCACAAAACAAAAATCTTTGGGGGCATTTTTAATTGTGAGGAAAAGGCTGCAGGCAGTCATTTTAACTGCTGGAAAATCGATATCTTAAATTCTACCAGAAATAACTTTCCTGTATCTATGGCTTCTGTTCCTCCTCCCACCATGTCCTTGTGTGTGCTGAACCCTAAAGTTCCCTGCAGAAAACTAAAGATAGCACCTGGCAGCTTTGTCTGCCTAGGATCTCAAAGCTCTGGAAACAGCTCTGTTTATAATTGTGTGTGTGATGGCAAGCTGGATGTCACTTCAAAGTGTTGTGAACTCCCTCAGGCCATCACAGTTCGGCTGTCCTTAAATGTTCCTGTGGTTCTCAAACTATATATGTCCTTGTAACTATAGTAATTATGGGATTTCCACACTCAACTTGAAAGTGTAAAAGGAAATTTCTCTCTAGAAAGGTTTGTACAGAGTAAAAATGGTAAAAGTATATAATGTTTGCTTCTTCATGTGACAAGAAATAAACTTGGAAGGTTTTTATGTTTTTAATTCAGGTAAGAGAATTAATTTCTTACTCTTATTTAAAATACATTTAAAGTTTTCTTACTTTTGAATGCATAGCAATTGTATGGTCACTGCAATAAAACTATTTAATGGTGGCATTAGGCATTATGTAGAGACCTTTTAAAATAAATATTTCCACATATTATGTTTGACACGAAGTAGGACATACCACATAGATTTTTGTTTCTATTTTATGTTGATAAAATGCACATTGCCTTGAATTTTCTTTCAATGAATGTTAGGTTTACTGTCGGAACTCAATCTGCAGTGCCATCTTCATCTTGTAAAGTTAAAATCATATACAAATAAAATAATGCCTCTTGGTCTTCCTCACTCTCTTCTCACATTCTCAAGTCAATCATAGTTTCTGCTTTATGTCTCCAGCTCTAATTTTTTATTGAATATAATTTTGCAAACAATCTGTTCTGATCATAGTTTCCCCTCCCTCATCTGCCCCCATATCCTCACGACTTTCACACACATTCGACTCCACACCTTCATTCTCTTTCTCCTTCTTTTAGAAAAAGGCATTAAAAGTTTAAGCAAAACAGAATATATAAACAAACATAAAATAAGAAAACAGGAAAATTATGTAAACGCACACAGAGAGAACATAAAATCAAAAAATGAAACCATAATATTTTTTTAAAAAAATTAAGGCAAAAAAACAAAACAACAACAAAAATAAAAAACCAAACAACCAAAAAACATGGAAGGAGGGAGGAGGGATAGAGATAGGAAAGAAAGGAGAGAGGTGGGAGAAAGGGAAGGAAGGAGAGAGGGGGAGAAAGTGAGGGAAGAAGAGAAAGAGGGACAAAGGGAGGGAAGGAGACCGTGAGTAGGGAGGTAGGGAGGGAGGGAGGAAGGGAAGGAGGGAGAGAGAGAGGAAGAAAGGGAGGAAAGGAGAGAATGAGTGGGGAGGGAGGGAAGGAGAGAGAGGGAGAAAGGGAGGGAAGGAGAATGCAAGTAGGGAGGTAGGGAGGGAAGGAGGGATAGAGGGAGGAGGGAAAGGAGGGAGAGAGAGAGGAAGAAAGGGAGAAAAGGAGAGAATGAGTGGGGAGGGAGGGAGGAAGGGAAGGAGAGGGGGGAGAAAATGAGTATAGGAGAGAGAGAGTGGCAAGGGAGGGAGAGAGTGAGTGGGGAAGGAGGGAGGGAGAGGGGAGGGAGGAATGGATGGAGGGAGGGAGGGAAGAAATGAGGGGGAGGGAGGGAGCATGAGGGAGGAAGAAAGGAAGGAAGGGAGGGAGGGAAGGAGGAAAGGAGGGAGGGAGAAAGGAAAGAAGAAAGGAAGGAGGAAAAGAAGGAAGGAAGGCAACTGAGTTCATTTTCTGCTTACCATCTACTACTGTTGGGCATGCACCTGTCCTTAACCATTGTTTGTATTCCTAGTGAGACTCCTTTGGTAAAAACTAGTTTTTCTTTGTTAATGCTTAACACTTGGAGAGCACTTCTCTGTTAGGGAAGAAGGCTGTAGGTTTGTCTCCACTTCCTCTCTCAGCACTGAGACTCCATCTGACTTAAACCTTTGCAGACCCTGTGCATGTGTCCACAGCCTCTGTGAGTTCACATGTGGTCAGTCCTGCTGTGTCTGGAAGACACTGTTTCCTTGCTATATATATTTCATGCCCCTTGACTCTTGTAATCTTTCTGCCTCCTCTTCTAAAGATTTCCCTGAATCCTATAGGAAGGGGATTGATGGAGACATCACATTTAAGGCAGAGTGTTCCAAGGTCCTCTTTTTTAATTCTCATCTTCCACATGAGGAAATCAGTGATGTTGGCTGAGTGAGACACTGATCTGATTTCCAGCCTCGTGTGGCCAATAGGTTCTCAACAAGAAAGTGTTTCTAGACAAGCAGCTGACACAAAGACTTGGAATAAGTCAAAGAAGGGGTGGTGTCTGTATGTGTTCATAGGAAAGAGGAAGGCTGAATCTGCTGTAATTGTGAGGGTCCTTATGATTGGCCTTAGGGAGTCCCAACCATACTTTCTACATCAATGATTTTTATTATTCTTAAGTGGTTCACATAAGTGAAATCATATCACACAGAATTTGTATTTCATCACAACTTATTCACTTAGTGTAATGTTATTAATTCACATCCATGCTGTCTATATGCTCAAATTACACTTATAAGACAGTATAAACTTCTAATATATACTCATTCCTAGCCATTAATTCTCACTTGGACACTTAGGGTACTTCACATTTTCGCTATTGTTAAATGATTTTTTCCTCGAGTGAAATTATTGTATTCTATATTAATACTATTTTTTGATTTATGAAGAATTAACTTAGAGGTTTCCATAGAGTTTCAGTATTTTTTTATTCACAAACAATATGCTTGTGTTTTAATACTCCCACATCTTTCATATAACTTGTTATTTTTGAATTACGACAGTAGACATCTTAATGTTGTGGTAGCACTCTATTTTATTTATGTTTTGTAAATTTTGTAAATAAGTGGTCTGATCACATCATTTCCATACACTCTCTTCCATGAGCTCCCCTGTGTCACCATCCTCTGTTAAATTCATGATGTCTTATGGAAATAAATGATTTATTATTATGTATTTTATTACTTATTGCTTTTAAAGCTATATATTATTTACATATATTGTAAGAGCCTTGGTCTTCTGGTTGTTACAGTATTTCAGACTCTTCTTCCCTCATATTCCCCTCAGAGTTGTTGTAGATGGACCGACTGGGGCTATGTATACCGAATGATAATGCTTTCCGCAGAAGACGGAGACTATCCAACAAATACCCAATGCCAAGCAAGTAAATTTTTCCATCCAGTTGTTTATTCAAGACATGACCCTCCAAATAAAAAGACAGTGTACCCTACTGTTAGTGCCCTTGCTTTACTCCTAGAACTGACGACAAATCCAATGGGTGAAGAACCACACACAGAAAAAGATAATGTAAGAGAGGGTTGAGTACTGCCCTGGTAGTTTGCACACCAAAGTCTATCTTCATGGTATCTAAAGGTGCTGTACATGCTACCAGGAGAGAAAAGTCATCGGTAATCCTACTAAGCTATAAAACCTATGAACGACAACAATAACCCCCTAGTAAGATATCCCCAATTGTGAAATAGTGATTCTTTAAGCTTGGGAGTAACCAACAACCTTCTAATTGGATGTAGGACCCATCCAATAGAATGGAATCAATGCCTGCCTCTGTAAACCTAGGCAAAGAATCATGACTGGATGGGAAGTAAACCTCTAGAAGAACCTACTGCTACCATTTGTCTAAATCACTGTGCTAGCTTCTTCCTGTTTCCTAAGTACTTACCCTCATACTCACACTTAACATCAGCTCCAGCCCTCATGAAGGAAGTTTTATTATGTTAAAGTTTTATTTTGTAGCAGATGGAAGCTGCTACAGAGATCTAGAGTTGGTGAAAAATGCATGTGACTTTTGGGTGGTAAGCTTTATCTAATACTGATGCCGCATCTATGAAAATCGGTGCAGGAAATTACACTGAAGTAAAAATAGATCTACTATTTTGCATCACTGCAGCACTCCTTGGCATATACTAAAGGTCTCACTCCTATCCTGCTACAAAGATCTTCTCAGCCATCTCCAGTGCCAGTCTGTTCTCAATAGCTAGAAAGTGTAACCTGCCTAGATACCAAATGATGAGTGGATAACTGAAACTTGGTGCATAAACAGATAGGAATTCTCCATAGCTGCAAAATATGAAGTCATGAAGTTAGAGGCAAATGGACAGAACTGGAAATTCTAATATGGAGTGATGTAACACAGACCCAGCAAGACAAACACTAATGTTCTCTCTTATTTGAGGGTCCTAGCTCTGAATGTTTACATTTGAGTAAGTAATCTGGAATAATTTCAGAAGCCAGGAAAATTAACAAGGAGGATTAAAATGGAGCTCTAGAGAGAGGGATGAGAGGACACAGGTGCCATGAAGAGGGAAGATGATGAAAGTAGTGAAAGGTTTAGCTGGGAGGAAAGGGGAAGGTAATTCAAAGAGAGGTGCAGAAGGAAAGATAAATAGCCTCAAGTATCATTGTTATATATCATATATATGGAAACCTATTATTTTATAAGCTTACCCAACATATACCATATACATATGTATTGTACAGACACCCTCACTTGTGTATGTGTGTCCATGCGTGTGTGTGCACGCAAATGGTCTCATCTTAATATTCTCTGTAGCATTAATGACATTGAATATCTTTCTATGTATCAATTAGCCTTTTGTATATATCCTCTGCTGAAACCATTTAAGTTCATGCCCATAGTTGGCAATATTTGCATTGTGTCACTGAGTTTTAGGAGTTGTCTATAATTTCTTATATATGGTACAGTATATTTCTAAAATCTTTCTGTATGTTGCCTTTTGCTCTATGAATAGCACATTGTGATGCACGTTAAAACCATCACATGCCAAATTTCTCTCCTCTTACCTCTTCTTTTGGAATATACACATCAATCACTGAAAAACTCCAGGTTCTAATAAAACTAGATCTTTAATCCCAAAAATTGATGAAATGTACATAATTATATCTTCTTAAATGCATTTAAAATTTAAAAATCACATAATGTACAAATGGGGTGAATATATTTGTCTCCTCAAACAGAGACCTTTAAAATCATTCCTTCTACTGTTTTTGGAGTCTTAAATATATTACCATCATCTGCCCTTGCTCTTACATACAAGAGAATAGCAGACCTGATTGGTCTGTCTCACAGTTGTATGGTTCCCACTGGTGACACGCCTTATTTTACTCCTTTTTTGGTCTAGCCAGTCTCTGCTAACTACCCTTCTGCTCTCAATGTTAATGACATAAGTGTTTCACTCTGAACATGAGCTAAGTAATTCACAGCCATTGTTTTCTTGCCCCTGACTTATTTAAGTTAATGGGATGATCTCCAGATTCATCTATCTTATCACAAATGTCAGAATTTCATTCTCTTTTTTTCTTTCTTTATTATTATTTATTTATTTATTCCATTAACAGCTTTAATTGGGTGTGGGGCGATAGAACTATTATTAGCACAATTATGGGTGTGGGGTTCCCTGCAGGCTCCCCAGGGTGATGGTTCCTGTAATGATTTTTAGGGGGAAACGGCTCCCAACAGATCCCCCTTTCTCTTATATAAAGGCAGGTAGTTATTACGTGGAGAGCACCAGTCAGAGTCAACCATGGTGTCAGATCTAAAGGAGAAGGGACTGAGATAAGGAGAGACTCTCCTCTCTAGTGGTGAAGCAATTTACCTCTCCTGGGAACAGAGGGGTGCCTGATGATTCTTAGGTCGAGTGGGGACCAGGCCTTTTATCGTTCCCCCTTACCCGTCCTAGGGTTCCCAGGGCCCTGTCTTAGGTAGGGGGATTATCCTGCCATAAGTCGCCCGTCCTTGGAGCTCCTCAAATAAAAGGCATCTATCAGGATTAAAGTAAACAGATGACTAACTTGTATTCCGTTTCATTTTCATTATCTATTCATTGTCTTTCAAACACCATGCTTGGCTCCATTTTATCGCTTCACGATTCTGGTTAACGTGTTACAAGAAGCATGAAGGGGAAATTCCTTCCACATATTATTTGGTTTCCAATAGTGTGACTCTTAGTTTTGTGGTGTTTTTAAGTGTACATTTTTAACAGAAACTCCATTTTTTTCTGTAATGGCTGTGCTACTTAACATTACCAGCAACCATTGTGTAGGAATCTACTTTTCTCCATATCTTCACAGTTGTATGCTCTCTCTAATCTTTTAATAACCATTCCATGTTTTCCCCAGTGTTCTTGATGTAAATGTTGAAGAGATGAGTGATGCTAAGTATTTTTCAATTATGTTTGTATGACATCTTAAATTTGCTTTTGTCTATTGTTATTTTGAAATGGTTTACTTTTATTATTTTTTTATACTTTGTGTAGTCTAGATAATATTTTTCCTCTCATGTGCATTTTCCAAATGTTTTTCCATATTCTCTGCCTTCTCCTGCCTTTCTTTGTTATATAATTAGCCCTATAACTTGACACATCCTGATTTTATATTTATTATTGCTTTCCCTGTTCCTTGGGTATTCAAATATCTTCTAATTTACTCATAGTTTCAGGACTCACTTCATATGTTTAAAACATTTTATATTGGATTTTGTTACTGGAGACAAAGGTTGTGGCAGCCTCTGCTGTTAACTATTAGCCTGATTTGATGGAGAGATGCCTAGGAGAATAGTGTAGCTTTGTGTTTTTCCAGAGGATATGAGGGACAGTGACTAGTACAGAAAGACTCACCCTGAATGTCACTGTCCATTAGACTTTTAATGCATAGTGAACAAAAGCAGTTGTAAGCAGAGATTGCTCTTTTGTTTCCTGGCCATCTAGACCTGAATAAACACAAAGAAACTATATTAATTTCAACACTGTTTTGCCAATGGCTTAGGCATATTCCTAGTTAGCTCTTAAATCTAAAATGAACTTTTTTTTTAATCTATGTATCACCACTGGACTGTGGCCTAACTGTAAAGTTCCAGCATCTTCCTCCTTTGGCAGCTACATGACATCTCTTTGACTCTGCCTACTTTATCTCTATATATCTCTATATAGATTTCCACCTGGCTTTACTCTGCTAAGCCATTGGCCAAAACAGCTTTATTAATTAATCAATGATAAAACACATATACAGAAGGACATCTCACATAAACCCACCCTGAATGTGCCACTGTCCAATAGACTTTGAATGCATCATGAACAAAAGCAGAAGTAAACCAGCCATTGTAAAAATTTGTTGAGGTTTCGTTGCTGAGAGGATGTAAGTGTTTCAATTCCACCATGTCCTTTTCATGGTGTACAAAAAGAGTGCGCTCACAAAGAACTATAACCATATGATGACCTACTCTCAACCATTCCTTCTTTTAAATTATGTCTTTCGGGTATTTGTCACAGTGATCAAAAGGTAAGTTCAAATACCACCCTTCTCTCTATGTGGAGCTCTAATTTTTGAAGCATAGTTTATTGAAAATACCCACATTTTTAAAATATGTGTTCATAAGTCATTTGTCAAAAAAATAAAAACAAAATTACTACTTGTAACAATCTATACCAGCTTTGCATTATATTTTGAAGTCACATATTATAATGTCACCTTTATTGTAATTTTTGATCAAGATATTTCTAGCTACTCTGGACTTTTTATGGTTCCATAGAAAGTTTCAAATAGATTTATGTTTCCCTGCGAAGAATGTAATAGGTAGTTCTACACGGAGTGTGCTTAATCCAGAAATAGTAGTAGATACTGCATCATTTTGCAATACTGACTATTCCAATGTGTGAACTGGGCATGCATTGGTCTTTTCTCATTTCTAGTTATAGATAGTATTTTTTCCCTTTAAAAATTTAGTCTATAGAATATTTTTGCAGCTATTGTAAAAGAGAATGTTTTCTTGGTCCCTATTTCATAGTATTTTCTACAGGTAAATGACAACACATCTGTTTCTGTATAGTTATTTTGTGACCGGAAAAAAACCCATCAATACGCTTGTGAAGTAACTTGCACTTTAATTTCTGAAACAGAAGACTTGAAAGCACACAGCAACATGTTATTTAATCCCTCACTATTCGTAATTGTCTTGTTTTGAACAGGAATTATGTATGTTGAACAGAGATTGCTCAGCCTCATGCTGTGACTAGCTGTTTGCAATGTGCTTTTGAACATTTCATATTGTAAAGTTTTTACATAAAAAGCAAATATAGTAAATTTGTGTAAGTGTTCAGAAATTTATACAAAGATTGATAGCTCTCTGACACACTGAAGGTTGCAATAACTAAATTTAAGCTTCAGGCAGCACCATAAAACTGGTAAAGTTTAGGATGGAAGAGTGACTCTATTGTATTATAAATGCATTGCTGTATTTGGCCAAAGAGTTGGCTCATGTAGTAGGAGCTGTGGGCCTGCTTTTTGTCCCGCCCGGCTCCTGCAAGGCTAGCTTTAAACCCGAAATAACAACATAAAAACTGTATTCTTTTAAACACTGCTTGGCCCATTATATCTAGCCTCTTCTCTGCTAACTCTCGCACCTGGACTAGCTGATTTCTAATAAAGTGTGTAGCACCAAGGTGCACTTACAAGGAAGATTCTAGCCTACGTCATTCCTGGGCCAGAGCTTGATCATGTCTGCCTCAGAGAGCAGAGCTATCACGTCTGCCCGGCAGAGGAGAGCATGGCGTCTCTGAGCTCACTTCCTCTTCCTCCAAGCATTCTGTTTTCTCCACCCACCTATGTTCTAACCAATAAAATGGGCCAAGGCAGTTTCTTTATTTTTTAACCAATGACCTTCCTCCATCAGCTCGATAGTTAGGATCACTTATTGTTCTTGCAGCAGACTGGGTTTGATTCTGGGTACCTATATGAGAGCTGACAATCATTTGTGATTCTAGTTCCAGGGGATCTGATACCCTCTTTGGACTTATGCGGGCACCAAACACTCACAGTATACATTCAGATGAAAGCAGGCATGATTCGAATAAAATAAATAAATAAAATTTTATATATATAAATAATTATTGCTAGATTTTTGCAAAATAGTAGGTAAATGTGGCAAGAAAAGAGTATTCAGTGTTGCCTTTCCCTTTAAAGCTTAAAGATTAAATGTGTGGGCAGTGAGATGGTGGGACTTTACTCTCAGCTGCACATTTCTGTCACCCTTTCAGACATTAGTAGTAAATAGTATGTCAATATGCTTCTTTGAATGTTTTGAATTGATGGTATTCGTTATATGATAATTGTTATATCATTTCAGTACTGTCTTTTGATGAATGTGTGTACAATGTGGTGTATGTTTATGTTTGTACATATAGAAGATACTGGATGATTTCCTCTATCACATTCTATCTTAATTTTTTGAGCAAGTTCTTTCACTGAACTTTGATAGAAGTTTAATTCACTTAAATGACCTTTTTAAGGTAGGAGACTAAAATTGCCTAATAGCAATGGGAACTCCCCTACTCAATCAAGTCTCTGCTCCAGTTCCTGCTCAGGTTTGTATCCTCAAAGCCAAGGTTGGGCACTCTGATGCTCCAGTGTGGGTGTTTTGGTTGCTTAATGAATATTTTCCAATTTTGTTCATCCAGCAAACTTCTCTGATCAAGTGGTACACTCCTTTAGTTCTAAATAAATCCTAGCTTCTCTAGATCTTGTATCTGCTAGGATTTTATAATTTAACTGACAGTTAACAAATAAATTTTTCACAATTTCATGTTTTTAAGGAATTCTCAACTTATTTAAAATTGGAACATCAGCATTGCATGGTATGCAAAAGTAGGATGACATCATGCTTAATCTTAAGGCTTGGGCTTGATATTTATTAAAATACTTATATATGTCAAATTTGTACTTTTTATTTAATGATATATTTTAAGTGTTGCAGTATGTAATCTAATTATGCACATAGTTGTATAAATTTTAGTTTAAACTGGGCAATACAGATAACATTGATCATAATTATTTCCATGTATTTTGTATGTTACACTGGCATATTCATGATTTATTATGAGGGCAATGATCCAAGACAATGCTTGAATCAATTATTGAATTATACGATCACTCTTTAGTTTTTAAAATCATCTTACACAGTTGCACAAGAAATTAATGCAATCTTAATTTGATGGTGAAGAACAGCAATAGTATTAAAATTATTTTAATGAAATAAATACAAATTCTTTTATCTTTAAATTTAACTACTGAAAGAAGTTTATTTTTTCTTTTAATTGAAATCACAAGTATTGAAATGATATTTTACTGTCCTTTTAGAAAATATTATATAGTATTTTTGATTACAGAAGGGGGAAAATGGTCCTATAATGCTCTCTATGTCCTAACTGAATTGAAAGAGCAAAGACTGTATAGACGTAATGTACTTAAGATTCTTTCAATAGGACAATTTTCCTTGATTATCTCTTTAGCCCAGTTGTCGTATTCTTTTAAATGATGAAGAAGGAGTTATGGTGATAGAGTAGTCTTGGAAATAACCATAAAAATGACTGAATCAGCCCTTGCTAGCTAAGAAGACAGAAACAGAGACTGGGTCAAAGAATGCCATCCTAGGCCTAGAAACTGAGGGAAGAGATTTGTTTTCTGGGACTTACAGAAAGCAATACTGTCCTGCTGACTCCATAATTTAGCGTAGGAATATCTATTCATGTTTGTTTTCTTAAATTTTAAGGTAAATTTAGACTGTTTGAGTTATTAAATTTTGCATTTTATCCTACAGAAACAAAAGGAGAGTAATGTTCTAACTGTAAGAAGAGCACCTTCAGTACTAATTCATCCCAGGTTTCAGCACACTGAGTCTTAAAAATATGTTGGCCGGATAGGGGTGTTGTACACTTTTAATACCGACACTTGGGAGAGAGACCGAGGTGAATCTCTTTGAGTTTAAGGCCAGCCTGTTCTACCAAAGCTACACAAAGAAACCCTGTCTTGAAAATTAAATAATAATAATTAATAATAATAATCATGGTGATTATTTAAAAAAAACTAAGAGCTTTGGAACCTTTATAAAAGAGTGAATTTATCCAAATGATCAAGAAAATTGCAGAATGGTGTTTTTATTCCGTATTTTTCGGTTTCCTTAAAAGATATTAGTGGCTGTGAACTGAGTTATAACTTACACTCACTTCATTTTCTTAGCTTTAAAGTGGAATGATGTTTTTTTAACAGTTTTGAAACTCTGTTAAAGTGAACTTTCAAAGGTGTCTATATAATTTCATCATACTAAAATTCTGTCATGTTAAATATTGTTGTAGATAAATGGGCCATCTGCTCTGATTTGGATGCATGCTTCTTTTTCTTATAGAGATGTTCAGAGTCACAGTATTCATTTTTTTTTATAACTTGACAGATGATTTTAAATGATGTCCCTAAAATGAGAGGCAAACATAAACCATAGACAGTAAAATTTAATTTCTTAGAAAAGAAAATGAAAGTTAACATAAAACTTATAAGAGAAATAAAATGTACACTGAATAATTCTTGATGTGACTTCAGTTGTGTGTATTGGACAACAGTAACCAAATGCAGTTACAGAAAACAAAGTTATTTATATTTTAAAGCTATGATATGTACATATGATAAATACTTAACAACCATTAACTGCTTAGGTATTCTAAATGCTACTAGTTATTACTAGCAAGCCAAGATATGAATCCTAAGAAATATTAGGATATGAGATCCGAAATCACTGCTTTGCTTAAAGTTTGCATTTCGCATAAAAATAGACAGCTTTGTCTGCTTGCTTTTATACATGTAACTTGCAGAAGACCCAGAGCCAGAATTCAGTTTTTATCAGCAACAGAACTTAAAAGTGTCCAAGATTGTATTTAGATATTTGTTCAGAAAACACAAAGCCAAAAAGCAGACTGAGAATTATTGTCTCACAATTCCAGGAAGAGTCAAAGTAGAGAAAATGTGCTTGCAGTCCTAATGAGATCAGACAGTTTGCTCAAAATGTGCCTTTCTTTGCCAGCCCACAGATACCTTGCTAAATACAAAAGAGACGATTTAAAAGAAAAAAAAGGGGGTGGTAACGGTTTAGCTGCAAAAGGCCTTGCTGCTTAGTTCTGCAGGAATCACTTATGTGTAGATATTGATTTATTGAAATATGATAACATGTAATTAATATGCCTGGTGTCTGTAAACTACACAGGAGATTTTTAAGACAATACCAAAATAAATATTAAACATCTCATCATTTTATTTACATTAGGGCTTTTAAATTTATTATTGATGTTATTATCATCTATTAAATGTATTCTTTGCAAAGTTTGCATATGTGTATAATGCACTCTAATTACCACTAAATCTCTTCCCTCCCATCTCCTTAATTACTCTTCTCTCCTCTCCTTTCGCTTCTCCTGTCCTTTCCTCTCCCCTCACTTCACATTCTTGTCTACTCTTCTGTGCTGGTTAGTTTTGTGTCAACTTGACACAAACTCGAGTTATTTTGGAAGAGAAAACCTGAATTGAGAAGATGCACTCAAACAATGGGCCTGTGAACAAGGCTCTAGTGCATTTTCTTGATTGGTGATTTATGTAGGAGGACCCAGTTTACTCTGGGCATTTCCTGCCCAGGGCTGGTGACGCTGGGTACCATAAGGAAGCAGGCTGAAAGAATTATAGAAGCAGGCCAATAAGCAGCACTGCTTCATGGCTGCTGTATCAGTTGCTGCCCACAAGTTCCTATTTTAGTAACCTAACTAAAACGTCTTTTCGGCATGTGTCTTGAGTAAAAGGTGTATACTAGTTTAAACGATTTAGTTATATTATTTTTTTTTTTTTTTTTTTTTTTTTGATTTTCGAGACAGGGTTTCTCCGTAGCTTTTGGTTCCTGTCCTGGAACTAGCTCTTGTAGACCAGGCTGGCCTCGAACTCACAGAGATCCGCCTGCCTCTGCCTCCCGAGTGCTGTGATTAAAGGCGTGCGCCACCACCGCCTGAATATTTTTTAAAATAATAGGAAGTACATTATGAAAACTATTCTTGTTAAGATTTTACTACAATTGAAAGATGACATTATGTAATTCTACAGTGTGAAATACAATATCTTAAGGTATAGATATTTGAGTGACAGACTTAGAAAAATAATCCAGGGATTAATTCATATGGTGAGCCTTAAAATGCCACCCCTTCCACAGCTTTCAGAAGCACATGGATACAGTCATTACACTAGCATTTCTGTATATAGATGCTTTGAAATCATTCCTTTTTTTTTTTAACTGTGACCAAAGTTTTCCTGGCTATTGATGATCACCTGTTTACTTCATTGACATCAGTTGTTTTTCTAAATTTCTGTGTGGAATCCCTTCATCTTATGAATATGACAAATAGGAAAGCTTAAGTCTATGGCTAGAGAGATGACTCAGTTCTGAATAACCCAAATATGGTTCTTAGAATCTATGTTTGGCAACTCAAAACTACATGTAACTTCAGCTCCAAGGAGCCAGCTCCTATTTTGCCCTCGAAAGGCACTTTCACACATGTGCACAAACATACACACTCACAGATGTACCCACACATGCATGCACGCACACTCACATAAATAAAGCTTATAATAGCACAAAAATGAATATGTTGTTTAGTTTTTATTTATATTGAGTGGCATGTGGTTAGAATATGTGTTCCAAGAGTGAATACTTAAATCAGCAATAGAAAACATCTGCCTATGGAATATTTTTGTGTGCAAATATAAGAAAAACAAGTGTGGCTGCTGTTTAAAGATGCCTTAATTCACTTTTCTTGATTTTTAGCTGTGAGCCTAGCCTTCAACAGCTCAGCCATCTTTCTAGCCTGGTTCAATATTCTTGATAAAGCTAGATAGCAGCATATGTTGTGTTCCTGCAAGAATAACATTTAAATCAACATGTGAATATTTAAACTGACCTATCAACTTACTATTTTTTATGTATGATGTGTGTCATTTAGAAGTTCACAGCTGGTTGTATGAATATGCCTAGCCTAAATTTTTAATCCTGTGTAATACAAAACTCTAGGTAATATTTTTTTCAACAGGTCTTCCACTTATATTACAAATAGATGTATCAAGCAATATTTCATCCCACCAAGCAGGTAGATAAATAAAATAAACCTCTGTGAAATGGTCTTTGACAGAAGTTTAATATACCTAGTATTGCTTTAAGTATTTATTAATTGGAAGAATATAATTTACTACAAATTTTCATATAAAAATTGACACAAGACATAATTTAAGGAACACACAGAACTAAATATTAGATATACCTTTGAGATCTAAACAACTGAATCATACTATACCACACTAATAGATCTTACTGTAGCATATGAGGACACCAACCTTGGATCTAAGAGTTGTATACAACAGGACCTTTCTTTATAGCACCCAGTTTCTCTGCACCTCCAATTCCTAATTTGGAGCATAAAAGCAACGATAGCATCTACCTTGTAGAGCTGTTACGTCATGTGAATAAAATGAATTGTTGATTCTTTTTAGAAGAGTACCTGGCAGGCAGTAAATTATGTATATTAAATTAATAAAAAGTATTTGATATAATATGCAATTATAAATCTTATAATATAGTGTGTAAAATATGCAATAAAATGCTTAGCACGATACTGGTGAAATCGTGCTGTGAAATAATTTCTATTCATTAAATTTTGTGAGCTGTGATATGGTATACGGCGAGAGCAAAGGAGATTATATATTAACTGATGTGTTGTTGGCCCTTGTGTTATGTGTATGCATAAAAATTGCTATAACATGTGAACATGGTTCCATTTAAACATGAGATTTTGCTTAAAGACAGTTTTCTTAATTTAAAGTTGTTTTGCATATTACCCTAAAGTATGATGGGAATAAAATCATAAATATTAGTTTTCCTTCTCAAAAAAATAGATAGGATACATTTTTGAGACAGCACATGTTGAAGTGCAGTTCTGCCTTTTGAGATTAGAGGCTCAGCTAATTGAAACATAACAGATCAATTCTTTACAATCACCCCTTGACCTATTGCTACAGGAGAGAAAGCAAGCTGCTGCGGGTCAAGGCTGCCTAGAGAGCACAGGTGAATACGCTGTCACTAATTAGAGCCCTCTGGATATCATTTTCCTCAACACAAGGCTGAAAAATATCTGGGGCACTGTGGCCTCAAGACCTGTTCTTTGGCATAGCATGCTGTTGTTCTTTATAAACAATGGTGGTAAAATGTTTCAAATATTGGATTTAGAAGTTAAGAATATGATTCACCTTTTTAAAAGACTTAATACAAAAAGGTTTATTATAACACCATAAAGAGAAAGGGTTGTGTAACTCAGTTGTTTGTTGAGTTCTAGTATTCAAGATAACTTAGAAGTATGTTCTTGTACAGTGTCATACATACTAAATGAGAAAGTGTATATATTTATCAAAATGATGATTAAATCAAATATTTAATTTCTACAATTTGAGAAATATTGAAATACAACACTGATTTAATGACATGTAAAATATTTGAAGAGTAACATTGCTAAACAATCACCAGATGAATGGGTTTTATGAGTTGAGGTGGAGCTTTTATTTCTAATGTGTACTTTTGTGTGGTGGTGAATTTTCTCAGTTACAGGGCTAAAGAAAGAAAAACAAACTAACACATAGGAAAACCACCTGTGTGTTTTAATCATGTCTTTAATTTAGAAATATAGATCTTTAATTTCTTTTGGTTTGACAAAATTTTTGGGTTTTGTTTAATTATTTACTTTTATTTTTTAATAGAAGGACAAATGTCAAAATGTGAGACATATAAAATTAAATGAAAAGACAAAATCAGGTGTTATTTTTCAATTTTTTAAAACCGAGGAAGAACCGTTGAAAGTTTTTGGCTAAAGAAGGTTAGCCAAGTGTTCTCTTTGAAGACCACTGCACAGTGGACACTCTCAGTGCCAAACCTATCCTTTGCCTTTCAGTTTGGAATGCTGAGAGTGATGTAGAGTTGCCACTCACATCTCTGTTTAAAGTCTTTCTCTGAAATGGTTTGAGTGAAAATAATGAGGAATTAACATATTTATGGCCCACTCTTTAATTACTTACCTCATAGACTTAGTACTTAAGTGATCCAACTCCCACAGAACCCACTGTCTAATGCTTGAAAAATGCTCAGTTTTTGACATGAGACTTATTATCCAGAGTGATGTAGCTACCGCTATTCACTAACTGGTCATATCTATGGATTATCCTTACTCATAATTGTTCTTGTTCCTGACTTTGATCTTATTTCATGTCTACTCCATCCTTGGAAAACAGGAGGAAGAGGGAAATTAAATGGCAGGCAATGAAGGAGTATATATTGCACCTACTAAGAATTGTAGCATTTGATTCCCAAATCTTTATAACACAATTGTGGTTAAGATATCTAAATACATTTCACAAAAAATTTAATTGATTTAGGATATTGACAGTTTTCAAAATGAAATAAAAAACTGTAATAGTTTATACTGTCAAAAAAATAGTGATACAGAACTCTTCTCTGATTCAAGCGGTAGCTCTGTACTGAAAAATAAAGTTAGTATAAAGATGGTCATAAGACAGGCTAGCATTTTTGAATTTACATTCAATTATAGATTCTCCTTTAAAAATTACTCATTCCAGAGGTTTATGGATCTCTATTTTTCTTCTAAATTAATCCCAACCAGTCTCCTCCTTAAAAATTACCAGAATGAATATGATGTAACAAAAAAGCAAAACTATGATTATGTGTATTCAGGTAAAAAAGATAGATGTTTAACAGTAAATGTATTGTATTTACATAATAAATGAGCACAAGGAATTGTAACAAAATTAAACAGGATTGTTGCTAGACTTGTGAATTGGGCATTCTCACAAAGAATTAATGCTTCTTTCTGAGATATTCATGATATAAGTTAGAATTGTTTAGAGAAGTCACATAACTTTTCTAATGAGACAGATAAAATAGGGCATGTTGATGAACTGTGAATAGATCTGTAGCTCTATTATTTTCCTTACATTCAAATGATTAGTGCTGCCTAGATTTGAATATGGAAATGAATACAGACCAATATATTTGTCTTCCTAAATATATGTTTTGAGAAACAAGTTAACATACAAAGTGTGTATGCAAGGCTAGGACTTAGAAGCCTTATCATATAATAGTAATTTCTCAACATATTTTTGTCAGTACATTTTGCAGGCAAAGGCCAGAAAACTAACTTTAACTGAGGCAAAAATGGAATGCATTGTCTCGTGTAGTTGAAACTTTCCTTGTTGCACACACAGATGGATTCTGAGACTTAAATAATGCCATCAGAATTTAGCCTCATTCTATCCCTAGATCATGTGTGGGATTCATTCTCATACAATCCTCCCTCATACAGGCACCAAAATACAGCTGATAAATATCAAGCCTGGCAAACTAGGGTGAGCTTGGTCTCTGGAGAGATTCACAAACATCCTGTAGTCAGCATCACTAGCTCTGATGTCCTGCTGCTTCCTCTTGTCCTCTCTCGTTTTTGTTTTTGTTTTGTTCTTTTTTTTGTTTTTGTTTTTGTTTTTACAGCTGTCAAAAGCACAAGTAGTGATGTACTAAGTTACATTAAAGAGTTATTCAGAGAAGAAAACTAGAGAATTATCAGACAGACAAAATGACAAACATCTACAATACTTAGAATAATTGAACAAGCACATGGTAAGTGGAAATAAAATTGGAGCATTCAGTTGTTCAAAAAACAGGGTAGTATTTATTCTCCTATGTCCATATGGTGTGAATCAGAACTATTACTACTATTGATTGATTGATAGATTAATTGACTGACAAATGGATTGATTGATTGACTGATTGATCGATTTAATGACAGTTCTCTTACTGGAGCCCAGACTAGAACTGAATTTACCATATAGTTCAACCTGGCCTCAATATTGTGGTAGTCTTCCTGCCTCAGTTCCTGAGTGTTTGGACTACAGGCATGAGCCACTACGCTGACCTCTCTGTTTCTGTAAGTAAAGTTTTATTGGAACATAGCCAAGCCAATTCACTCACGTTTTCTCACTGGCTGTTTTTGCAGTACATCAGCAGAGACTAGTAATAACAGCAGAAGCAGTTTGACCTTCAAGTCTACAAGACTTATTTCGTCTTTGAAAATAACAGCTTGGTGAGCCCTGCAACAGAGATTTAAGGATAAAATAGTCGAAGTAAATGGGTGCACTTTTAAAGAGGAATGAAATTCCAGAAAGCTCCAGTCTTTAAAGAAACTCTTCATTGTGCGTCCAGGAGACACTTTTCTCTGGTCCCCTCTGTGGGAGTCTTAAACCTTTCTGTGGCTGCTTATGCTTCTGCAAAGAGGCAAGCTCCCTTATGATTTATGTCATTCAGTATTTGCCCAATGTTTAGCATTTGCAGTTCATCTTTTGTCATCTTGAACTTTATATCATACACATCTTTGTGCACATCAAAGCTTTGACTTTTAGTAATGTTCGCAAATGTGCATTGTCTCACATTCATTTTTCTTTCAAATGAACAGGGACATGTACATCTTGCATTCTGATTCCCCCTTCTATCCACAAAATTATAATACACCATCTCTTTCTGCATTATCCTGATCCTTTTTCAGTTAGGGACTAATTCATAACAACAGGACCTAATTGTTTTAGCATCTTATGAAAAGATTTTCAGAGCTCACATTTTAGGTATTTTGTAGAGGTTTTCTTGAAGTTCGAATCTGGCAACGCAATAATTGGACTGCTTCTGGCCTACTGTAAACCGTGGAGTAAAAGAATTTTAGATGAGGAGAATACTGGGAAGTATTTTTAAAAACTTGTTATATATTTCCTCTATCAAAAATTACCTGAAATATCTTGAGAATAATATTTGAATACTTCTCAATTCTTTTGCTATTATGTTTCAGATGTTCCTAATAGGTATGGTTTTGTCTTTCTATACAAAAGAAAACTAGTGAGACTGGTTACCCAGAAATACAATTAAGGACTGCTGAGGTGTTACAAAATAAGTTTACACTCTATAGCTGGTAGAGTCCCATCTGTGTGGAGAGAGAACAGATTCTAGTTTAAATGACTGTTTGAGACTGTAAGAGCAACAGGAAGGGTGGTCAGAGCAGGGCTGTAAAACTGATAGAATTTACTGCTTAGAATGCCTGGGAGACTCAGTACATGATTGAACATCAACATTTAAAACATCAAATGGTTTATTATCATCTAATATTCTCAATAGAATGTAGTAAATTTAAAGGTTTTTTATTTTAATTTTTTGTAGTATTGGGTTCTTTAAATTGCTTTGATTTTCATTTTTTTATTTTTTTAAGAGAGAAACAGAGAGACAGAAAAAGTAATGTTGAGTAGATGTGGAGGTGGGCAAGATCTGACTGAATCTGAGAAACTGAGGAAGTGGGGAGAGGGACAAAATATACTGTCTGATAGGAATTTAATAAAAATGTATTAAAAAAATTTCCCACAAAGGGAAGAAGAAAGATTACTAAAAATTATGCTAGATCCCTTTAAGTGTCTTAATAAACTGAAGGACAAAATTATTTTAACTTATTTTAGCCATGATAATATGTATCTTAGGTACTTTTCAATTTGGGCACAATCATCCTAGTTAATACCTCAAAAATGTCTTGTATTTAATGAACATATGAAAAGTTGAAATATTTTATTTTTAGAGAATAATAAATTACTACTGCCGCATTTCTCGGTGCTGGTAAAAGCTATCTTTTTTCTTTTCTTTTTTTTTTTATGTTTGTTTGTTTGTTTTTCGAGACAGGGTTTCTCTGTGTAACAGCCCTAGCTGTATTGGAACTTACCAGGCTGGCCCTGAACTCACAGAGACTCTCCTGCCTCTGCCTCCCAAGTGCTAGGATTAAAGGCATGCACCACCACTGCCAGGCATAAAATATCTTTTAATTAAAATTAAATTATGTGTACAAAAAATAAAAGAAGTACTTGAATAAAAGATTCTAAAGCTCAAATAAATGAAAAAATAATCTTGTAGCAACATTAAAATGCCATAAAAGGTAACATGTTGAATAATTTAAAATGCATTTTACTTAATATGTCAATTGTACTCTCAATCAATTATTCAAATGTGTATAAACAGAGTATAATTTTATGGTATCCATGATACTTTTTTTTCATTATTTCTGATCTAAGTGTGTGTCTTACTTGAATAATGTGTCTCAACTTAAAGGAAAGTTTTCATTAAAATACTCAAAACTTTTTAACTTCCATAAAAAAGTTGGTAAAAGACATATAACCAAACTTCTTTGTTCCCAAATATCTGATTCACAGATTAAAAACTAATAATAATTGCAATAACAACTCCAGTCACCTTGGTTATGCTTTAATGTCCCATAGACCTTTGTGAGGACCACTGGGTTGTGAGGATAGATGATATGAGTTAGTTATATAGCTCAAATTGTCATTGAACACTGTAAACTTATTATAGTGATGTAACCCATATGAAAGTGGAGTGCTATCATTTCTCAATTGGTAGGATCAACTGGAGAATGCTTTGATGCCATTTGGTATTTTGTGGACTTTAAGTCTGTCTTAGATCCTCTTATTACAAAGTTCTATCTTCCCAATAATTGAACAACTTGAACCACCATCTTTTCTTTAAAAGTAGAATTATTGTATAATCAGATTGTCGCTTAGGAGCAGAAAGCGGAAGGGCAGAGAGACATAGGCAGAATAGAGAGAGATTTGAGACAGGCTAGTCTTTTGTTATTTTTGAATTTTACCTATTGAAATACCCAAAACTGATGTTTGCCATAATAAAGGTGATATGTCACAAGCATTTTAAATAAATTGGAGAGTAAATGAACAAGAAAATGTCTATCCTGCTTTAACTTTGAAGGGTGCCTTATTAAGGCATGTTTGCCTGCTCCTGCGTATGTGTTGTTTCCTTTTTGTAAATACTTAATGCACAAGAGTCTCATGCCAAGATTTTCGTGACACCTCAATCCAAATGATCTGAGCATGAAGGAAATGGAGGCAAGGGACTGGGTTTTTCAGGTCCAAGTTGCAAGATTCTCTCATAAGAAGTAAGACTTTGCTGCCAAGGTTCTATTTTTAATCCAACCATTGCTTCTGATAGAGACAGCAAGTGCAATAAACTACAAACACAGCAGACAGCACTTTGTTCTCTACTTCTGCACACAGATTGGCATAAATAAAAGTATAACTATGTGTGTACCACAATATTTGTCCAGATTTGTTGTATTTTGCTTTCCATTAGCTTTCTGACGTCTCAATGCTAAAAAAATCTCAAGGAATTATTAGGTAAGTCATAATAAACATCATGCTTTTTCTAAAATGTAGTGATTGTATGTAGTGTACTTCCCATGACTGCGATGATAAGTTGACTCATCCTAAAACAGGTCAAAAAATATTATTTCCTCTTTAGATTTTAGATTCGGGCAATTCATTAATAATAAAGCATAAATGTTAAAAATTATTTTAATTTCAGGTAAAAAGTGCTTAAAAACCTGATCCATTTGTTAGACCATTTCAGGAGCACAGCAAAAAATAGAGTTTATGACTCGCACACATGAACACGCACACACACCACACATAAAAAAGGACATTAATTTTAAATATAATGAAAGTTTTTATTATTTTAAATTAAAGAAATATAAATAAATTTAAGTATTTAAATATATTAAATGAGAGTTTTTATTTAAAGAAAATATTAGCCAAAAAAAGTGCAAAGCACAATGTTTGATGACTGAATTTAAGTGACATCACAATAGTTTGCTCAATTCTTTTCCTCTCAACAGACGAAGGACCCTAGGACGGGTAAGGGGGAAAGAAAATAGGCCTGGTCCCCACTCGACCTAGGAGTCATCGGGCACCCCTCTGTTCCCAGGAGAGGTGGATTGCTTCACCACTCGAGAGGAGGGTCTCTCCTTGTCTCAGTCCCTTCTCCTTTGGTCTGACACCATGGTTGACTCTGACTGGTGCTCTCCACGTGATAGCTGCCTGCCTTTGTATGGGAGGGGGAGGGGATCTGTGGGGAGCCGTTTCCCCCTAGAGATCATTGCAGGAACCATCGCCCTGGGGAGACTGCGGGGAACCCCACACCCATGGTTGTGCTGGGAATGGTTCTGTTGCCCCACACCCAGTTGAAGCTGTTAATGGAGAAAAATAAAATAAATAAAATAAAATGGGAAAAAAAAAAGAGACGAAGGAGGAGAGGCAGAAAGGCAGAGGCCAAAGAGAGAAAAATTTGAGACAGGCAAACAATTTGTTTTTCTTGAATTTTAAATATTGAAATCTCCAAGAGTGATGTTTGTCATAAAATAATGTTAAGTCACAAACATTTTAAGTGATTTGAACAGAGAATTAAAAGGAAACTTTCTATCCTGCTTTGATTATGAATGGTGAATCTGTATATGGTCCTGGCAACACAACAGCTGAAAAGATAAAAGAATAGTCCCCTTTGTTTCACACACACACACACACACACACACACACACACATATATATATATAAACAAAGGGGTGTTGCGTTGCGGGAGGTCCTTCTGCTCCTCCAGCCTATAGCCGCAGATTGGGGCATGGTCTCTCAGCGGATATAGGCTGGAGGAGCAGAAGGACCTCCCGCAACAAAGGGGAATATATATACATACATATATATATATATATATATATGATAAAGAAAGTATTTACAAACAAGTTCATAAATAATTTTTCTGTAGCTATCAGAGCATAAGTTAACCTACTTCCAGTGCCTCTGACAATTACAAACTAAGAAACAATTAAAGGGACAGAAGACTTTTGAGTAATATCAGGGGTTAAATGGTGTCAATGTGGAGCAGTTTCAGGCAAACCATCTGTTAAGTTATATATGTGGTTAGGTAGTTAAGACATTGTGTTGGTAGTATTACATCCACTTCATTTAATTCTCGCTAGGATTGAATGTAGGCATAATCATATGTCAAACATGATTGAGTATCTTGTTTAAAGTAGTAAGGCTAATGTGTTGGTTAGCTCTTATCGAACTCATAATTTATAGCAAAATCAAACGTAAAACCAAATATGCTAATGAATTTTTCTTTCAATCATTATTTACACACTTGTCTATAGTTTGACTGATTGAGCCTAGGTAGATGACTTTTATCCTGCTTTGGGTTGTTTGGATTTGATTTCAGGGTATATTAAATTCAATCAGTTTCATGGAAATTATTCTTCCATTATATCTATTCAGAGTGAGTGACAGATGAGAACAATACTAACCACAGTACACAGACGCATTAAAGTTCCTGTTCACAGAATGTCTCCTTTTGTTATTTGGACCAGAGAAAGCTGTTTTATTAACTGTGAATTTTTCAAATATGAGCTTAGAAGAGTGGTCTTCATCATTCCTGTATCCAGTCTACATGGGAAGTAGAAAAGGCCAAGATCTCCTGAGTAAACTGGGATCATGGGGACCTTGGAGGAGGATTGAAGGGGAGAGGGGAGACAGGGAAAAGAGCAGAGAAAAATGTAGATCTCAATAAAGCCAATAAAAAAAGAATGTTCTCCTTAGTCCTCATCTTCGCATGAGTTAATAAAATTTTCAGTAATAGTTAGTTATGCGAGCTCTAGCCTGAATAGTATTATTTGCAAAATAATGGGAAGAATTTAAATGAGGGGAAACCTACAGTTAGTTTTCTAAATATATTTCTGCTCCACCTCTTTGACTATCAGATATACATTTATAAATATAGATCTGCATTAAGTAATAGTTATGAAACTCCAGGGAAGCATGAAAGCACTTCTAAAATAAAAGTGAGAATGAACATAATTTTATAAAGTTGCATGACAAATCACCTCATATTTCACTGCAGCACAAAGAGCATAGCATCATGGGTTTTCAATAGTGTTTCATATTATTATGATTTCTTATTCATTTCATAATTAAACATTATAATTCTTTAGTAAAAACTGAAATGTTTGCACTGTTATGAAAGAGATTATTCTTTTGGTGATGAGTCATTTCCCTTGACCAAAAATAGTGACAGAAAATATTTCAGGTCACAAGAATGTTTCCATTCACTCAGAAAATAACAGGTAGTATAAAATCACAGCTGTATGACTACAGAAAGATTTTATTCTTCACATATATCCATCATTTTACATGCATGAGAATGTTCTAGAGACATGCACATGTCGGAGGCTGTTTTCTCCTGTTTCACTACGGCAGTAAGAAGAAATAGTTCCGAGAGCAAGAATCTTGGTAATCAGAACTTCTCATTGAATCATTAAGAAATACCTTATCCAAGTTTTGACTTTAGGTTTGAAGAATATTCAACATCTGATTCATGAAACATTGGCTGGGGATCTTCCCAAGCTAGTCTTAGCCTGGTTCCATTGTACTGTAAACAATCTCTGCAAATAAAGAACCACCCTGTGGCTAAAATTCATATACAGTCTAGGCAAGAACCAAATTATTTGGAGATTCTACTGTTAACTTGGATTGTGACGTTGAGCAAGTTTCTCAATCTTTCATTTTTTTTATAAATTGATCTCATTTTAATGTAAATATACCATAGTCTCATTTTGAAATGATATTTTACTATAAAAAAGGAACAAGTTAAAGAAAATTATTATTCTATAGTGATATCTAACCCTTTCTCAGGTATGTTTTAGATTAAATGTGTCTGAGTTAAAGTTTACAAACTTCTCTGTGGTCTGCTATCCTCTCCCACTCCAATTTTAAATATCAAGTCTAAGCACTATCTTATTTGAGGCAAATGCTTACATTTTTAATAGCATTTCTGGTTTGAGACTTACTGCTTTGGTCTGGATGCTCATTAAATTCTTGTATTATTGTCATCTCTGATCCCTCCTCTATACAGTCCTAATGGTACCAGATTCATGATTTATAAAGAAAAAAAGAACCTCAGATTTGAGTCTCACATGTAAAACTTCTCAAAAACTTAAATGTTAGATCTGCTCCATATTCATTTGGGGTTTAAAACCTGTTCCCTGCTCGTGCTCTCTCTCCTTCTGCTCCTGATTTGGACCACTATTTAAAAACTGTACCCTAACTTTCCATCTGCCCTTACTGATACCTTGATTGGTATTCCTCCTCTGTAATCTCATTGTGTCTCTGAATATTTTTTCTTGTTGTTGATACGAGTTTGGTAATGTTAAAGGTGAAAATGATAACGTTAAAAGGTGAGCATTTTATATAAAGTGTAGGAGGTCTGGGGTTCAGTCACCAGCACCATCTAAATCATAAGACAAATAACTAAAAAAGATAGGAAAAGAATTAGGACACAATATTTTCAGTGGGATTAATAATCTTATAGCAGAAATGCAGAGGAACTGTTCAACCTTTTGTACTTTTGTATGTGAGAACACTCTAAGAGGAGGGTAAGATTCATGGATAAGATCACAAATTCTTCCTACTCATTGAATATTCCCTAGTATTCAAAGATATAAAGAATAAACATGCATTCTTTCTAAATTACCTGGTTCTGGTTTTGGTATAACAGTACATTTTCTCCATCTTGTCCAAATCATCCACCTTCACTTTGTTTATAATAATGAGAGTCCTGTGCATTGCAATTACCTCCCTCACTAGTCACAATTTCCATTTGGTTGTGCATACAACGAATTAGAAACCTAGCCATGGCATTCATTATAGCCTCAGACTTCTACTTAAACATGACTCAAAAGATTTATTTCACAAGTGATTCAAACAAATGACACGATTGAGCACTTTCATTACCTAGAATTCCTCTTGCACATCTAACATGAAACGAGAAATAACATAGGGGGTAAAAATGGAGGATAAAATAGGAAGACAAAAAAAAACTTTATAGCAGCCAGAAAAAGAGAACTGTGAATCAGGGACGAATTAAATGAACAGCACAGCTGCAATATCCTTAGCAAGGAAAAAGAAGGGGAAATATATATTGGAAAAACATTTAGAGATGCAGAAGGGATGAAAAACATATAGACTAAGCACTTTGAATATATAGCATTCCCACAAATGGAAGAGTTACAAACAACATCCCAGACTAAAGCCCTATGATTCGCAGTAACCCCCTCGACAGAAATGATGGACTTTATCACTTTGGGACCTGAGAGCACTAAGGAAAACCTACCATATCGGGTTGAGTGAACTCTGCTATCACTGCAAGTCACTTGTAACTGTCAGAGTAAACCAGATTCCATTCACATCAAGACCTGAAACATGATTGTACTGTATAATTATTACAAATTGGCAGGGGGATTAAATAGGCAAGGGCCATTAGGTATTGGGAAACAGCAAAGATTGGTTGTATTTCCCCACGCCTCACCATTTTTATCTTTACTAAGATTGTGTGCCATTCTCATTTTGTTCTATTTCCTTACAAACAGAAGTCTTTTGGTCATGGGTTTGACTTTTCTAATTTATTAATCAATAAACAACATAATTCAGTTTTTAAAATTGGTCCATGTTTTTCATTAATGTCACAGCAATTTACAACTACATTTTATGGACTAGGTTGAACTGCGGGTCAGCAGTTACGACTGTCTGGCAGCTCAGCAACTGGATGATGGTCAGTATTATTGTTCATGCTGTGAAGTAGTTTTACACATGATGGATAGTTCATATACTATAAAGGAGTTACCATTTGTGAAATGAATATATCTGGAAATGCCAAGTTTAATAGATTTTGCTAGAAAAATGTCCCAAACATAATGTCTCCCTGTGACATCATATCAAGCATTAAAGATAAGGGCTGGCAGTAATGCTAGCTTAACTTCACAGGAATATGTGTGTACTCACATGTGTGTTTGCCTGTGTGATTCTCCTGATCCTCACGTCTCTCCAGGGTAGCATTTTTAATTATTTTTCCTAGGAGGAAGCTAACCTAGAGAAGTTCTCCATTATAAAGGAAGTAACAGAAAATTATTTGACTCTAAACCATGAATTTCACATCTGTCAACTGGCATGCTGTTTTAGAAAAAATGAAAGGCAGTGAATGAAATGACCACTGCTTTTGTGTTAATATGGAGGTAGCACGCTGCCACAATCTGCAACAGCTGGGTGGTGCCCAGCATTGTGCTGACAGGAGTTGTTACAAAATTGGCTTTTATTCTCGAAAGCTATGGGCTACATGGGCTCCTTCAGTCCTAGTAACTTCTGATTTGACAGGGTGTTGAAGACCCTGTGACAAAAAACTATTTAATCACTGTTCTTACTGGGACATTAAAAGGTTCCTTCTCAATTTTAGTCTAAGAAAAAGATTTGCAAAGTTAAAATTTCAATGGAAATTAGTATTATTTCTTATACAATTATTTAACTTATATTCTAATGCTTCTATGTCCTCTGATCTGAAAAAGAGAGACATAAAAATATTGAGATCTTCTCACCCAAAATTATTTAACCAAAAAACATATAAACCTGTAGTCATTTGTAGTTAGTTTATTTTTTTAAAAAAGCAATATTTTTATGAATTCTTTGAGAATCATACAATGTACTTCGAACATATGCATTCCACTTTCAAGTCTGATTCTGACCGCTCTCTTTGCCTTTCCATCTCACCTACTCAACTTTGAGCTTTCTTCTTCCCCATCCCTGTGCCCCACTAACTCTAATTTGATTCGCCTAGCTGTTTTTGAAGTCAGACCTTCCTTGGCATGTGGTTGACTGACTAGGGTTCACATCTTTAAAGAAAACTTACTGTCCCTCTTCCTGCAGCTATCCAAAGTCAATAACTCAGCTCAGGGTAGGATTTCATGCCCACCTACCCTGCTCTTTGTGCTGTGAATTAGTCTGGCTCAAGCTTGCCCAGGACTTTTAAAAATGGTGTTTATTGAGAAAAAAAATAATTTTAGTAAGACCGATATAAAAGGATACTTTAACAGAAATATAAAGAAAGAAATGAATTTTATGGTGTCATTAAAAATGGCAGTATCAGTACCAGGCAATAGTGGCAAATGCCTTTAATCCCAGCACTCAGGAGGCAGAGGTAGGCAGGTCTCTGTGAGTTCGAGGCCAGTCTGGTCTACAAAGCTAGTTTCAAGACAGCTAGAGATGTTACACAGAGAAACACTGTGTCAAAAAGAAAATGAGAGTACCACATGATGGTGAAGACGTTTGAAGTCCAACATTTTTATTATTCAAGGATATGAGTCACTCACTAAATAAATACCAAGTTGATTCAGAGATATAAATCATCAATCTTCATAAAAGAAGACAAGTAATCAACGCCCATACACAATGATTATGGACACATTGGCTGCAAGTTATATTTTTCTTCTGTAGCGATATTTCATTTGTATTTTAATAAATAAAACTTGCCTGAAGATCAGAAAAGTAAAACAGTCACAGTGGCCAGCCTTACAGAGCAGGCAACAATGACACAGATCTTTTATCCCAGTAGCCACAGTGACAAATATCTGTAAGTCCAGTAGCCGCACTAGTTTACCAAAAAAGCCAGGCAGTAGTGGTCCTTAATCCCAGAACTAGAGAAGGTTGTAAAACAGGAGAAGACAGCTCTCAGTCTTAGTCTCATCCTGAGATCCCTTGAGTCAGGATCGCCACTTCAGACTAAGGTAGAGGTAAGAACTTGTGGCTGGTTGTTTTGGTTATTAAAATACAAATGAAATGCCACTATATTCTTCCCATGAGGTCACTGTGTAAGTGAATTCAATGAAACTCAGTGTCAAGTGACACTTGCCTCCTTTCTTCCTAAACTGCATCCAATCTTGGCTTTGTAAATTATTGTAATTGCCTGGGTTCTCCAAGCATCTACAAATGAAAACACTACATACTTGATGTTTTTGTTTTTATTGTATCTAGCATCAGTCATTATTCTACATGCGTGTGTGTATTCATGGTCATACATTTGAAGATACTTATGCATGTGTGTTAACGTACATGAGGAGAGAGAGGTAAATTTGGTTGTTCATCCATATGTTTTGTGTGTCTATGTCAATTCAATGCATTTGTGTGTCTTCACCTCTATGGAAGGGTTTTCATCACTAAGAATTTAACCAAATAAGCCATCTCATCAGCATAAATTTCCAAACCATAATCTCTACCTAATTATTATTGGTAATTGATAGTTTAAGGTGAATTTTTCATATTAGTTATGTTATAGAATAAATAATATACTGGTATAATATATGGATATTGATTTGTAGTCAATTATTGATTGTTTTGGTCTTGTTTAATTAATGATAAGTGCCTCAAGTTTAAAACCAAAACAATGGAAAACTCTTTGCATAAATAATTTAATGTTGTAAACAGTTTTCCTTTATTTATTACTGTTTGACACAGAAATTTATCTTTCAGCTTGAAACAAAACTTCCATAGAATTAGTATTTTAATTACTTGTTTATTATAGAAACCAATAAAAATGTCTTTAATATTGTACTTCAGTGTTCTAGGATTATTTTGTACAAATATTTTCAGTGAAATGTTAAAAGTCTTTGCTTTATTCTTTCCTAGTAAAATAATAATAATGTTGAAATATTATTAATAGTACACTGTTCAAGTCATGAACGTAATTGGAAGGCATGAAATTAAATTTATAACACATATACACAAATTGATCTTACTACTAAATAAAAGTGAATAAGGTAACTTTTATTTAACTCTACTCTGTAAAACTGTTTCAAAGACAGCCATCAGAAAGAAACTAAAAGTAAAGAAACAGGAAATATCAGTTATAATAAGGGTTAAAACACCTACACTTCTCTGATGTACTTCCTATGCCTCATAAAACTCCTGACTAGCAGCATGAATCATGTGAGTTTTCTTTCTTTCAGCTGGATGGTGTTTCGTTTCCAGGAAACAAGGTGTAGATAAGTAGGCAGCATGCTTACTCACAAGACTACTCTAGCCTCCAAGAGAGCCCGATTAGCTTAGTACTAAAGTTGAATCAAAGACTGAGTTAAAAATAAAGCAGAAACAGCTAGAGATTTTTACTGACAATTTATTCCTCTATTGTAAATGTTGACCACTTTCTTATGAGTTTGATTTCTCAGGTACATAATGTTTTTCTTGACTATGCACATTAAATGCAGACAAAGAAAGATAACTGATCAGCACAAAATATACTATGAATAAGAATGCTAATTTTTTTCAGTTTTCTTTCTAGTAATAAACATTACTGATTTGTATACAAAATGAACACATTTAGCTTACTTAACATATGCCATGCATACATCGAGAGCTGTAATTACACTAATTTCAGTATAATAATTACATGAATTAATTCCACTTCTACTCTTTCAAAAATAGTCTCCTGCCTTGGAGAAGAAAATTTGCACACAGCAATAGTATAGATTTTACGAGTTTAAACATTAAGAAAAGCCTTCTGAGCCTTTCCAGCTTGAATTATTTGCATATTTAAGCAAGGTAAGGAGTCGGGTTTCACAAAAGTCTTTTTGGCAGTTCAGTGTGATGTCCATTCCAGCCTGACAACTCCCATCCAGTCCATCTCACTCCTGCATGTTTACTGCTGTCTGAGCAAAAGCACAATGCATGCTTCGGCATTTCTGAATTCCAACTCTTCTGGACCAATTTTAGAATTCATCCTTTTCTTTTTTCACTAGAAAAAGAAAGCATCTAGTTCTTCCAGGAGAAACTCTTAACTTTGTGAGATTGTTATTTTTATCAGCTTGACTTACGTGTCACATACTTCATATTGTTTGAGATAGAATTAGTGAAGTGAGGGATAGTGTTGAAGCTCAGTTTATAAACTAGATGTCTCTGGAAACTACGCATTTTCTATGTGTGTTGAGTACTGATTTGTCTAGGTATCTCAATGTTTAAACGAGATATCTGAAAACAAGTGACATGTTAGCTTGGTGGCAAATAGAATAACATTTCTTCTGCAAATCTGAGTATTCGATATTTAAGGTAAGGTACAACATACTTTTATGTACAATTTCTCCTAATATTTCATAATATTGTTCTGTCATCAACAGGCTTCTCTCCTTATTCAGTAAAGTTATTAATAGAAGTTAAGGTCATGAAATAACATGACTAAAAATTCTTTTTTTAATTAAAATATAATTTTACATTTTCCTCTTTTCCTTTTCTTTCCAAATATTAACTTCTACCATCAACACATCATACCAATGCCTTCTCGCATTTATGGCCTCTTCTGGCATGTGTATGTGTATTTAATGTTTATATTATATTTGTGTTTATAATTGTAAGTATATATTATATATAAATATATACATATACACATTCACATACTAATGCACAAATATGATGGGCCATATATGTGTGTGTGTGTGCAAATTCAACATGTTGAGTCTGTTTAGTGTATACATATATTTGCATGTGTGTATATTATGTCAGGGCTGATCACTTAGTATTAAATATCCAGTTAGGAGTTTTCTCAGTGGGGGTGACTAATTCTTTTTCTCAGTGTCTCTCACTTGCTCAGCAGTTCTTTGTCTAGTAGTGTAGACCATGAGATTCACCCTTCCATGCTACCATGTTATTGGTATGTCCTCATTCAGGTCTTGATGAGCTATCATGACCGAAGCTGCTCTGTCATTTCTTGTTTTCAAGAGACATGATCCAACAGCAAATTTCCTGGTGTTCTGGTTATTACAGTCATATGCCCATGACATTCTCTGAGCAATAGGTTCATGGGTTGTACTGTTCTTTGTTCTTTTGGGACTAAATATCCTATGTTCAGTATTTTTTTCTGCATTTTGTCCAGTTTCGGCTTTCCTTAAGGGTCTCTGCTTGCTGTAAAGTGAAGCTTCTTTGAGGAAGGATGAGAGCTACCCTTATCTGTAGGTATAAGGATAAGTATTTGGGATGAATTTAGGAATTATGTTGATTTAGTGTAGGTTCTCTTCTAAGAATGATGACTGCACTAATTCTAAATAGTTGGTTAAGTGTCTGCTCCAGGCATAATTCATCTTCTGTTCAAAACACCTTAAGTCTTGGGCAGAAGGGAGTAAGGTCACACTATATAAGGCAAGAGAGGAAGGAGAGCAACTTCTAGGGATGGATGAAAAATGGTAAGGAAACCAGTTTTTCCACTTAAAATTGTATATAAGTCATCCAAATTTATGAGTAAACATATTTGAATGAAAAAATGCTACCTGGGCTGACAATGTTCCCTCCAGGTGCCATAAACTACTGAAAATGTAAAACCTAATACCAGGCTTGAGAAATCCTACTTTTGAATTGTTGGCTAAGGGCATCCAAGAAACTTCTAAAACAATACAGGCTATTGCTGTTGCTCATGGTTGCCTGTCAGATGATGAAGGTAAGTCCCTATTACAGAAGACACTGTATATTGTGGCTCAGAATCTGAACTTCATCTGACATGAACACCTTCTTCTTACTGACCAATTTTCATAGTCTTAGAGTCAATATGTTAGTTGCACGGAAGGCAAGAAACCAATAGTCTAGCTAGCTGTTGAACTAAAAAACTACAATGATCAATATGGCAAAATATCCTAAGGATGCAGTAGTAGCGGCACTCATATCTTGGTATGCAACAGCTCTCTAAGACATAATTTTTAGTTTTGCTAATTTTGCTTGTTTCTGAAAATCTTATTTAGTATTATTTTAGTAAATGTGCTGAGTATCAATTATTTTTAAAATATCAAATAATTTATAGACTAAAGTGAAGATGAAAAGTAATTCCACTAATACAAAATTAATCATGAAATAGCAAGAAAATGTCAAAATAGAAACAAAGGCAAGGAGTATGCGAAATTGGTGGGATGACAATATGCTAACATCCCAGAAGATCAGATGAGTTAGTAATGTGGAAGAGTGTCACAGGTTGCAGTAGGCTGAAAGAAAAAGCTTTCCCTGACAACACTCTGTAACAGAAGCAGAGGTTTTTCTGTATTATGTAACATCTGAACACCAGGTATGAAGATGGGAAGTTGGGGCAATTGTTTATTCTGACTGTTCTTGGTGTTCACTGAGCATAAGAGAAACCCCAGCACAGACTTGGCAGAAATTATCCACTTCTTACCTTACACATCTTGTTCTTCTTGCCCAATGCTAGTATTCAGCAAGCAGTGATAGCAAACAGATACAGGATTTCAGACAAAGCATTTGCAATGCAAGATGAAAACTATGTTTATGTTCCTAGTTATTCATCTCACTAGCTCTTAGAAAGGAAATATTGATGAGCAATTTTCCTGTTATCTAACAGGCATGCTTTTTGCGGTTATTGGATAGAAGAAATATTAGAAGAGGCTTATTGAGTATGCCATCATTAGTATGCAGATAGTGATGATTCATAAGTAGGGAGTGTGTCTGCTCTGGTTGCTTTAAATCAATGACAGCTCTGTGTCAAATAACTGTGACTCTTTTAAGAGATGGTCCTTTTCATCTTTCCTTTTCCGTCTCCCCTAACAGAAAACTAATTTGAAAGTTCCCTGAGGAAAATTTCAAGCTTATGTAGAAAACAATGTGTATCTGCTACTTTGCCTTCTCCCCAATGAATTAATCTTAGAGATTCGAGTGAGAGACGTCGTAACTCACCAGCTGCTGCTGGCATCTCACTTTACTTGGGCTCCACACATCTTTTACTGGTGTGTTCATACAAGGCTCTTGACTTGAGTGAAATTTTATTGTCGTTTGAGCTGAAGAACTCTTTGCTTTCTGCACCAAATTACAAACATGGGAGTGAGATAGTCTATAGGGCCATTTATAGCACGTATGTACAGTCCTAGGCAAACCGGAATCACCAGTCAGTTTCAAACAAGTGAGCTCAATTAAAATCACCCATAACATTAATGTTGGGTGCATTACACTATTGGGTGTTGAGTGTAGATATGCAAAGGCATGTTTCTTGGCTATATTAAGATTTTCTTTTTCTTTTCTTCTTTGTTAATAGAACCACACCTTTCTACAGAACGTAACAGAATAAAACAGGACAGGAGATGGGTAACAGCTCACATATCCTATCTCACTGTGGTCTAACTGGCACCAATATTACAAGCTTGGGTTGGTTCCATCCTAAGACCCTGCTTTAAGAAACAAGTTCTGTATCTAGCATTTATAACTCTGTAGAATAGGGTCGCTGAGAAGGAGTGAAATGTTTGTGTAGGACATTCTTCTACAGTTTTGTTTCAGAAAAGGTTTCCATTACCTGCTTGTTTTCTATTCTGTGATGATGGACTTTTTCACTCTTGTGGAGCAGGAAAGAATGTAAGATATAAGAATATGAATAAAAATTGCTGAATGCAATTTTAATACTGGAAACAAGTAATTTTTGGGGAAGTAGCCATTCATTCACTTAACAGAATAATGCAGGGGAACTCTGTCTATGCCTCTGCAGCATATACTCATACAAAACTAAGTTGAAATAGTGTTTCTCTCACAACTGGAATAGTAGAAAAGACCTCAGATTTCTCAGTCTTGCCAGTGACTGAAAAGAAATAAAAACATGGAATATTTTTTCCAGAAAGGTTAGCCATAAACATTTTCTTCAAGGATGTTGGAACCTCAATTCCCATTAAGTATGTGGTTCTAAAATTTACTATAAAGTAACATTGGGAAGTTGTTGTCTCTAGGATGAAACTGATGTAAGCACAAAACTCCCTCATGGGTGGTAAAAATAAAATGTACAATTACAATTGTTCTTGCATAAAAAGATCTAAATGGAATGAACTAGAAACAAAATAGCATTAAATACACAAAAGCTAGTCATTATGGGAATTCATTTTCTATGAATACTTGCCATGTGGAGTTGGTGGAAGCTGCAGAACCCAGGGATACGAAGGTCCAAATGACCTTAGCGCGTATACATGAAGTCTTCTGACAGAGTGGATTTCAAATGTTCTAACAACTTCAAGTGACAGACATGCTAATCAACTTCATTATAGCCACATGCATGTAACAAAACAACATACTACATGATAAATATTTTTTTTATTGTCAGTGATACTTCAACAAATGGGAACCCATGTTGGGTACAAGTAGACCTAACTGACTATGAGTCTAGTTTGTGTGTGGAGAAAAAAAAATTGTATGAAAAAAATATAAAGAAGTTAAGAATGAGAATACATTTCAGATTACTGAATTATAAAAATATGAGATACAAAGAGTGCTAAAAAATCAAACAAAAAAAACAGAATTTAGTGTATAGATACTTACAATGCTTTTTACAAGCAAAAGCTGTTTGGCTACACAGAAAACAAAAGAAGGAAAAATCAGAAAAAAATATATTTTGATAGGTATACAGAAGCCAAGTGATCATTGCTGGGAGCGATGAGTCTGACTGGAGCCCTCTGGCTTCTGCTACGCCACCAACATGCAAAAAATGTGCATGCTTTCTTTTTTAACTCGGGTAACTTTACTTTTTGTTTAATTCCTAATTCCTCTGACTAAATCATCTAATGCTGCTTTAAATAAGTGTGTCAGTAATCAGTATCTTCTTTTGATGTAGATCTTTAAAGAACTTAGTCCATTTTCGTTACCTCAATGTACCCGTTGATTTTTCATGAATCACTTTTTCTTTTCCTAATTTTTCTTTTTTTTATTACTTTAAAAAAGTACTATTTCAAATTCCCACTTCCTTCCCTCCTTCCCCTCCCTTTCCACTCTCTCCACACACCCTCTCCCCATCCCCCTTCAATCTTAAGAGAGAACAATGCACCCTGCCCTGTGAAAAGTCCAAACACCTCCTCACTACATCTAGGTTGAGCAAGGTATACATCCAAAGAGAACAGGATCCCAAAAAGCCAGTACATGCAGTAGAAACAAATCCAAGTGCTGTTGTCATTGGCCACACAGTCTGCCCTGTAGTAAGTGCGAGCAGTGGGGCTGCGTCCCCAACACCCCGGCCGCCTGCTAGCTTATGCCTGAAATAACAACACACAAACTGTATTCATTTAAACACTGCTTGGCCCATTAGCTTCAACCTCTTAACCCATTTCTAATCATCTATGTAGCACCATGAGGTGTGCTTACCAGGAAGATTCTAGCCTACGTCCATCCTGGGTCTGAGCTTCATGCCTCTGCCTCAGAGAGCAGAGCTATCGTGAGGGGAGCATGGCATCTCTGTCTGAGGCATCTAGCTCTGAGAGGAGCTGCATGATTTCTGACCTCACTTCCTCTTGTTCCCAGCATTTTGTTCTGTTTACTCCACCCACCTATGTTCCTACCTATCAGGGCCAAGGAAGTTCATTGAACCAATGAAATCAACAGATTGATATATGACACTCCCACATCACTGCCCCAACTGTCAACCACAAGAGGGACTAGTTTGATCCCATGATTGTTCATTTCCAGACCAGTTAGAGTTGGTGAGCTCACATCAGCTCAGGCACATTGTCTCAATGGGTGAACCCCTCATGGTCTTGGCCTCCTTGCTCATAATCTCACTCCTTCCACACTTTGCCTGGGCCTTAGAGCTCAGTCCAGTGCTCCTATGAGGTCTTTACCTCTTTTTCCATCTGTTGTTAGACAAAGGTTTTATGGTGATATTTAAGATAATCATCAGTCTGACTACAGGGCAAAGCCAGTTCAGGCACCCTCTCCTCTGTTGCTTAGGGTCTTAGCTGGGGTCATCCTTGTGGATTCCAGCGATTTTTTTCTAGAGCCCGGTTTCTCGCTAACCTCCAAAAATGATCCCTCAATCAAGATATCTCTTTCCTTGCTCTTATATCAGTCCTTCCTCCACCTCAACGTTTTCTATCTTTGTTCTTCTCTCCCTTCCTTCCTTATTTTGTTCTTCCTTTTGCTTACTTTCATTGTTTGATGGGTTTAATGAAATTTTTGTTTTGTTTCATTGTCTTTTTTTCCTTTTATTGAAAATAGACTCTTTCTCCATATAATATATCCTGATGGCACTTTCCCCTTCCTCTACACTTCCCACTTCTCACCTCCCCTCCAATCGTGATTCACTACCCTCTGTCTCTCATTAGAACTGAACAGACTTGCAAGAGGTAAAAACTTGCAGGGCTGTAGTGGCACACATGTTTAATTACAGCACTCAGGAGGCAGAGGCAGGCAGATCTCTATGAGTTCAAAGCCAGCCTGGTCTACAGAGTAAATGCCAGGAGAGGCTCCAAAGATACTCAGAGAAACTCTATCCAAAATAATAATAATAATAATAATTCAAAAAATCAGACTGAGCAAGTATCCTACAAACTGCATATGCAGTCAGTTCTCCACACATTTCCCTCATTTTTTCTTTTATTGAAACAAAAATTTAAATATTAAAAAGTTTATTTTAATACAATATATTCTGATAACAGGTTCTCCATTTCCAACTCCATCAATGTCTTACACACACACACACACACACACACATCAAATAGGAAAAATCAAACAGAACAAAAGAGCTGGAGAAAAGCACAGGAAACACATAAATTCAAAGGTGTGTGCACAGGAACCTGCCTTGTCAGCCCAAACAATGTCCTGACAAAACAATAGGACACAAAGAACCTTCAAAGATGCATTGAGCAGCCAGGCGGTGGTGGCGCATGCCTTTAATCGCAGCACTCGGGAGGCAGAGGTAGATGGATCTCTATGAGTTCTAGGCCAGCCTGGTCTACGAGAGTGAGTTCCAGGACAGGCTCCAAAGCCACAGAAAAACACTGTCTCAAAAAAGCAAAAAAAAAAAAAAAAAAAAAAAAGATGCATTGAGTTTGCTTATGCTATGCATCTACAGGTGGTCACTTTCTAATATAGAATAACTACGTTTTATCTTCTGATTTTCTAAATGCAAAACTATATAACTGAAAGGGTAGTTTTCAGTGATAACCCTTTAAATATACAGGACAACTTCAGCCCAGGAAAAGGGTTTGGTGCATTGGAATAGAGAGAGACAGTTGCTTACCATACTTCTCTTTACTGATTTATCATTGAAAACAGCAAAATAAATAAATAAACATATCCTAACCAAAGCCAAACAAATTAAATACAATAGGTATACATTCCTTCAGTCCAACCAGCATGAATAAACTTTAATTTAAACACCAAAATTATTAAGTAAAAAGACAAAATAAAATGTTTGTAGAAGATAATCGAAAGTGTGGATATGAAATGTTGGAAGTCAAAACACACACATACATTAGCATGAAAAATGTTAAAATAAAATCTGGGCTAAAGAGTGTAAAAGGGATTGATTTCTTAACTTTTTAATTATTTTTCTATCAAAACTTTCAGCAAGTGTGACCCATATTGCAATTGCACTTACAATTTCTTCTGGGACATCCATATAATAGAAACCTTGAAAGCTTATTTTATTTTTCTCTCATGCATCAAATAAGATAGTAAGTATCATACTTCAGCTATGATCTTGATAAAAAAAACCTAAGAACTTAATTCAGTAATTGTTTCTGTCAGATTGTCCTGCAGTAAGTCTATGGGGCATTTTCTTGATTGCCAGTTGATGTAGGAGGGCTCTGCCTACTGTGTGACCAGTGCTGTTCCTGGGAACATGTTCCTGACCAATATAAATGGTTGCTGAAATCTGAGTTCCTCCATACTCTTTGCCTTAGTTCCTGCCTCCAGGTTTCTTCCATCATGTCTTGCTCTGGCTTCTGAGGATGCTGAACTGTGAGTTGTAGGATGAGATAAGCCATTTCTTCCCTGGGTTCATTTTGTCAGAATTTGTTCACAGTAACAGGAAAGAGGCTATGACAGTTGGCTTGAAGGCAAACAACATGAGTAGGTCTTGGTTTGTTCCCTAAGTCTATGAATACAGATCTGCTCAGAGAGGGGTTCTTTTCCTGGAGTGCCCACCCAATGATGGAGTCTAAAGAATACAGAAAAACTTCTACATTACTTCAGTCTCAGATCAGCTACAATATCTTCATAAAGTCTGAAGACTTTAATTTCCATGACCAGTCATTGAGGGCATGTCAGGATATTTGAGCTTGCGTCACCCAATTTTTCTCTCAGAAATCTGTTCCCTTGAACCCTGTGCCTACTCAACCCCCAACACCAAGCAGATTTTCAGTGGGACAAAGCAGCATATCAAAACAACAAAGAAGGTTGATTAAATTATATTCATTGCCTTCTCCCTCAGTTGAGTCAGCACTCCCTCAGTTGAGACATCAAACAAGATGTCCTTGTTCCCAGGCTTTACTAAAATGTAGCTTCTGAACACTTGCATCTGATCTGGCATCTAAACTTTAGCATTTAGAGAAAGCTCGTACTTATATGAGTGCTTCTGGCCCACATATGTGTTTAACTGATGGATGTAAAATAACAAAATATTTTTAAATATTCATAGTATAATTTTTTCAACCAGTATATTTTATTTAATGAATTTAAAGAGATTCAGTTCATGAGAACATGACTTACAGACAACTTTTCCAGGAACATTAATTACAGTAAATTCCTTTAATTAACTGCTTATTACAGTTGATCTTACAGATATGGTGAATTCAGTTGAGTGGTTTATCTCCTTTTGGGATGGAAGCATGAAAGGTAGAAAGCACCATGGTATAATAGGAAGCAAACAGTGGACAACTCTGGAGTTTGGTAGTCCTGAGACACATCTAGCAGAATCCCATGCCAAGCACCTCCAATGTCAAACATCTCTCTAGTTCTCCAGGTGAGAAGTAGTTCATGATTCATCTGTTCTGCTCTAGTCATTTATGGGTAGAACTATACAGCTTTCACAGTGCCAGGAGTTTTCTGGTAGCTCGTATATGCAATTTCAACACTTTCATGTATATTCTAAACATCCAGAGTCAAACAATTATCAGTTCACATAGCTTTTACAATCATCACCATATATATTGTCATATCGGAAAGTAAATGAAATTAAAGATAATGTCCAGTGAACATTTAGTAACATTACATCACACTTCCTATTACCTTCTTTCAAGCACTAATATAGAGAGATTAAAATGAAAATATATTAATATTTCAACTACGTTTTTTGAACTACTGGAAGTAATGAGATTAGCGTAATAACTTTCATGAGATTTCTTTGGTTCTTGGGATTCATTCCTCTAAAAGTCTCAATAATCATAAATGTCTATTAAATTAGGAGGGCGTTTTAAAGTTTATTGTCTTTAAGACAGTGAAAAAATTTATGTGCCATAATATTTTACTTGAGAAACTTTAGACAAATTTTATTTTATGTATTTAAGATATTTCATATTATACAAAGTAAAGCCATGGGAAAGAATTAAATGATGACAATTTATCTTCAGAATGTTTTGGAAGAAAGATTTACATTCTTTCCAACTAAGGCAAATTGAAGATATAATTTTAGTAAGGTGAATTTATTAAATTTTAGAAATGTTTTAGGTTATATTTCTGATTGATGTTAAGAATTCCCAATAGCCCAGAGTAGGCTTCCCTTCACACACATTCATTAACATGATAGCACACAATTAAATTCAATGCAGAAACAATAAAGTAAGTTTGGCATGAAGATAAAGTAGACGTGGTAACATCATTGAAACTTGATGGAGGAGCCAGCACTGTGATGACTGAAATCATCAGTGGAGCTTCCTGCTGTTCCGGCCCATTCTCTACCTTCTGAGCATTTCAGGAAATGAATTATCACCTGATTCCCATTTGGTCATCCATGCTTTCCTTGGTTTTTTTCTGACTAAATGGTAATTCCCCTACATTGTCTATCTAAACTTTTAGTACACAAATTTCTACTGAGTATTATGTTTTTAAGTAATTGTGATCTAGGAGTCTTAAGACATACAGGTGCCTTGCTTCTAGCAGTGAGTCTAATTTGTTTAGTTCGGCTATGGCTTGGGCATTGTGAGTTTTAGAAAAGCAGTTGTAACTTGAGAGATGTGTTAAGAAGTCTACCTGACTCTTTACAGTTACCCAAATAATCTTCTCGTTAGATATTATTTAAATTACAAAGAAAAGAAAGTAGAATTTCAGAAAGACTTGATGAATAACCGAAGATTAAAAAGCTAGGACCGCCAAACCACAGGATTCTATCCAAGATGTATTGACTACTGGCTTCCTTCTAGAATTTTTGAAGCTGGACTGCTTTCGTATTGTATGAATGAGATAGTATTCAGCAAATTCACCTGATGATCTCTTTTATTGCAGTGTCAAAACACTCAAAATAAAAATACATAAAATAAGTAAATATCATTTATACCTCCATAATATTCAACACCTAGAGCAATGAAATTACTTGCTTTCCTCCTTATTTAATTGGAAAATACAGTGGTCCATTTGAATATGAATTGGTGTATTCTATGAACCTGACCAAACAAAACCATGATATTTATTTGATATTTTATGTATTAGCAGGAAATTCTGAACTGGGTATTTTTTTGGCCAGTAATCTCTGGAGACAGGGCAGGAGGTCCAAGCTTCTGCTTGATACCAATATTGAGCCTGGGCAAATGAATCCTGTTTCAAAACATACACACACACACACACACACAGAGAGAGAGAGAGAGAGAGAGAGAGAGAGAGAGAGAGAGAGAGAGGGGGAAGGGGGGATTCTAAAATGACCCACTTGGTTTCAGTTGTACATTTGAACTTTTTCAGATATGAACACATATGGATCCTGCAATAGAAATAACACATTTATGACTGGCCTCTTTGGGCACTTGTTTAGGTACACATACCTAAATAAGATATGTGCATACACATAATAAAAAACAAATGTAAAAAACACACATTTTAGGGCTAATTCAAATAGTATATTATGTCAGGAATGGAACGCTACTTAAAATATTTCTTCTAAGAGATGTTAAATTATATTTTCTCTCAAAGTAGATTTATTTAAAATATTTCAGGCACTGGGTGGTAGTGGCACGCGCCTTTGATCCCTGCACTTGAGAGGCAGAGGAAGGCAGATCTGTGCATTCGAAGCCAGCCTGGTCTACAAGAGCTAGTTCCAGGACAGGCTCCAAAGCTACATTGAAAGCCGGTCAGAAAAAAAAAAAACAAAATTTAAAAATAAAAATGAATAAATAAAATAAAATATTTCAGTGTTATATTTGGCAATTTATTTATTTATATACTCCTTCACCCTTATTCTATATCCTATATTTGTAGATTTTTAGTTTATTGGTATGTTGAGGAAAGTACATCATAACTTTTAAGGGGAAGTTCTCTGATATATTATATTGTACATAGCTGAAAAATGTCGAATGCCATAACCATATTTACCTATACTATGAACATGTGGAAACATGAAACAGAAGGGGTGTTAAATAGATAAGGGTATACTTTGTATAAAGCCACTTGCCATTACTTATTGCAGCTAATGTGAGTTAACTAAATCTATGCCTGATCTGAGACAAACTATTTAAGCCTTCATGGCTTAGAAGAGAATGTTCATGAAGGAAGCCATTCATAATGCCAGAAGTGAAAACAAACCAATTTCCATCAGATGTTGAAAAGATAACCTAAATAACATATTCATCCAGAATCTGTGGTAATGGAAAAAATCTACCTCATGGCACATTATAGATGGATTTCAAACCTATAATTTTGAGTGAAAAAAGATAGAAAAAATACACATTGCAGATATAAAACCCAGACACTGACAGATTGAGGGCACATGAGAGCATGCTGGAGTGTTGAGAGGAGGTGTACGTAATGGAGAGGTACTGAGGACACATCTCTACCTAAACATGGAGTCATGTGCTCACAGTTTGTGCTCTTTCTGGTTTGTAAAGTGTAACTCAATCCAAGTATAGTAGGGATGGATATTTGCATGTTTGTCAACTTAAGAATGTTCCTAAAAGACAAAGAGTCTGGATGAACAAACACTTGGGTGGGATACGGTAACTATTTGTATGATGAAAAAGACAGAAAAATGTGGACTTCAAAGGTTTTGAAGTAGTTCTCCAGATGACTGTGTGGCTCACAAGAATGAGGCCCCACAAAATGTGACTTTGTTTGTTTTCTGACGTGTGCATGTAGAATGCAATGGAATAAAAATGATCTTTAGAATAAGTACTTTCCAAATATTACAAATGATTGAAAATGCTACTTTAACATGGTATTCATAGATTGTGTGATGTTAAGGAAGGTACAACAGAGCTCAAAATTAGCATCGCTCTAAATCAGTTTGCCTACATTTAAAACATTTCCCCTAAGTCTTTGCATAAAGACTCCTTAATGTTAATAGGATTGTTTCTAAAATGACCTCATCAGCATTAGCTTCCCATGCAACTGCTGTTTATAAAATTCTACTCTGAGCTTAGACGTGTTATTTTAAGGAATGTCTCAATTCAAGGCTCCAGGATATTGCCCATCTAGAAAAGAAATTTAGAATATTGTTTTAAACTTAGTTAATATCTTTGTAAGGATTTATTTATTTATGTAAATTTTTTGTCCTTTCATTTTTATTTTTATTTTGTTACTGTTGTTTGTTTTACTTTTTTGTGTTCCTTTCTTATTTCAGATTTGTATGCTATATCTGGGATGGCCATAGGAAGGCTTACATAACATGTTGTGGGTCTATGGTGTTCACAGGTTCATGAAAGTCATTCTGATCACAAAGAAGTGCAAACATTTTAGAGTTAGAAACATCAATCAGTTAAGATTTCAGAGTTCTATTTGTGTAGATGTGAGAATGTCAGAAGAATCATGGAGCTGAGAAGTGGAGTTGAGGTTGGAGATTCAATCCCAGCGTTAACCTGTTGAGAATCATAACACAGGAAGAAAAAGGTAAACATAAATGCTGTATGAAGTGTTCATAGGACACAAGTATGACTATCACTTGTATGACCCACAAAAGTCACTAAGATTATGTAAATGATGATTTACTGAGTGGTGGTAGAAGCTTACCTACTTACATGATCTAAAAGCCATGTCGACCTCCTAAGAATCATGTCTTCTCTTGGAGACTAGAGCCTCATATAGCCAGACAGGCCTTGAATTCACTATGCAGTCCTATATACATACATACATACATAACACAACTGTTATCATAAAAAAAAAACTCATTTAAGTTTTCAAAATATTTTCAAATATGAATCATCAGACCTATAGCTTTTTGTTATACATAGGATATTTTTTATAAACCTATGTTTTAGTTATAGCTTTTCTTGATGGAAAATGAAGATTTTTATTTAAGATATTTATTTTAATTAATTGCTTATTTTGATTTTTATCCTAATATTTCTAAAAATTTCTAGCTATAAGAATTATAGCTATTAATAATAATTAATAAATAATTAATAAATAAAATGAATTAAATTGAAATAAAATAAATGGTCTTTATTGATTTGTAACTATGCTACTGCCTATCCACTTTTTTTTTGTATTTTAGCCGAACTCATTATGCTCTAAAACATGAATATTCATTAGCGCATATCACCCTGAGGTTTCTGTCTTACATAAGGGATCACCGATGTTCTGTCTTCAAAGTTGCTGTGTAAATTAGGGCCAGCAACTGGCTGTTGTGGCCATCCTAGCTCTGCATTTTAGATCTTGTGTTTCCTGGTCCTTCCTTCTCAGCCTGATAAATGCTAAAAAGTTAGGAAGCCTTTTAGCCATGAAGTCCTATATTGCAATCCCTGCTTCCTTTGAATTCCCCCCCTCTCATCCTTGCATTTATTTCTCTCAGATGAACTATGGTGTGCTCTTTCTGGATTATCCTCTTGTTTTTAATCGTCTCTATCCTAATTATTTCCTTCTTACTCTCTGCCAGATGACACTTCAAAATTTTTCAGTTAATAATAAATAGTTTAGTGTGTAAAAGGCCGGAATCTCCCATGGTTCCTTTCTGTTGTGTCCACCTTGGCTTAGCACACCTCGTTGTAGCCTTCTCCACCTTCCTAGCTGCATCTTTGCTGCTTCCGACTTCAGACTTCCCAGACACTGCACTGCCTTCTGATCCCTCTGCCTTTATACTTCATTAGCTGTGCATGACTAAGTGTGGGCTTCTATTATGTTTGCTCTTGCCCTCAGCTTATTTCTCTTTAATAACTCCCAAGGAGAGATATCATTTTCTCTCACAATTCCAGCCACAGCCTTTGTACTTTTTATTTCCTCCACCCAGTGTGGACACCCTACAGTTCTGACCAAGCCTATATAAAATGTAATTTTCACAAGTCAGTTTCCTCTTCAAGGATCTATAGGGATTTTTTTAAAAAAATATTATTAATTCTGGATGTTATCCTATTGGCATCTTAGCTCTCATTTTATCATTGGCCTCCTGAATTCATTTATTTCATGAGAGTTAAAATTTTCATTTGTTTTTGGTTCAATCAAAAGAGCACTTGTTCTGTAGGTCTGGGTAGACTTGTTCTCACAGTATAGCTGAAGTTTTCCCAAAACTCAGAACACTTCTCTTCTCTGAAGCTCTCCTGGTAGAAGAACAGGTGTGACTCAGATTATTGGTGGGTTTTGCTGTTGTTGACTGTTTGTTCATCCAGATGACCCCTATCCCATCATTACAGACTCTATGAGGTTTTGCTCTCTTCTATTTGTAAATCTGCACTTGGTTTTTGTTGTTTGCTAGTTCTTTATCTCTAACTTGGATTAGTCTATTGTCCTGCCATTGCTCTCTTTTAAAACTCTTGTACATATTTCATGAAATATGGAGCTTTAGAAGCTGTTTCTTGGAAGAATAGATGCACAATACTTACCTTTTATTGGCTACTCTCTCGGCATTGTGTTCAGGACTGTATGAAACAGTTCATATTCTATACCTAGTTTTTGTTCATGAAGGCCCTCCTGACTGAAATATTTGTTCCTCTTATTTTTCAGACAAGGAAATTAATGTACACACACAGAAAGTAGCTGTTGTTGGTCACCTGACTGGTTCAGAGCAAGATTTAGGTTGGAACTGCACACATACATATATAAGCATTCACTTGATTTGGAAAATTCCACTTGAGTGGGCTGCATTGGGTGCTGCAGAAGCAATTTTCCAAGGAATGTATTCATGCAGTGACCATAACTTTCTATCATGAATGTTTTGCCAGCTATCACAGCACATAATAATAAAATGGTAGATGCACCAATAAGCCAGTGCCTTTGTGAGAGTTTGATACATATTTGAAACCGCATTCATGATTTATCACTAACTGTAAATTCTGAAAAGATGATCGGGACCTTCTCATTGAAATTACCTGAGAAAGCCACAAGTAATTGATCTGTAGAATATGATGCATCCATGTGGCATTATTTCAAAGCTCCTAGTTTGCAGTTGGTCAGAAAGTCATAATTATTTGTATAGATAATAATTGTCAATAATAACTGTCACAGTTAAAGGTGTGCCCTGATCTCAGAAACATGCTAGGAACACAAGGTTTCAAATAGCAGTCTTGGTTCTGGCTACAACCTAGATGCCCTTCAATGGAAGAATGGATGAAGAAAGTATGGAATATATACGTATTAGAGTACTACTCAGCAGTAAAAAACGAAGACTTCTTGAATTTTGCATGCAAATTGACAGAAATAGAAAACACTATCCTGAGTGAGGTAAGCCAGACCCAAAAAGAGGAACATGGGATGTACTCACTCATATTTGGTTTCTAGCCATAAATAAAGGACATTGAGCCTATAATTCGTGTTCTTAGAGAAGCTAAATAAGAAGGAGAAACCCCCCCAAAAAAATATAGGCATCCTCCTGAATATTAACCTTCATCAGGCGATGAAAGGAGACAGAAACAGAGACAGAGACCCACATTGGAGCACCGGACTGAAATCTCAAGGTCCAAGTCAGGAGCAGAAGGAGAGAGAGCACGAGCAAGGAACTCAGGACCGTGAGGGGTGCACCCACACACTGAGACAATGGGATGTTCTATTGGGAACTCACCAAGGCCAGCTGGCCTGGGTCTGTAAAGCATGGGATAAAACCGGCCTCGCTGAACATAGCGGACAATGAGGACTACTGAGAACTCAAGAACAATGGCACTGGGTTTTTGATCCTACTGCACGTACTGGCTTTGTGGGAGCCTAGGCAGTTTGGATGCTCACCTTACTAGACCTGGATGGAGGTGGGTGGTCCTTGGACTTCCCACAGGGCAGGGAACCCTGATTGCTCTTTGGGCTGATGAGGGAGGGGGACTTGATTGGGGGAGAGGGAGGGAAATGGGAGGCAGTGGCGGGGAGGAGGCAGAAATCTTTAATAAATAAATAAATAAATGAAAAAAAATAGCAGTCTTGTCTTTAAAATTTACCACATTTCACAATTTCGGCGGAATTCAATTTTAGCTGCATGGATAGGTTACTTGCTCCTAAGTTCAAATTGCTACATTTCTAGACAATGCCTAACCTAATTATGCAATTTGTTTAAACCTGGCTTGGATTCCAATACTTCTTTGTTACCAGCAAAAAAAATGTATCAGAGAAATTACTTATTTATACTTAGTCACTATTCTTAGGCCAATTTCCCCCACGAGCTTTTATTCTTCTCTTTAAAACGTAGAGTTAGGTGGAAAATAATCATTATTACAAAAAGGCAAGCTTAGTAAATCTGAAGAATATTTCAATTTCACAGATCAGAAAATGTGGGGACTAGCTAATGGAAGTAGGGGTTACCAGCATATCGCACACTAACTGTTTAGTTCATTTTTAATCCATAAGCAATGGAACTCACAGACTGGAAATTTACACCAAAACAGCAAATCAAACGTTGCAGATCCTGAGAGAGAACCTGCTTCATTGAGCTGGTGGATTACAGCCTGGATCTAAATGGACTCTGGAGACAGGGGCAGCACTTATAGGAACTGTGGGGAATGATTACACAAAACAGTCAGAATTCAATTTTCCAGAACAAATTATATACAATGTTGGCGCAGAAAACTGTTTCAGGATAGGCCAGAGAAAATGTGTTTTTTTTTTCAAGGAGGAGAAAGTAGTTAATACAATTGCTCATGTATGTACTCGGGAATAAATCACTGAAAATTTTAATACACATAATATTTACAATATATATACATATTATATATGTACATATATATGTGTGTGTATTGATAAAACCCTGGATTTATTTATTCTAGATATGCTTTTTCCCTCCAGCTTTTCAGTTTGATTAAATTTCTTAAATACTATGAACACTTTTTATTGTTTATAAATTGTTATAACGTTTCAAATTCCTATCTAATGTATCTGTTGCTGTGCTCACAAACTAATGATTTTTTGGTTCCCACTTAATTGATATTTGCAACAGTTGTTTGTAAAGTTGACCTTCAAACATTAATTTAGGCAACTTAAATCTAGACCTTTGGCATTATTCTTCTATCATCCTACCAAAGCAACACCAATGGAATAGAAGTAACCTTTCCGAACTACACGACACAATCTGGCAGTCAGCACTTGTGTTCTGCCATACACATCAGTTAAATGGCAGCCATGTCCCAGATGTTCTACACTACATTGAGAAATCTCCTTTTTCCACAAAGCACGGTTTTGGCGCACTCTACGTGATGTTGAGTTGAGAACTGTAAGTTTGACACTTTTGTCAGTCCATTGACAAATACTAAAAATATAGCTTAGCTTGTTATATTATGTGAAAACCAGATGTCCTGTTACCAGATTAGACTTTTCATAAAAATCATTCTTGTGTCACCATAGTGAAAACATTATAGATGAACTAAGCTGTTTACTGTGGGTGTTAATGTGTTTGATTTGTAGTAAGCAGATTTATAAATATCTAAAGTCACAAGTTGATGAAAGTATGGTTTAAAAATAAGTGATTAGAGAAAATAATCAAATAAATAAGCAAATCACTGTGATGAATATATTGTCCTGTAAAATAAAATTATCTCACCATGAAAAGTTGTTCATAATATACTGTTGAACTGAAATGATTACGGTAAAGTAGAGTATATGGCTTCCTTCACTTTGTCACAGGTAATATCAAAATAAAGAGGAATGTGTATTTGCATCTAAGTACATAACCATTGTATAAACACATATATTTTCTTCTTCTCCTCCTCCTCCTCCTCTTCTTCCTCCTCTTCCTCTTGCTCCTCCTCTTCTTCCTCCTCTTCCTCTCTCCTTTCCTTCTCCTGCTCTTCTTTCTCCTTCTCCTCCTTTTTCTTTTCCTTCATATTTTTTTATTTTTCAACACAGGGTTTCTTTAAGTAATACATTGAACTGGAACTTGCTCTATAGACCAGACTGAGATATCTGCCTGCCTTTGTCACCCAAAGTTCAGGGATTAAAGGCAAGTGTGCTTGTCTCTGAGAAATGTGGTGTATGAATAGGAAGTAAAGAAAAAATTAAATGTTCCATTGCATATATTTTATTACAGTTAGGTATTTATAATTTTAGTTATGACTTTTTAAAATGTTCATTCACTCATTTATTTATTTATTTCCTTTAATCATTTGTGTGTGCATGTATGCATATACACTTGTGTGTGCTTTTGTCTATGGAGCTCAGAGGACAACTTAAAAGGGTTGGTTCTTGCTTTTTCTCCCACCAATTTTATTCTAGATATTTAAATCTGATTTTCAATCTTGACAGTAATTTCTTTTACATTTTGAGCATCTCAGTGATCCTTAAATGTTAAGTTTGAAAATAAAGAATTGGTGAATAATAAAATAATGAATAACATGTGAGTGATAAATAGAATAATGATTGCTTATCATCTTTCCACATTGAAATGAATCACTAAGTTATTTGGGAGGAACAACCCAGCACAGGAAAAGAGACTGTAATAAATGACTAAGGAACAGATGTAGTTCCGTAGTTCAGAATGTTAACAAATTAGCATTTCACAACGTGAAGAAAGTGAAGTCTGGAGTGTTATAAAAGCTAACTGTATTGGTGGATGGTTATGGGAAAAATAGGAGCAAAAATGTTATGGTGAGTGGTGTGGTTAGTTGCAAATAGTGGCCATTCTAAATTCTTTAATCTCTTAGTTTCTCATATACAGTTTGGTTGGGTAACTATGAATTCAAGACAGAAGTGTAGAAAGCATATTTCGAAAGTGCTTTAGTTTTGCGTTGTGTTATCCTTAGTGAAAAAAACAAAGTAGACGTATCTTAACCAAAGAAGAAAGAAAATGGGAAATGGGAAAATAAACAGAGTGCCAGTGCTCTAACCCACTGGAGTATTCACCAAATATCTTACTAGTCACTCAAAGACATCATGAAATGTTTCTAATCCAACTTCCTGCTTATAAGGGGATAGAATTGTTGGGATAGCAACCATGAGGCAGAAATTACATAATTATCATAGGCAGTCAGGTCCAAGATTGAGTCATGAAAGACATAAGGAACATTTATATAACAGGCTAGAGATAAAATATATAACGGCTCACCTTGATCTCAGCAATCTCTGTGGCACTCAGAGCTATGCAATGTATATCTGCCTCTCAGTACACAACACTCTGAAGACTGGCATACCTACTGCAAAGAAAATTGCCAGACAATGCTTTGCTTGTCTTGTGAGATCCTCAAATATGAGGAGAATCACTCACACATGCACAGATATTATTAGACTATTCATTGAATAAAGAAGATTAATAGTTGATTCAGTGACCAAACAGTAAAGAGCCTGAGATGAGGGCACTGATGTGATAACTGCAGGTACTTCTGTTTTAAGGGTGGATAGAGAGATAGTGAAGTTCATGTGATTTATGAAATTATTGCAGAATACTAGAGAGAATGTAGGGAAGGTAGAGTCATAGTTCATGAATAACCATGAATAAATGTACTGAGTGTGATGCCTATGAGAAGGAGAGTTGGGTAGATCTGTCAAAGTGTACGATTCCAAATATAAGTGGGGAGAATATGTGTAGAGCAGAAACCACTTAGCTCTCTGAGGTTGCTCTATCAGAACCTTCTCACACATATGTAAACATTAGGAAACTCAATGGCACGGGCAGGCACTTAGGGAGATGTGAATGAAATTGAATATGATTCTGCCAGTTCTTTGTCTCTCCTTGCATTTTTTTTTTTTGAGAATTAAGGGTATTAGAACTGGAGAAGCAGTTCAGTAGGTAAATACACTGGCTTTGGGAACTTTTACGCCTGAGTATGACCCTTTGAACCTGGAGTGGAAGGAAAGAATTGACTCTTAAAATGATGTTTTCTGGCTTATATGCATGCTCCATGATACATGTGGGCCTCCCATCAATAAAGAAAACATTTAATAAATAAATAAAATTTAAATGAATATAAATAAATTGACAGAGCTATGCTAATCTTTATGTAGATTATCAGATTTCTATTTAAGATAAAATAGCTAGTTGTGGGTTATCTTCTCAATTTTGTCATGTACAGTTATTACCATGATTGTGTAAAGAAAAAAAATGATAAAATATTTAAAAGAGTGAGTAAAATAAGAACATGGAGGCTGCTGCATTACCACTAAATTCATCAGGAAGCTACAGTGTGAGCTATGCCACACTAAATCGTTGATATTTGAAACACATTTTATACCAGATGTAGGTATTCTATATACAATCAATATTCGTTAGAGAGAAAAAAAATTGTACTGATTTTGAAGATTTTAATGTTGACTGATCCAAATATTTTTCACTATATCATAGATTATATGTAGGTTTGTCTCTCATCTCTGATTATATGAAGAAAACTGTGCAAACTTTGATCAGGATCTTTTTCTTTCTCTCTTTCTGTCTCACTGTCTATCTCTGTGTCTCTCCCCACCACACACACACACACACACACACACACACACACACACACACATGCACACAGAAATATCAAAGGTAAAAAAGGCAATTAAAATATGTATATTTCTTCTTTTATTTTTATCTTCAATATCCAATTTGGACTAATCTGTGCGAAAAAAAACTGAAAATTTTCTTTAAGCAAAAAATAAAAGCTCATTAGAAGAGAAGTATGGAGTTCGTGGGAATGTTTTAAATGAAGTCTTGATTTGGTGAAGGTTTATCTCACAGACTGTCAGCCCTGGCTGCCTGCAACTGGATGAGTGGCAGTGAAGCTATACTCTCTAGTAAATGTATGACAGGCTTTTGTCAAAATAATGATAATTGTCCTTTTTATAATTAGATTGGAACTGACACATTTTAGCAAGGAAGACTATGACCAACCTATTTCTGTATTTCGCCCTCTAAAGTAAGACAGGCGAAGGCTTGCAAGCATGAGAGGACACTGTATCACACATGACTTGACTTAACAGGATGATTTTGAGATTGACAAGTCTGAAATTCATGCTGTCATGAGAACTGTCTTTTATAGTTCATGCTGTTGGTTTCATTTTGCTTCAAGAATTTTCCTTTGACTTAAAAAAAGAAACTTCTTAGTAGATATTACTTTGTGAAATTTCTGAGTTTTTTTTTTTTTATAAAACTGTGTTAGCACAGGCCTCCGTTTGTGTGTGCCCACGTGCTAATGTCTCAGGGGCCTGGAGTACTGAATTCCATGTCTGCTGCAGCTTGATAGCACAGAAACACAGCAGCCTAATATTTGAGTGACTATCTTAGAGACTCTGTTTCTTGTCTGTGAAAAAGGATATGAGTTTACCTAACTATAATTTTGTATGAATTAACTGAGAATTATTGTGTAACTAGAAATACTATGAAATTGAATTTGTTCCTTTTGCATTATTGAAAATAGATTCTTTCATACAATATGTTCTGATTAGTGTTTCCCCTCCCTCAGCTCCTCTTAGATCCTCCTCACTTCCTCCCCCATCAAAATCTACAACCTTTATTGCCTTTTCATATTAGAAAACAAATAGACATCTAAAATTAATAATAAGATGAAAACAAACAATTCAAAATAGGGCAAACAGACAAAGAGAATACAAGAGATAAAGAAAAGGCACAAGGAACATATGAGTGTGCACATGCATTTGCACACACAGAAATCACAGAGAACAAAAAACTGGAGATTGTAACATATCCATTTGTTTTTTCACAACCCAATATCTATTTTTATGGATTTTTCTATGCTATCTGTTACAATATATTTTATTTTATATAATAATGTTAATTGTATATTATAGACATTTAACTTGGAAAACTAAAGTCATTTTCATGCAGAATTAAAAGCACTTGATACTGCCGAGTACTTTTAAGGGTCATATTTCAGTGATATTGGATATGACAAGCAGAAAAGAAAAGTGGCCTTTAAAGATTCTTAGTCTTGGAATGCTATGATTTTTTTCTTTGGCAAAAGATACTTAACTCATCTAATTAAAGTTCTATGAGCTGAAAAGAAGATATCCTTGGATGATCTTGGTGTCAACCTACTCTCTTGCATGTTTAAAGTTTGTAGCCTTTAAGTTGTTGAAAGGTATTTTTATCTTTGCTCTAAGAAAGTAGAGGGTATATTCCTATTACACTTTAACTCACTGAGAACTATGGAGAGCTGTTAGTCTATACATATAAAATTTGGATTTTTTTCAGTGACACAGCACAAAGGCTTGTGTTCCTGACAATCAAGACAACCACCAACTCTAAGAATTACAGCCTTTATTACTATGCATACAAGTAGCATAAACTTAGGATATTTACGATAGCAGAAAATGAAGATTAGTTACAAACAATGGAATAGTTAGGAAAATAACATCTTGCTGGGCTGTGGTGGCACACCCCTTTAATACCAGCACTCGGGAGGCAGAGGCAGGTGGAACTCTGTAAGTTCAAGGCCAGCCTGGTCTACAGAATGAGTTCCAGGACAGGCTCCAAAGCAACACAGAGAAACCCTGTGTCGACCCCCCCAAATAGCATCAATTTAAGAAGGTAGAATTTTGAAACACTTTTTAATTTCTGTAGGGATATAAAGTAGTGAGAATTTCAGATGAGCATCATTTTCAAGGAATACACATGGATTAGTTGGTCACATATGCTCATTTGGTATTCATATATAGATTATATGATTGTAAATATAGTTATGCACAAGAAATTGTATTAGTTATCTTAAATATATAATACTCAATGTAAGAGTCCTAAAATAGAGGGTGGATATCCTCTGCCATGTACTTCTTTCATGATGTTCTATGCATTGCCACAGTTACATAGAGGCCTTCTTGATTTCTATTTTAGTGTACAATATTTTCCAACATGCCACTATCTCAAGGTCCAACAGCTTTCCCTATCATATTCCTATTATTTAAAGTGTACACAGACTGTGACTGTGTCTGTACACATCGCCACCTGTTAATGCATCCCAGAGAAGACCTCTTGTACTTAACCTGATGCTGATGACTTAGTGTTATGAACTAAGTTGTACATCACAGCATTCCATTTTTTAAGCACAGATGCATTTTATTTCTCAGACATTAATGAAGTGGTTCTTCTGGTTGTTATGACTCTTTTCTTGCTGGATTAAAATTCCATTGTAGCAATTAAGAACTTCATAAACAATGCTAAGGGAAGCAAGTAGTCTAGAAAGGAATCAGGGGTATAGAGGCATAGAGGTTCAGAGCTGATTTTCATAGTCCAACAACCCAACACTCTGAAAATTAAAATTGAGTGAGACAAAAAAGGCAGTCAGGGGATGGAAGAGTAGGTAAGGGGTGACAGATAGGTCAATTATGTTTGAGAGGAAGTCAGAGGAATGATATTGGTCCATGATACATTTAAGGCAAGAGCAGGTTCCAGGCAACCATGGAGCCAAATTGTTTTCTTTTTGACAGGGTGTTTCCTTTTTGAGGGGGTGGGAAAAAACTGCCAAAGATTCTCCTTAATGTGAAACCTTAATATATACATGCATTTTTGTTTTATTTTGTTGAAATTTGTTGGAATAAAGTGAGTGTGTATCTTTAGGGATTAATTTTAAAACTTTAACTTTTCTCAAAAAAAGAAAGAATTACTTTTTAGTCTTTAAATTCAGATAAAGTTTCATTTTAATTTTAAAATACGTGCTTAATATTCCTGGAATATGTGTCATTTTCCTAGGTCCTGTGGGAAATGTAGAATAGACCTGATTTATTTATAACTCTGGGATCCTAATTTTGCTTATTAATTGGCTAATAAGCTAATTGCAAGAATCAGGCAGACTAAAATAACAATCCAACTAAAAAATTGAATGTTGATAAAGCTAGTTAATAATAATAGTTAATTAAAAAAGCTCATAATAGATAGTCTGAGCTGTCAGGAGAGAAACCTCCAGTTACATAGCTCTCAAAATTAGTTACTACATTTATAGAAAGTTTGTGTTGAATATTGAAGATCATTTAACCTCATAATAATGTAACTGAGTTGCTTTTTCTGGTGGGTGTGTTCTGATGTTCCATTATTATGATGGCAGGCTTTCCTGTTTCTTTAATAATGTTGTTAAATGTCTAAACTACAAATACTGTTGCGATTTCTTTACGTTCCTTTTCATTTCCTTAGTGTTCAGATGATACCTAATGATAGCCCATTTTTAATAACATATTAAACAAATATATAAGTTAAAATAAAACAGTCAATATTTTCACCTACAAAATTGTTATTTTGGGGACAAATACTTGTGTGTGTATGTGTGTGTGTGTGATAGTGTCTCTTTCCACTTCTTTATTTATGATGAATTGTTTGGAACAGAAAGAACACGAAATTTAACCATTTGCCATGACTACTTAGTGTTCTACCAGAATACTTGTTGATCATGATGTAATTTTGAAAATAGAAATAGATATTAAATTACATATGTATATATATGACTACTTGAAACTTTTCGCTGTATTTCTGTCTGAAAATAACTTATTTATGGACTTTATAGCATATTTAAATTGATCTGTGAGAGTTTTCAGTGAGATTGACTTCCTCTTAATATGCCACCATGCTTCTCCTCTTTCCTCTAAATCCTGCAGATACGTTACACAGTATGGTTCTATTTGCAACAAATAAAAAATAAGTACTTATATGTTTGTAGAACTGTTAGGAGTTTTTATGACAATCTATATGCATAAAAATGTCAACAGACAAAAAGTGGATTATTTTAAAGATTAAATGCAGGCTAGCAGTCTGCCATTAAAACAATTAACAAACTCCATTGTATAAACCTTTTCTACCTGGCAGATGAAGCTACAGTGCTCCTTTTTATGGTAATCAACTGTATAACTGTGGTGCTTCATCAGGCACTACAAATAAGTCCAAAAATAATGGAAAGCTTTGAAATTTTACCTATTGAACATTTTATTTTAATGTATATGTGTTGCCCTAAGATGTTTTATTGTGTGTGTGTGTATCCTTAACTATCCTTATATTTATATTTGAAAAGACATGATAGCATAAATATGGTCAATACTCCTTGCCTTGGTATCTGTGGGGAAGTTCTTCAGCTTTGTCTTATTTCAACTTCAATTCCTCAACTTGAAAATTATGTTTATTCTAAGAGTACCAACTTAAGAGCCTTAAGAAAATTGTTATATTTTGCGAATTGCTTGGGCTTGATCAATATCCATGAGTTCTTAATATGAAATAAACAAATGGATCAACAATGCAAGTCAAATATATTAATGAAATTATATTTTCAAATCTTTACAAAGAATTAAGGTGCAATAATTACAAGATCATTTGTTTTTGTATCTTCAGGTGTCAGTGTTCAAACCGTTTATCATCTCTCCCAACAGATCACATGTCACTGGGTGGCACAAATCTGTGCCAGTATCTTGTTCTGTTTCATGTTCACAGAGCTGAAAGAGTTCAACAAAAGAGCATTTATCAATACAAATGCTTTCCTGGCTCCCGAACAGTGCATCTTATTCAGCATGAGAAAAGTTGTGAAATTCTAACTGTCTCATGATGCTTCATGCTGAAAACAAGCTTCAAATTTTGCATATCATGATTATATATTTTCTAAATTGTACTGTTAGCATTATCAACAATTGTAGCTATTGTTCATAGAAAGATATGAATAATAGCAGATATTAAACTTACAATACTATGTCCTGGGCTGCTAGAAGAAGTACCACCTAATAGGTGGCATGAGATTAGATACCTATTTGACATAATTTGACAGTTTAGAAGTTCAAGATTAAGGTATCAACAGAGGTCTTTGTTTCAGAAGTCTGTTACTCTCCCCAGGAAACGCATGATTTCTCCCCATTTTGTCCTGAATGTGTCTATGCCATGTTCTTGTGATGGCGCTGGTTGTCATGGATTAGGGGCCTAAAGTCATCAGCTGAATCACTTAACCATTTGAAGATCCTAAAACTAGAGCTTAACCATGAGATTCTGTGGAATTGGTACCTCAACATATCCTTTGGAAGACATAATTATCATAGTAACTTCTCTGGCCAGAGCCTAGTTTTCTGGTTGTGTTTTTTTAAACAGCAATAACATTATTTAGTGAGACATTTAACTTGTCTTTTTGTCCAATCCTCATCAAAATCCGTCTAGTTGTGATAAATATGATTTGGTCAAAATTTATGTGAGTATAAATAGCCAAGGCAAAAAATCAATTTTTTTGCTTAAAAAATCATTTATCTATGTTATCAATTTTTAGTAGAAATTTTTGTAAAAGTAATTTTTAGTTGTGCAGTTAAATGGGAAATTATTTTTTTAACATAAAAGGCATTTGAATACAATTAAAAATAGCATACTCTTATTGCAAAGTAATTCCCTAACTCCAAACCAGTGTACCTTTTGTCTGTTGCTACTCTGCTTTGCATTCTTGTTTTTGTTTTGCTTTCTTTATTTATTTATTTATTTATTTATTTATTTATTTATTTATTTTCCATTAACAGCTTTAATTGGGTGTGGGGCGATAGAACTATTCTTAGCACAATTATGGGTGTGGGGTTCCCTGCAGACTCCCCAGGGTGATGGTTCCTGTAATGATTTTTAGGGGGAAACGGCTCCCAACAGATCCCCCTTTCTCTTATATAAAGGCAGGTAGTTATTACGTGGAGAGCACCAGTCAGAGTCAATCATGGTGTCAGATCTCCCCGCCTCCCATTTACCTCCCCCTCCTCCCACTCCTCCCCCCTTCCCCCTCTTCCCCCTCCATATCCAGACTGAAGAACAGTCAGGGTTCCCTGCCCTGTGGAAAGTTCAAAGTCCTCCCCCCTCAAACCTGGTCTAGGAAGGTGAGCATCCAGGCTCTGTAGGCTCCCACAAAGCCAGAACATGAAGTAGGATCAAAACCCGGTGCCACTGACCTTGCCTTCTCAGCAGCCCTCATTGTCCGCCAAATTCAATGAGTCCGGTTTTGTCCCATGCTTTTTCAGTCACCGTCCAGCTGGCCTTGGTGGGATCCCAATGGATCAGCCCCACTGTCTCCATGGGTGGGTGCACCCCTTGTGGTCCTGACTTCTTTGCTCATATTCTCCCTCCTTCTGCTCCTCATTGGATCATTTGGAGCTCAGTCCGGTGCTCCAGTGTGGGTCTCTGTCTCTATCTCCATCCATCGTCAGATGAGGGTTCTTTATTTATCTCTAGAAACCAATTATGAGTGAGTACATCCCATGTTCATCTTTTTGGGTCTGTGTTACCTCACTCAGTATAGTGTTTTCTATTTCCATCCATTTGCATGCAAAATTCGCGAAGTCATTGTTTTTTACCGCTGAGTAGTATTCTAATGTGTATATATTCCACACTTTCTTCATCCATTCTTCCATTGAAGGGCATCTAGGTTGTTTCCAGGTTCTGGCAATTACAAATAATGCTGCTATGAACATAGATGAACAAATGTCCTTGTCATATGATCGGGCCTCTCGTGGGTATATTCCCAAGATTGGCATTGCTGGGTCCATGGGTAGGATGATCCCGAATTTTCTGAGAAACCGCCACACTGCTTTCCAAAGTGGTTGTACAAGTTTGCATTCCCACCAGCAATGGATGAGGGTACCCCTTTCTCCACAGCCTCTCCAGCAAAGGCTATCATTGGTGTTTTTGATTTTAGCCATTCTGAGAGGTGTAAGATGATATCTCAATGTTGTTTTGATTTGCATTTCCCTGATCGCTAAGGAGGCTGAGCATGACCTTAAGTGTCTTTTGGCTATTTGAAATTCTTCTGTTGAGAATTCTCTCTTCAGATCAGTGCCCCATTTTTTAATTCGGTTAATTAGCATTTTAAAGTCTAGTTTCTTGAGTTCTTTATATATTTTGGAGATCAGGCCTTTGTCTGTTGAGGGGTTGGTGAAGATCTTCTCCCAGTCAGTGGGTTGCCTTTTTATCTTAGTGACAGTGTCCTTTGCTTTACAGAAGCTTCTCAGTTTCAGTAGGTCCCATTTATTCAATGTTGCCCTTAATGACTGTGCTGCTGGGGTTATACCTAGGAAGCGATCGCCTGTGCCCATCTGTTGCAGGGTACTTCCCACTTTCTCTTCTATCAGGTTCAGTGTGTTTAGATTGATATTGAGGTCTTTGATCCATTTGGACTTGAGTTTTGTGCATGGTGATAGATATGGGTCTATTTTCATTCTTTTACAGGTTGACATCCAGTTGTGCCAGCACCATTTGTTGAAGATGCTTTCTTTCTTCCATTGTATACTTTTAGCACCTTTATCAAAAATGAGGTGTTCATAGGTTTGTGGGTTAAAATCCGGGTCTTCTATACGATTCCATTGGTCGACTTCTCTGTTTTTATGACAATACCACACTGTTTTCATTACTGATGCTCTGTAATAGAGTTTGAAGTCAGGGATGGTAATGCCTCCAGAGGTTCCTTTATTGTATAAGATGCCCTTCAATGGAAGAATGAATGAAGAAAGTGTGGAATATATACACATTAGAATACTACTCAGTGGTAAAAAACAATGACTTTGCGAATTTTGCATGCAAATGGATGGAAATAGAAAACACTATCCTGAGTGAGGTAACACAGACCCAAAAAGATGAACATGGGATGTACTCACTCGTAATTGTTTTTTTTTTTTTCGAGACAGAGTTTCTCTGTAGCTTTGGTGCCTATCCTGGATCTAGCTCTGTAGATCTACCTATTTCTGTCTCCCAAGTGCTGGGATTAAAAGTGTGTACCACCACCATCTGACCGATTCATATTCTTGAAGAGCACTATCTACTCATATTCTTTGATTACCCATTGCTGTAGATTTAGTATGAATGATGAGTAGCCACTTAACTAGTGTGAATAAAAAAGTTGAATTTGCAGCTGTAACTTCAAATGAATGCTGCCATCTAGTCTACATAAGTATAGGGTGTGTTAATGACAGATGTACTTGGATGTACTGGGGTTTGTCTATAAAAATGAGTTGCTTTTAAATTGTTATGTCATGCCATATTGTTTTAAGAATTTATACTCTTAAATTATACTTAAGTTTAAGAATGTATATTAAATTAATATATATTACTGTAAATTCAATTTTACTTGTCATTTACATATATTTTCCTTAACTTGAATCTCTTTTGTATATATATATATTCCATCATATTATACTCTGTCTTTCAAGATTGCTTTTTTATATGTATCTTTTAAAAAGGAACTATATCTTCAGTTTCAAAAATTTAATTCAAGAACACCTCTCTTCAAAGTGTTCCTTGTTTCCTATTTATGTATTTTCTCTATATATAATCAAAAAGTTGATATATCTGTTTAATGTATACAGATATTCAAATAATTAAATATTTCAAAATGACTTGACTAACATTCTTGTTCAGAAAATGGAAATCGGTTTGTTAAAGAAAAATATTATGTCTTAATTGATTTAAAATAATTAAAAAGATATACATGAGATCTTTTCTCCTTTTACTACTTTTTAATCTTACAGCACCTACTTGGTGACTCAAAGGATTCTGAATGACATGTAACCTCATTGTGGTGCAGGTACTACCTGGAATCTTTTTCAAAGGTCTATATATTGACACTTTCAAGAAACTTGTCAACTAGATAATAATATGAACACATCTTTCTATTTATAACTTTCCTTTGTGGAGAGTATTTTTAGTGCAGTGTTCCTAGCAAGTGTTCGATAGTTGCCTGTTCAAGAATTGAAACTCTGTTCCTTGGAATAATGTAGAATATTACTTCCACATTCTTTGTGACTTTGTGTAGGCTGATGAATTAAATTAACATAATTTATACTTATAGGAGCAAAATGTGTTTGTTTTATTTTGTAAGGATATAGAAAATCATCAAGAAAGTAAATGACCCAAACAAATAGAAAAAAAAAAACTTGTGCAAGATAGTAAGTTAAACAAAAAGTTGCAGTTGTATAATATAGCTAAATTGTGAGATGAGGAAAATAAAATTAAGAGATCAAAATGATTTAAGTACTTACCAATTGAGAAATGATTAAAGAAAAGATGGCATGTGCATTTGTACTTATATATTACATTATATGATATGTGATATACATGTATGCAATGTATTATTCAGTCATAGAGAAGAAGAAATTGCTGGTAATCATAGTGGATGAATAGAATCAACAGGCATGTTGACTGAGATAAGACTGGTATAAAGAGACACATATTGCATATTTTCTATAATATATGGAAATAAGAAAGAAAACATGAAAATAAAATGTTATCTATGGGATGATAAGAGAAGTAGAGGTAAGAAGTAAGTAAAGTGGAGGGGAAACCAGCTGAAGAAATGATCAGAATGTTACACATCAAGATATAAAAATATCAGTAAGTCATTATAACTTCTAATTTTTAATGAACACTTAACAATTCTAATTAAAGATTTGTACAGTAATATTTTTAGTAGTCAACACATTCTAGATTCACCTTGGAAGAGTGTATCAATGGGATATTGTCTATATTAACTTGGCCTGTGGTCATGTCTCTGAGGAATTATCTAGATCACCTAAGATTATATGAGTAGATGTGTGCCTACCAAGGCTGCCAGAAGTCCCTAGGCAAAGGATCCCTGATTGTGTAGTAGTTGATAAAATAAGTGAAGTACTAGCATTTGTCCATCCATTGCTTCCTGTTTCTGACCATATATGTCATATGCCCAATTCCTTCAAGCTACTGTCTCTATGGCTTACCTAAAGTGGTACACCATAACCTAGGACTGTGAGCGAAAATAAACCCTTTCTACCCAAGATTGTTATCTTCAATGCTTTTTCTCACAATGATGGGTAACTGATCTGAGATAATAACCAATATAAACAATCTTGTCTTATCAAAGTATGCATATGCAGATATTATTTATCAATAACACCTTTTCCTGGTACAAGAAAGCTTTTTTTTTGTTCCATTTGAAAAAAAAATGTGAGAATGAGTTTTTTTTATTTGTTACTTATGAAATATCCTTAACTAAAAATGATCCTCATGCCACAGTGATAATTTTGGAATAGTTTATGCGTTCCTATAATATTTCAGATATTATCTTCATTATTAGAGATGATGTGTGTCTGAATGAGTCTCCAGAAACCCAAATGAGTCTAACATGGAGATTTAGCTGGAAGCAGAAAAGCTTTTGTAGTAAGAGAAACAAGACTGGCCAGATGGAGGGATATACTCTATCAGAAACATAAAATGGTCTCAAGTGCATATTACTAGGGACTATGATACTGGTTAGCTCTGATAGACAACACAGTGTTTGTTATAGTCCATAATTAAGCACCTGTCGAGACCCAAAATGTGAGCCTAATTTCCACCTTGTCTGTTGGTCAGAGAGTTTGGAGGTCACTCAAAATGGTTGACACATAGTTGCATGTTCCAACTCAGGATGTGACTGCTTGATTCTTTTGACATTAGGATAGCTCCATTCAATCCTGACAGATGGTCTGGATATGCAAAATACTTCTGTTTTTAATTCTGTAACTATGAGGTCACATGGGGAGGGGTGGCCTTCAGCATAAGAGATTTAGAGCAGCTTCACTACCTAGAAACAAACTGCTAATGATTTGATGTCTCAGAGAGATAAAGCGATTGAGCAATTGACTGTGTGAGTTATCCTTGTATCATGTTAATAAAGTCTTTTGTTATTCCCCCACCATATAAGTCCATTTATAGTTGGGTATAAAGGCTGTGAAAAAAATAAACATGGGGGTTTTCAGGATTTGGGTAATCACTAAAATATTCTCCCGGTATTATTCTATGGTATCTGTCTTATTATCTTTATGCATCTTCATATTATTTACTTATATTTTCAAAATTCCCATGCCCCTACCCTGGTAAGAGGTTATTATGTCGAGGATGGTCCTCAACAAGCACCTTACTGTTGGTCTACCCAACAGAAGGCAGCTCCTTAATGTTGGGAGGTTATCGGGGAAGAAGGAATTTACAACTCTCAAGAGTCAATATCCTGGTTTGGAAACATCAGTGCTTTATTCCAGCAAGAGATCATATCAATAGTTACTAAGACATTTTATATATATATATATGTTGTCTAAAAGGCCAAAAAATGAGTTTCATGCATTATAATAAGGGCAGGAACATTAAAATGATGACACTTTATATTGACATTCATGATTTCAGTGGAAGAATATAAAACTCCTTTAATAAGAATTTCATAACAAGAAAGAACACCCAGGAAAGGAGAAGGACCAAAGGGCATCTAACCATTTGAATGCTGTCCCAAAAATCAGAAAACAGAGGCTGAGTAACACATTCTAGACTCACAAACAATGCTAGTGGGCCCCATTTGAGAGAAGACATAAACTTAAGAAGTGGATGAGTGAGTAAACCATAAAGCAGAAAGCATATTGACAATTTGAGCATGCATCCTTCTTTAGAGAAAGAACTGATGAGCATAAAACTAAAAATATTAGGGAGGCAATGGTGAAAAGTCACCACAAACTGAGCAAGTAGAAGCTTGAGTTCTCTATAAAAGAAAGGTAGATAAAACTTAAGCATCTCTGATGATAGTCTACATTGATTTAAAAGAAGTGGAACACTGTGATTATTGAAAAATTATCTTAGTAAATTATAATATTAAATATGTAAATTTAAATCTAAGAAACAAACTTAAATTATGAAGTGATTTTGACCTATTTGTTTCCTTCTTTAGAAAACATTCCCAATTCAATCTGGAAACCTAGAGAATATAAACTTTTGGGGCTAGCCATTGTTTAGAAACACCACAAGCAGTGCAGCAATGTAGGCATATTTGGGCCACAGTTCAATCCTGAAACTTCATTGTAAAATCTTGATTTTTCTTCTCTTCTCTCACTGTTTCTCTCCCTCCTCCCCCCTTTTTTATCGCCTATTGCTTCTTAATTTATTGGGCATTCTAAAATAAGAGTGAAAATAAAAACAAAAAAATAGTTTAATTTTGAGGGATTCATACTAGTATTAAAGAAGAACAATTATAAAATATTTAAATAAAACTTTTAATATGTGAGACTTGGGGGTTTTATGAAAGAAACACTTGAAAGTGGAAGCATGGAGACATAATATCTTAAGTGTTAGAGTCATCACGGACTCTCTTGAAAAGGAATATATGAACCAACTACTAAATGAGACTATAATGCAGGCAAGATCTTCTCAGACTTAGAATAAGAATAAGCTAAGAAAGTAGGGTTAGATAGAGTTTCAGCAGAACCATCCTGATGTGAACTTGTGAGAGATATTAAGGTACCTATGGGCTATGGTAAACTGAATGATGGAGACAAGAATGAAGAAAAGAGGTAGAGATGAGAGGAAGATGGGAATCCACTGCAGTATGGTTGATGCAGGTCTAGTTTAACTCACATAATGTTTGTATGTATTAATGTCAGACAGACCTGCACTATATCCCTGTTAAATTTGTGTGATAACATGCTTACACTAAGAATTGTATTAAGATATCTTATGTTATGTTTCACAAGATCACTGTGTCCTGTATATTAAGAACATACTTGTCATGTGTAAAGGCAAGCTGGATAAGTAGTTAGCACAAAAGACAAGACAAAGAAGAATTAAAATTTTAATTTGGATGCTTACTATGCAAGACCCAGTCATGCTTTGAATGTGTTTTGAAGGTAAAGACAGCCAGAACTGCTGAAAGGAAATAGACATGAAAAAGAAAGATAAGTCATGAATGCCTCTCATGGCTTGGTTTGAGGGTCTCTAAGGTTATAGGTAACATAAACAGAGGTAATAAAGTCAATAGGAAAGTAGGCCTGGGAAAATGGTCAGGAAACTTCAACATGTTAAATATGAGATAGAAATAGTCATATGATTGAGTTTATAATTCTAAAGTTTTTGGGGGGATGTATTAATGAGATAAAATAATTTAGTCGTGAATTAATGAACATTTATACAAAATAGCCTGAAATTATTGCTGGAGTGAATATAGATAGAATGCACAAAATCCTGAACATTGAAACATTCTAAAATTAAAAGTTAGAATGAAGTTGAGCATGGTAGTACATGTCTGTAATCCTAGTACTTAAAATGCTGAGGCAATGGACTTCTGAGTTCCCTAGCTGGACACCAGATTACAGATACTGGTAATAACAGAGAATAGGTATAACATAGAACCTTCAAAACAAAGTAGTAAAAAGAAAAAATATATGAGGAGTAAAAACTCAAGGGAAAGTAATGGCCAGAGAAGTCAGTGAAAATCCAGGGTGAAAATTGTTATGGCAGCCAATAAAGAAGTTATTTTTGAAGTAAGCAGGCCTCCACAACTGCTGACCATTCCCATTAGGAGAGGATTAAAACAGACAGTTGCATTAAGCAGTGCTTTTACATTCAAGGCGTTTGTGTTATTTTTCTATATTACTATGCAAACTAATGTCTAGGTGCATATACTTGTGTGGTATAGATATGTCTGCATTTAGATCCCAAATATTCACTTAGCTTGTATAATTTTGTTGATTTTAAAATTCAGACTAGATTACTAAGATAAATTTCAGTAACCATCTTCAAAAATATTCTTTAGACATAGGCATGTGATATTTCAAATATTCAAACTGTGAAGCAAGTTTTCTCTCAGAATTTTGTTATTGACAATATGGAAATATGCTATGGATAAGATCAAGAACTTTGGAAATCAGGTACCCACATTTAACATGATTAATAAGATATCCTAAGATAGCTTCACAGATCCTATAATATCAAAAATGAGTTGTAAGTTTTAAAGATTAAATTAAATTTTTCTTTATTAATTAGGATAGTACCTGTACCTCATATGAATAAAGCACATAATTAAACATAGCTTTAAATTAATAGAATTCTGCTATTATAAAACCTATGCAGATACTCATTCCTATAACAATGTTACTAAGACCACCACCAAACAGAAGGCTCTCTGCTTGATGCTATGCGCTATTAAGTGATGCATTTTGCATCACTGAAATTGCTTTTTGGTCATACTCATCTAAAATGTGGGGTACTTTCAGAAAAACACTGACAGGATACTCTAAACCATGCAGTAAGTAGGTCCTTCTAGCCTTCATTAACCTCCTGCAACAGCATGGCAGACACTTCATGGTTGAAGGGTGGGCAGAGATCCCAGATATTCTGTCCAAACACCCTAGTGTGGAGATCAGGCACGTGCAGGCTGCTCCATTGGGAAGCCAGAATGCTGAACAGCTGAGAATGAGTTTAACTGATTATAATGTGAAGTGTAGTGCTGTATTTGATGAGGACAAAAGAAAAAAATGAAAACATGTACCAAGGAAGTATTGCTTCTGAATACCTCTAAGGGAACAAACTACAGTAGTGTGTGTATGCTATTACCCTTTTCAACCGAGAAAGTTGTTCCATAGGAAAAAAAAATGCAATCATGGTTTCTGTAAATAAAGAAGCCAACTAAATTTGCAGTGTGGCGGGTCTCTGGTGTAGCATTGAAGAGGACAGAAAGCACACTCTACATGAAATACAGTCTTCCTTCAGAGTGTGAAAGCCTGCTGAATTCCTTCACCCTAGGTTTGATAAGACCTACAGCATGCCATATCAGTCTGTACTGCAAGGCTCATTGTTGGATAGCTTTCTATATTTTAGGGAATATTTTATTTATTCTGTTTTCTCTAATAAATCTTCCATACTTACATGTGGGCATCTATCTTTTTTGTTTTCAAATGAAGAACAGATAATATTTTTTCAATAATAAGTCTATCATCAAAAAGCATAGAAAAGGAAGTACTGTTGTGAACTAAAACACACAACATTGTGTGTGTGTGTGTGTGTATGAGAGAATACAAAAGCACATGATCACCATGGAATTAAGAACATATTTAAAATTCCTAACTGCAATCTACTGTCTGCACTATTCTCGGGAGAACATGGCGCACAAAGCAGTGCTCGGGAATATTTATGCAGCTGGACTATAGAGTTCACTGTAAGCCTAAAGCTAAAGCAAAAAATTTAAAGATACAGAACGAGAGTTTCATCCCCAGGTCAACCCGTGGAAAAATACACTTATGGAACTTCATAGCATGCGATTCTGACTGCCAGCAATAATCTTCAAACAGATTAACCAGGACATATTTGTAATATATTTTTAATGCTGTGCTCAGAGTGCCTCTCCATTTCCATATAAGGTTCTGGCAATGAAATTAATCAGTGCTCCCGGACCCCTTGTGCCATTGGAAGACTAGGTGCCCTGACACTTTTCCTCTAAAGGCTTTACATCCAAGCCCATCACTTTCCTTCATTAAATCCATGGGGAAGGCAGCGGCAGTCACCAGAAGCATAGTAATGCATACCAATGACCTCAAACGTCTTAGTAGTTACATGTCAGCTTATCTGCAACCACACAGAAGCACTACTGTGACATAAACTTGGTGTTTAGTATAGTTTCCACTAATTAATATATTTTGTCATTGGGCTCCAGAGTAACATTAAGTGTTCATAAGAGTGTAAAGAGAAAATGTCCTGGTTCATTCAACTGGCTTCTTATTGCATACAGTATATATATATATATATATATATATATATATATATATATATATATATATATATATATATGTGTGTGTGTGTGTGTACTAGATATCACACACTTGAAAGATGAGTGAGTGATTTCACTCCAGAAAACTCTCCCATGTATAATACATTGGTATCTCAAAATTTGTTTCTCTGATGAACAAGTCTCTATCAGATAAACTGCATTTGAAAGATAAATATTATACCTCATACATGTACATAATGTTTCCATGTATGTATCATATATATATATATATTATAACCACTGGCTTTTTTTCAAAGGTTTATTTTTAATTGTATGTATATGTGTGCATGTGTGTATGGGAATGTGAGTGTGACTACAGTTGCCCAAAGTGGCTAGAACTGCCGGGGACCTCTGGAGTTGGAGTAAAAGATGGTCTGTTCACTGCAAGGTGAAGGTGCTGGAGAGGAACTTGAGTTTTCTGAAAATGCATTACATGCTTTTAAACACTGAGCTTTCTCTCCAAGTCCCCAGGAATAGACACTTTTAGTGTATGTTATTTAACTAATAGCAGCTTTTTATCATTAATTTTTTTCTTTAAATCAAAATATATTAAACTCATAATAGTAAATAGTTAATGATCAACTGATATTCAAAAAGGTCCCAAAAAATGTTCAAATGCCAGTATTTTACAAGCTGATGTTCTTACTTTAAATATGCTTCATTTGCCGGGCGATGGTGGCGCACACTTTTAATCCCAGCACTCGGGAGGCAGAGGCAGGTGAATCTCTGTGAGTTCGAGACCAGCCTGGTTTACAGAGCTACTTCCAGGACAGGCTCCAAAGCCACAGAGAAACCCTGTCTCGAAAAACCAAATAAATAAATAAATATGCTTCATTTATAATCTTTTTGAACAGTTTTTTTATGCTTGTAGACACATTCTTGTTGATATTGACCTCTTCTGACATTTGAGTTGCTTTATAAACTAAACTTCAACCCAACACACACTGTTATCTGGAGTAGAGAATGTCACTAAAAATAATAGACTTTATAGATTTTTCCACAATGTTTCCTGTATAGTAACTGATAGTTAACTATAAATCCTAAAGTTATACCTTTCAGCAAGAAAAATAGTAACATTTTTGATCATACCAAAAACAATGGTAGTATTAACCAACATGTTATCATATTCAATAATGTTTTACGGAAGTCAGTGTATCAAGACCTTTGTTTTATTCCATCATTCCTTTTTATTTAATTACATATAATTAAGTTGTTTCTCTTCTCCTTCTCTTTCTATTCTTCTTGTGTTCCTTTGTCTGATCTTCCCTGCTTCCCTGCCTAGTTCATGCCTGCTCTTCTTTTACCATTTCTGTTACACAAAAATGATGCAACATATAAACACAACCTGGTAAGACTATTCAGGTTTGCCTACAAGGACTGAATACTAGGTATCGGATACACAATTAGGTAGTTAGAAGAAATTTAGAAGCTTGTATTGTTAAATCAAGAAGGAACACTGCTTAGCCCACAATAATAAATAAGGCAAAGACAAACATTGAGCCCTGAAGTTGTTTTCCATAGAATTATTCCTTTCATTAGATCTTGAATTAGATACATTCAACTGTACACAGATAGTTATGGCCCTGTGCATAATGACAATATCTTAGTAAAAGATGGGCCTTTGTACTTAAAGATTTGATAGTCCAGTGGGGAACCAAAAGTAGTATGTGGTTATAACAATTCCATTGGAAAATAATGATGATGTGTGTAGAGCTAGTATCTTACTATTGATAAATGTGGAGAGGGAGCAAAAAGTGCTTAAGATATGGAATATGAAATTAAGTTTTGGGATAAAGAATAACAGTTAAAAGTAACTAAAGGTTAAAACATATGTATTTGGAGCACTGCAAATGTTGACTGTGCACTTACTCTAATAATTATCCACGTTGAGTAACTCAAATCACTAATAAATAAACAAAATATATTCTTTATTAATAAGGATAATAGAAAAGCAATTTTAAAATTTATTAACTTACTGTCTTTGTGATATGTGCTATACTGAGGTAAGGTAGCTTGGGGAAAGAAATATTCTCCCACCATGTGGATCCCAGGAATTGAATTCAACTTTCCAGCCATGGCTTTAAGATTCTTTCCATACTGAGATTTCTCACTGACCATAAATGCACAATCAAGCAAACATTTTAATTCATTTTTTAATTAAATTAATGTATTTGTGAAAAGAATGTAGTTGGGATGCTTGCCTAAGAAAGCATGGGAAGAAAGGTGGGAAGTGAACAAGACTCCAGAGTGATGTGAGATATCCCAACCGCTGGGATGCGGAGGAATGAAACAAAATTGATAAGAACTTGTTTTGTGCAGTAGAGATTAGTATTATTGTCTTCCTTATAGAGTTTGGAAGTAGAAAAATTTGTATTTTAAATTCTGAATATAATTATTTTACAGTGCTATAGAGCTGCATAAACTGTATTATCTATGGGACAAATTGAAAACTTGAGCCCATGGTTTCAGTTCACGTTTACTGTATTGTTTGGCACCTGTGTCAAGACAAAGATTTTTGGGAAAGTATGTAGAATAGAGCAAAGCTGTCCATGTTTTCTTTGTTGATAAATGGGAATAAGGATGAAAATTCTGGTGCATCAATACCCTTGAAGTGGTGCCTCCCCAACAACCTAAGTTCCTCCTACTGAAATTCATCTAATAAAGATTTTATCACCTCTGCACAGTACTATACACTACTAAAAATTCACGATAGCACGTGGCTCTTGGGGGAAGAGCATTAGAGAGTCAAATTAGAACAGTATATGGGCCCTACTTTATGATTACTGATCATATAACCCCAATGGAAAATTTTTATTAAATTATCTTTTCCTGAAATATTAATTGTAATACACAATCAAGTATATAGTGATATACATAGAAGCAATTTATTGAATTTCTTACCCTTCCCACACCACACTTGATTAGCTTACTGATAAGGGCAAATATAGTACATGTTGACTTCTTTATCAAACAGCATATGACTTGAACTGAAAATATTTCCACACAGATTGACACCAGATATTAACAATGAACACTAGACTAAAGATGAGAACTTTCACAAACTATGTTAATGAAATTAGGTAAATACAAACCAAGAAAAGAATGGTTTGTGATATCTTTCCCAATAAGTGAAAATAACAGAAATTTGGCCATACTATGTATTGACTAAGTTACAGTGTTCCACCTTCTGTCGCAGGCATAGCTAAGATATAACTATAATATAGAATGTAGAATTAGGTCTGAATGTTCTAAAGAACAAATAAAGAGTAGTTCAATCAATGTTTAGCAGTGCACCAGAACCCACATATAGTCATATAACTTAATGTAATTTATATACTCTTATTTAAAAACAATGCTAGTAACGCTTTGTTTTGTTTAAAATTTGTTAAAAATAAAATACTGAAATTTGGTACATTAAAACCATGCCAATATGAGTGTTAATTTGAACTTAAATTATGAGTACTTCTTTGTGTTCTTCAGTATATCATAATTTGACAAAGTCCTGCCTGGAATTACGGTTCATTATTAGTACAGTCAAGATTAGAAAAATACTGGTTGTCATCACCAGAAGGGAAACGCTATGATCATGTACAAAATCTCGACTGCCCCTGCAGAAAAACTGCACACTCGCCATTCCCAGACTATGATCTGGATACTGGCAACAAACCATATTAACGGGGAGCATTTTAAAACACTGATTAGATGCATAGCTGAGTGTCTTATGCACTATGGCATTAGAATGGGATAAAAGCACAAGTTAAATGTAAGTGAAAACTAAAATGTATTAAAACAGACTCCCTGTTATTAAAAGGGAATGTGATGATTAAAAATATTCTAATGGTAAATGAATAATAGCAATAAAGATGAAGTAATTTCAGGAGCAAGAGCTCCCTCCTGATGTAGGACTCCTCTCTGTATCCTGTGAATATGCCTTAATACCATTGGTTAATAAAGAAGTCCTTCAGCCTTAAGCAGGATATAATAAAGCCAGGTGGGAAACCCAAACAGAAATATATAGACAGAGAGTAGGTAGAGGCAATGAGACACCATGTAGTTGTCAAAGGAGAGGAACATGCCAAAACCTTATGAGTAGGACACAGCTTTGTTCCACAGAAAATGAGAACCTATGGATTCCTTCCAGACTAATGTGGTTTAATTTAATAAGACTCCTTCAAAAGGCTTGTGAACCCCTAAAATACTTCACCCATCAAACAGCAGGAAACAGCTTGGAGAAAGCTATGCTCAAATTCCCAAAATGATTGTTTATAAATGTTTGTTTTCATTTAAAGGGGGTTGTGTATAAGTAGTTAAATGGCAAAAATCAATCTATTTCTAAAAATATAAAAGGGGGAGATATGATACAGAGATGTATAATTTTCATCGGTATGGATCTCGATCTATTGATACAAATTTAAGGTTAATTTTGGTACACTGTATATGTATTTCTACTCTTGATTAAAGTATTTGTTGTGCAGCTTATTTAAAAATATAATGTATAGTTAAGAAATGCAGATTAATAGTCAATCGTCTGTAATAATCAAGCTTTTAATTATGTTAGGTTTTCAGGATATACAGAGATATATTTCAATCAAATAACTTTCAGCACTTGAAAGACCTACAGTATATGGTATTTAAAAGGTCTTAAGTAAGAACTTAGGCTTTTATCAACCGTGAGATATGTCTGCTTCTGGATGCACCAATTACCTGAGTGGTTGATGGGCACTGAAGAAATTTTTATTATGGAATTTGCCTTCAATGTAACAAGGCTAGCCATTTGGGCAAGAAATTGCTTCAGCCTGGACTGCTTGATGGTATGCTGTATAAATTGGATGTACAGGACCCACAGAAAAATGACTGCCGAACTTGCCTAAAGAAGGTGAGACAGTCCTTCAGGGTTCCTGCTTCATGAAAAAGTTTGTTAGGCATTCTGCAGGACACAGAAGAAAGTGACTGACAAACAGTCAATATAAGTAAAACAGTCTTTAAAATTTCCTGCTTCATGAAAAACTCTGCCAGATACTATGGGTTTGTAGGCTAAAGATGGATGCCCCAATTTTACAGAAGAACTTTGGATGATTGTCCAGGCAGTGAGATGTCTCTGTTATTTTTAGAACTTTTGAAGTTGCTTACAATGCACTTCCTGTTTACTTACATAATATTATATCCTTCTAGAGTCTTTGCTAGAGTTAAAGGCATATAGTTATAGTTTTTCTTAGTTGTGATAAAAGATAAATTATATATGAAACTTTATACTCACAAAGAAATAATGTAACTGTATTTCTTCCTTGATACCTGTTTTGTTATATGCAATGTTGCTATGTTAAAGTTAAAACCCTTTTGATTTAGACAGAAAATGAAAGATAAAGTGGTATTTCCCTTTGTATGCTGTGAATATGTTTTATTATTTTGGGTTAATAAAGAAGCTTCTTTGGACTGTGGCAGGGCAGAATAAATCCAGGAGAGAAATCTGAGTAAAGATATATCTAAAGAGAGTAAGTGGAGTCAAAGAGATGCCATGTAGCTGCCAAAGGAGAAGGATACAATGGAAACTTACTGCTAGGCCACAGCCTTGTGGCAACACACAGACAAACATAAATAGGTTAATTTAAGATATAAGTGTTAGTTAATAAGAAACCTGAACTAATAGGCCAAGCAATGTTGTACTTAATATAGTTTCTGTGTGATTATTCGGGTCTAGGTGTCAGGAAAACAATCAGTCTCCATTCACACCCTCCCTTCTCTTTTCATAGCCCCCTTTAAATTGATGAGATGCAAACTTGTAAATGAAATATCAGAAATATTTATAGTCATATATGATCATGGTTGATTAAAGTAGAAGTGAGAGAGTCTGAATTGAATAAGAAGAGGCTGATCAGAAAACAGTAGCATATCACAAGTTGGAAATCACACAAAATTCCTGAAATAATTTCAAAATGTTAGTAGTCAATGATAGTAATGTCCTTTGTTGGACACTTACTTAGAAAACTGTTCCTGGGATTTTGCAATCTTTACTGTGTTCATCTCCCTGTGTAACCCTGTGTTTTATATGTTTGGTTTTATTTGTTTCTGTCTTTTCATAACTCCAGAAGTGTTTTACAAAGCACACATTTTAAATGGTTAAATGAATCTCTGATGTAGACACAGCTATGCAGTACTAACAGACTCGGCATGGAATGGATATAGGAAAAATATATATTTTCAAAGCATAGCTAACAAGTGAAGAAAAAAATCCCTACATCGTAGTCATAGGAACACCACCTACTAAGGGAAAGCTTACAATCTAGGAGGATTATGACTAGGAAACACCAATCCTTAGAATGTGCTAGTGGAATAAAAGTCACTGTCGAGTGAGTGCTACAAGACTATATTGCCAAGGGGATGAAAATGAACCCAGAAAAGTAACACAACCATGGAAAGATATAAATGTCATGCTTTGTGCAGATCTCATTTGAGCACAAGTCTGTGTACCACAAATCCATATCCTCTTACTGCAGCACATACTGTTAAAACTTTCATAGCATCGAGGTTTTGGTTAAGACCAGTGGGAGAAACTATGATCATCAGTCTTTACGTTTGTACTGACACATTTCTTTGCTTAGCAAAGGTGAAAGCAAGGGAATGCATTCAGGGACACAAGTGCCAGGGCATCGCTAAGAAGCGATTCTTTGTAATAAGGTTTTGTAGAGAGCAAGCATACAGAAACATTGCATTTTGCCTTTCTTATACTCAGCCTACTCCTGTCAGTGCTAACAATCACGTGGGGAAAGGTGAAAAGCAAATTTGACCACGGCGGCGTCAAGCACCATAAAGCACAGGAAATGCTCAGCTTTTAGACTTCTGTGATAACTGGACAGCATCAATTCTTGAGCAGTGGTACATTAAATAGAAGGAAAGAGACCCCAGGGATTAAGTGCTGGGCTGCATCAGTCCACTGACAATGAAGTAATGACTATTTTTGTAGAGAATTCTGGGGCATCTGGGGAGCATGAGCAACAGCAGGCATTTTTGGAGTGGGAGGTGAGTGTGTGTGTGTGTGTGTGTGTGTGGAGAAAGAGGGAGAGAGAGAGGGAGGGAGGGAGGAGAGTGTGTTACAGAGAGGGCAGCAGAAATATCTTTAAGGGGCTGTTGCTCTGCATTTTGCTCTGGGCAGTGAGCACAGACGTAACAAAAGAACAAACTAGAGCAATCCGAGAGGTCAGAGTTCTCTTCGTACCAGTGTACCTGTCCAAATCCGAATGCTGGGGGCACAGTTATGAACAGTAAAATGTTCTGCGAATAGATGTTCCAACTACAAATACTAAAGAAATGATTTTAGGGTGTGAATAGCCTATCATGTTCTAAACAATAGCCTATCATGTAGACATGCAGACATGCAGAGACAATATTTCTGTTAATATAATTGCATAGAAATAAAAAATGTAGATGTAGGAGGCAGACAGACTTCTTTAATTATGCAGATCTGTATGACACGACTTCTGGGAAAAAAATAAAAAAAACAGTTTGGACTGTCAGTGGAATGGTGACAGATTCTCACAGATTACAATTTGTTTTATTGATTTGGATTATTTAGATAAAGCCGTGTTTTCATAAGCTTACTCCATTCAAATTATATCTTCTTCTTAGAGGGAGTTAGACTGAATAACTTCTAGTACTGCAGGGTTTGTATACATTTTAATTCTTTTTTTTTTTTTTTTTGATTTTCGAGACAGGGTTTCTCAGTGGCTTTTTGGTTCCTGTCCTGGAACTAGCTCTTGTAGACCAGGCTGGCCTCGAACTCACAGAGATCCGCCTGCCTCTGCCTCCCGAGTGCTGGGATTAAAGGTGTGTGCCACCACCGTCCGGCCTTACATTTTCATTCTTGAATTTGGAAAAGGTCGTTAGGAAATTTAATATCCAATGAGCATTAAAGTGCTCTTACTTATTCCTTGCAATGTAAGGCTGAAGAGGAAACTGAGGCTGGGGCAACTTTTTCTAAGGTCACAAGGTTGAAGTTATCAGAACTGAGATGTAAACCGCATTCCTATGGGGTCTGGGGCTGCTATTGCTTAAGAGATGCCCCAGGATTCTAGAATGCAAACTGCAGACAGGCGTGGAGGGACAGAGCTAAGAGAGGGCAGAGAATCCTGGATTCTCCAGAGAAGACAACAGATCTGAACTGATGTGTGCAGTGCCACTGTGGTGATATACTGGGTACCCAGAGTCTGCGGAGTTTCTCTGAGCCTATGAGGAAAGCAAAGCCTGATCACAATAAAAAGAGATTTAAATTGACAGTAGACTCAGAGGATGTGCTATTGCTGCCTCCACTGATCCTTGCAATCACCCAGAGAGTATTTTTGTCCCCTCAGCCTGATATGACCCTGAACCTATAAATAGGATTCCAATACTTGGAAATTCAGTGAAAAAATGAAATATAGAAGATCTGAGTTTTCAGCTTTAACCTTATGAATAGAGATTTCTAAAAGATAATTTTACATAGGTGATTCTGTAAATCCAGAGGATATTTGAATTATTTTTTTCATACAATATATTATGATTAAAATATCCATCTCCCCAATAATTCTTAGATTCTCTTAACTTTCCAACCCACACAAACCCACACCATTTTCTATAACTCTCATTAAAATATGAATAGAGATTAGAAATAATTACACTGTAGGAAGTCTTACAGCCGGTGGTTACCTGTCCATTGGGGTGTGGCCTCTTATACTATATAAGCCGATGTAGAGTGTGTGTCCACATAATTACAAAAAAATAAAGTAAGAAAAAATAAAAAGCCAGAAAACCACCAGAATAAGACAAAACAAACAAGCAAAATTCATAATAATAATAATAATCAAAAGAGAGGAGAGGCTGTATCCCAATATGTGCTACAAAGTTGGAAAAAAGACTTTGGAACTGGAAGGCAGGAATCATATTTGAATTCTTATTTCATGCTAGATTTGATGTTATAAATATTAATAATTCTGAAATTAATATGCCAGATCCTTATCTTCTAGTGACAACAGAGCTTATTTGAAAGAAAGAAAGAAAGAAAGAAAGAAAGAAAGAAAGAAAGAAAGAAAGAAAGGAAAAAAGAAAGATGAATTACACAAAAGTTACAACCTCATGTATTTCACACTTTTGTGTGTTCTTTTTGAAATACTCTTCCCTGTTATCTCTCTAAGTTTCCTAAGGTCTTCTTCACCCTTCCATTCCTAATCATTTGTTCCTCTCTATAAACCTATGTGTATATCATTTTCCATTTATAAAACAGAGACAGAAAGTAGGCTATTTGATTGACGTCAGCTGTGGCTAAAACCTTACCAATTTCTTTGAATTATTTGGGGACTATGCGGAGGACATAAACAGGTATTATTAGAACTCAAGTACCACTGAAGAGGACCCTACAAAGGCTGAGCTTTTGGAGAATGTCTGTCAGCGGTCTAGTGCTAATGGACGAGATGCCTTTTACTTAATAGTGTATCCAGAAGTGAATACACCTTCAAAGGAAGGATTTTGGCTTCAAGCATTACCAAGAAGTTCATTAAAAGAATAAGCCTTGCTTGGATTTTTATTATTCTAATGTTTACAAAGGGGTGAAAAGAAAAATATTTTAAAGAGCTACTAAACATATGATAGAAACTACAAGTTTAGTACAATTATTATTATATATTGTATATATGTAATAATGATAAATTATTGTTCTATATGCATGACGCAGGATAAAAGTTTAAATATATGTTGATTTTATAGTTTAGGGTGTAAAGCAATATATCAAATTTTTAAAAAGTAAATCATATAAAATATTTTAAATTTTGCTCTTAATTTAGTAGTAACATATTTGAAAGTAGAGATTAAAGGTCACATTTTATTCACAATTAAAATTCTTTATTTACTATATGAGAAAAATAACAGGTTTTAAAGACCTGTACATGATAGGTGTCTTGTAAATGATAGTAATAAATATAAATGATATTTCCCACAGTTCTGAAAGCAGGTGAGGGCCAGCTCTTTGTGAAGAACCTATTTCTTGGTGACGTCTGTAGCAGAAAGAAGACAGGACTCTGGTGTCTCCTTCACAAGGACATCCTCATTGTGTCACACGATGGGTGGGATTCTAATCAATGAGATTTGAAGGAGCATAAACAATGAAATCTGCTGCACCTTGGGCTGAGGTAGTTAAGCACACAGGAGCATCATTTATTTGAATTTTAAGAAATTGATTTCATGTAGTACACTGTTATTAATGGGCCCAAACGCTAAGATGTCTCTTGGTACATTTTATTTTACATTTAGAATGTGATTGATACACATAGGTATTTGCTTTGATCATGCATAGGACATGAGCCTGAAGCTATGAGGTATATCAAAAAAGTGATGACAGAGACACAACACATTGACAAATCTGATAAATAATTCAAAAAGCAGATAAATAAATGTTGACAGATTGTGAAGGGAGTGGTGGAAAGTCATACAAGCAACAAACACCCTGGGAAGTTAGTAGCTCTGCATTTCCCAATATAGATGTATGTTTGAAACAGCAATTATTGATAAAAGACGACATGCTTTAAAAGAGAGCTAGAAGGGTTATATGGTAGGTTTGCAAGGAAGGAAACAGAGGGGGTAATTGATGAAATTATAATATCAAAAAAATAAAATAAATGATTTGGTTTGTTTTGGCTATGTTTCAAGATAGGGGTTCTCTGTGCAGTCAGAGAAAGCAGGATGGCCTCAAACTCAGAGATCTGCCTGCCTCTGCCTCGTGAACTCTAAGATCATAGGTGTGTGCCACCATTGCCTGGCAAAAACGAAATTTTAAAGTCACAGAGGCACTTAAAGAACAACTACCAATCAAGTACAAAAAGGAGACTGAACAACTAAACATACAATTCTGGACACACAATTTTTGTTCAGATTCATAAATAAGATCATCAGGCAATGAAAGGAGACAGAGACCCACATTGGAGGCCCGGACAGAAATCTCAAGGTCCAAATCAGGAGCAGAGGGAGAGAGAGCACGAGCAAGGAACTCAGGACTGCGAGGGGTGCACCCACACACTGAGACAATGGGGATGTTCTATCGGGAACTCACCAAGGCCAGCTGGCCTGGGTCTGAAAAAGCATGGGATAAAACCGGCCTCGCTGAACATAGCGGGCAAAGAGGACTACTGAAAACTCAAGAACAATGGCAATGGGTTTTTGATCCTACTGCATGTACTGGTTTTGTGGGAGCCTAGGCAGTTTGGATGCTCACCTTACTAGACCTGGATGGAGGTGGGTGGTCCTTAAACTTCCCACAGGGCAGGGAACCCTGATTGCTGTTTGGGCTGACGAGGGAGGGGGACTTGATTGAGGGAGGGGGAGGGAAATGGGAGGCTGTGGCCGGGAAGAGACAGAAATCTTTAATAAAAAAATAAAAAAGACAATGTAAATATTTTATAAAATATCTGTTTATATTTATAAATATCTTCACACTATAATCTAAACCTGGCTTGAAACTAGAGTATATTTTCAACTCTTTATTAGGTTCTTGTCCTAATAGTGTTGATCTGTTACTTGCAGTTGTATTTGAAAAAAATTAAAAACAAAAACAATGCAAACAAAAAAGTTGGCAGAAAATTGATGAACTACTTTTACATTTATCTATAAGATCTTTGTTTTAAAATGCACTCTTAAAAATAATTGCTGCCATTTCCTAGGGATACAGCTTATATAACTGTCAGACAAACTTTTAGAATCCTTTGACAGCCGTAGATTATGAAAACTACGCTTGTCTTTTATTTAAGTCCAAGTGTACTAGATATTTCACAATATCCCCCATATTGTTTGATCATCTTAAGGATAGAATTGAGAATTCCAAGATTCTGTTTGAAGAGCTAACGCATATGTGTGAAATAAGAACAATTTAGTTAGGAATAAAATACTACTACATCCAATGGATAGTTAGTCTATGGATATAAGCAATTAATAACTTCCATCTGTGACAACACAGAGGTCTGTGACTTACTGATTGCAAACAGTTCTTCCATCTTTCAATTAAAGAGCTATGGGATTTTTTTTTTTATAAAAAATCCAAATTCCTCTTCTATCTACTTAAAGATTTTTTTGATAAAAAGTTATGTTTTACCCCAATTTACTGAAATAACGTTAACAATAGCATTCATTAGATGAACATAATATGTCCATTTTATTTTTCCTAAAAACATCAAAATGCATACATAAAATGTCCTTCTTTCATGAACTTCTTAAATTCACCTCACTGAAATAGAACTAGAATATTATTTGAAAATGGTGTTAGTACAGATATCAGTTGTGAAGGAATAATGTTAAAATATTTAAAATGTTCAAACCATATTTTCCATATTTAAACGAATGGAACACAAATGTTCAAAAAACATAGAGACAATGAGGACTACTGAGAACTCAAGAACAATGGCAATTGGTTTTTGATCCTACTGCACGTATTTGCTTTGTGGGAGCCTAGGCAGTTTGGATGCTCACCTTACTAGACCTGGATGGAGGTGGGTAGTCCTTGGACTTTCCACAGGGCAGGGAAGCCTGATGGCTCTTTGGGCTGAAGAGGGAGGGGGACTTGATTGGGGGGGGAAGGGAATTGGGAGTCAGCGGTGGGGAAGAGACAGAAATCTTTCATAAATAAATAAATAAATAGAAAGAAAAAATTGCAGGAAGACATTGGAAAAATAAATGATTCCACCTTCATTGTTATCAAGATCTTGAACAAATTTAGACAGTAAAACATAGTTGTCTACAGTAAGAATACAATATTCTTTATAGGGTTTTAATCAATGAAAAATTGTGAAACTATGAAATAAGGTGCTCTCAGTTCTTTCCCTACCTTCTCCCTCCATCATAAAAACATAAATACAAAGTGATAAGTATATGGGACTGTTAGGATGCGTGAATACAAACGTCTGGATAAAGAAGCATAGGATCTGCACTGAAGTGACATTGCCCTGTTCTGGATCATGGATTATAGCGTTGCTCACACCAGAACAGGTGGAAGGTGACATCTGGGGCTCCCAGGAATGACCATACGTAATGCTAAAACATAGTGACATTGGGAAATCATGGTCCACTGTGATAATTCTGCATCTATATGCTTATTTAAAATATGCTTTGTGAATTTACTTATCTCTCATGTCATTGCCTTCCCTTTATGTGCTAGGTCCTCTGTGAAGTATCTTGCTAATACTCACTCCTTCATCATCAACAGAACCGTAATATCTAAGCTCATTTCTATATTCACTTTTTCCTTGTGGAAACCAGTCATAAGTGACTTAATTTAGTGTGAGTATAAGGACATTTGTTTCATAATCAGAAGATTCCACTTCTGTTTATTCCAATAGGAAGGTGGCTGTCTCCTTTATAGAGTGATTTATCAAAAAGTATGAAACTGAAGATTCAGATCAACAACAAGCTGTGCCCTTAGGGAAAAGAAAAAGTACTGCATTTGTTTTCCTTTTGATGATAAAATACCAACAAGAAGCAATTTTACGAAGGAGTGTTTGCTATAGCTTATATTTTAAGGGCTTCTGTTCCATGGGAGTGCAGAAGACATTGCAACCAGAGCTGGAGCATACTGTCTATATTGAGGAAGTGAAGAATTGAATATGAATGCTTACTATCACTGGTTTTCCTCCCTTTCATTCAATCTCAGACTTCATCTCTTAAAATGCTGTTGACCTAGATTTAGAGAAGGTCTTTCCCCCTCAGCTACATTACTCTAAATAATTTCTCACAGATGCCTACAAGCTTGTCTCTTCAGTGAGTCTAGGTCTTTTAACGTGGCTGTTTATAGTACTCATCACAGACAGGAGCAGTGTCAGGAACATGTTTTGTATGTTTAGGACCAATAGTGTGTGAAGGGAGTCTTTCTGCTTTGACTCCCTTTGTAAGTGACTTTTTCTCATATAAGGGAATGTTTGTGGGTCCTTCAAAGACTTTAGTCCTGGAATCACTGTGACCAGATACCACAGACAAACAAAGCCCAAACTGTTGTAAAGAGAAGAGACAGTCAACTCCTGAGTTGAGTACATTCCCAAAATAAGACAGTAGTGTCTATGACAAACAAAGCTGCTATGAACATAGTTGAGCACATGTCCTTGTGGCACAATTGAGCATCCCCTATATATATACCCAGAAGTCGTATTGCTGGGTCTTGAGGAAGTTGTTTCCTAATTTTCTGAGAATTGTCACACTGACATCCAAAAGGGTTGTACCAACTTGCATTCCCACCTGCAATGCAGAAGTGTTCCCTTTTCCCCAGAACCTCTCCAGTATAAGTTGTCATCAGTGTTTTTCATTTTGGCTATACCCCTTGATCAAAGAATGGATAATAAAAATGTGGTACATTTACACAATGGAGTACTACACAGCAGATAAAATGACGACAGCTTGAATTTTGCAAGAAAATGAATGTAAGTAGAAAACATTATTTTGGGTGAGGTAACCCAGACACAGAAAGACAATTATCACATGTACTCACTCATTGGTGGTTTTTAAACATAAATCAAAGAAAGCCAGCCTACAAACCACAATCCCAGAGAACTTAGACAACAATGTGGACACTAAGAGAGACTTACATAGATTTAATCTACCTGGAGAGTAGAAAAAGACAAGATCTCCTGAGTAAATTGGGAGCATGGGGACTTTGGGGACTAGTAAAGGAGGGCAGAGAGAGGCAGAAAGGGAGCAGAGAAAAATGTAGAGCTCAATAAGTATCAATTAAAAAAGACAGTAGTGTCAAACATGCCATGGTTCTGTGTTCCCATTTATCTTAGGGAACAATCAAGACCTTCTTACTGTCAGCTTCCAGAAAACACATTATTGAATCACAAGTTACACATTTCACATTTCAAGGTAAATATGTTTTTCTCAGTGCTGTTTTAAAGAAGTGTGTCAAACACTTCCTTCTGAATGGCCAAGGGGCTTGAAGGCACCTTGCAGGTTGACATAGAAACTTGGCAAGTTTAAAAACATTGGCAGTTTACTGAAGACTCATGAGTTTATTAGGTGCAAGTCTCCATTTAAACCTCACTTGACTTATGTTTGGAAATGCCAGTAATGGGAACCTTATGGTTTAGCTTTACATATTAAATAAGATCTTGTGTGTGTACACACACATGCCTGTGTGTGTACACACACATGCCTGTGTGTGAGTGTTTCTGTATGTAGTTTCTGGAAATGTTCAGTATATTAATTATTCTAGAAATTTGGAAATATTCTTTAAATTCAAAGAATCATTGGCTTTTGGTACTTTGATTTTTTAGATAATTCTGTCATAGTAAATCTATAATTGTAATTATCATTTCTGTGCTTTATTTTAGAACAGCGAGATTGAAGAAATAATGTTCATAATACAAAGTCACTAAAGTTTAGATTCAAAAGTGGAAATAATTTTGTTTCTTTCTTTACAGCAAAACGTAAAGTCAGGATGAAGGTTATGAAGGCAAAACAAAAATGTGTTTTTTCTTGGAACATATTTGCTATGTCTTTAGCTTGCAGCTCAATATTCTTAAACAGTATCAATACTGAGCAGTTTACAAGTTCTCTTTTGTTAAAGGATGGAGCCAATCATTTAAACGTTAAGTTACGAGCTCCAAGAAAATCTTCTGGGCAATAGCAGGAGTAGAGACCATGAAACTGAGTCAACATTGAGGATCTCTAATAACTTTGATTGCTGCTAATTACTTTTCCTGCCTGGAAGACTTCTTTACTGACCCTGAAATGATTCTGGATCTTATCTTGCCAATAGTTTCTAAAACTTAATTATAATACCAGTGGTATTATATTGCAGCTGATTTAGTAATTTATAATTATATTAACAAGCATAAGGCATAATTTCATTAATCAATTAGAAAACCTTGATAAAGTGCCTTAAGTGAACATAAAGTAGATATTTTTCCAGATATAAACTAAACTCTCAGTGACTTGCAAGCTTAGATTATATCAAACACCCCAGCAGCTAAGAGCTTCACGAAAAACCAAAGGCACACACATCTTTTGTAAGGAGTCTCTGAACATCATCATTAGTTTTCTTTGCTTAGTAAACTTAACTTTTTCTTTGTTTTAGAGAGAATTTATGGACATTTTAATTCTACATCCAATTCCATGCTAAACTATGTATTCATAATACAATATTTTGAAATGGAATCACTTTTTAAGCTGCTTTGCATTATTAGATAAAACTGGTGTGTGTGTGAACTAGATATGCACACTCATATTTGAAACTGTTCAGTAGACTCCAAAAACAGGAAATTTAAGTTGTCTAGGTAAAACTGAAAGAATGAAATCAGGCAGAGTAGATCACTGGATAGTTATTTCTTACTCTAGTTTGCTGGGTCTTGATCCAGTAGGACTATGGTGCATGCTTTTGGAGTGGAGTGGTGCAACACATGCAAGAAAGAGAATATTTTCAGAGAATGAGTGTGTAGGTGTCTCAAGTAAAGTTTTAAATTTTTCTATGATAGTTTTACTTTTTCCTCCTACATGGTTTATAGCTTTATTTTTTTTCTCTCACAGCACATGTAAGAGATGGGCAAGAACACTAGGTAGATTTTCATCAGTTGATATTGTTTATTTGGTATTGGATTCTGAGTGTGCTACTAAAACTCCTTTGTATTAACTTTTCCTTACTACCATTTTAACTGAAAATGTAGCCTTCACAAAATGTGACCATTATACTTCTTTGGCAGCAACAGTAAATAAGTATTAGGTTAGTGGGTTTCATTTCTTGTTTGTGATCTCTCTCTCTCTCGTTCTCTCTTTCTAGTAACGAATATATATTCACTTCTCTATATTTCTCATTTTAACCTTGATAGTTATATTTCTACTTCTACGAAGCTGCCAATTAATTTTTAAATGCTGATAGTTTTTAATTAATTGTTTTCTTATTGGTGATAGCCAGTGTATGTGACATCATGAAATACTGCAAGATAAAACAATGGAAAACAGTTAGATATTCTTATGACCTCCCTATGAAGATGTAAGCATTGCACTGGTTTCTTTACACATAGCCTTTTAGTTCTCTGTCTCTAACTTTAGAGATATCTCACTGTATCTACCACTTTTCTGTTCAGGGAAATGAGAAGATGGAAAAACATTTTATAAACTGTCTATGTGTTTGCACATGCTAATCATTCCCTGTGAAATTTATCTCGGTCTCAAGGAAGAAGGAGGGATCATGAGGATGGGAACTCAGTAATGAATACTGATATATCCCTTGGATTTCCTAACCCTAGTCTGGGAAAGTTGCCAGCAAAAATCACATTAACATTGGGATTCATATTCAAGACAATATTAAGGATTAAGACCCCCAAATTTGTGTCTGTTTTGCAATAGTAATTCAGTAAGGCAAATAATTCTCTGCTGTTTCTTCCCAGGTTATAATATATTAGAGTTCATCTTATAGAACCCATCTTATAAACTGTCCCTATTAGAGAGTAGCAGAATCATAGTTACACATTGCTAAAACTAATGAAAATTAATTTGGATGCAATCCCAAACCAATGCTTACAAACCTAAAAAGTGACGGAACATTAGTGGTGTTCTAAATTGAAAACCATTTTTAATAGATAATAGGTAATATGCATGAAATTATTTGAAAACTATGACTTACTTCTCTTGTTATGCTTCTATTCAAAATAAAGTTAGCAAAGATTTCAGTGTGTCACCAATTCAAAATAGATTGCACTGGAGAGAAGCTGGAGTGTACTAAAAGTATAGAGGCTTGAAACTGTGAAGCAGAGTGTGCTCACATTGTCTGTGCTATATACTTGCTAAGCAAAATTGCTATACGCTGACAGCATCTCAGATGTATTTTTAAGCCAAAACTGAGGCATGGGCATGGTCATTTCTTTTCAACTGTGTAAAACGGACATAAATTTAAGTATATGAGAAATTTCAAAGAAGATTCCAAAGAATGAGTTGCAGTAATAATTGTCATTTAGGGTTAGGGGATGAAAACTAGGGGAAAGAATATGCAACAGTCATATACTTTCTTTAACATTTTGAGGAAAGTGTGCAATAAGTTCCTTTAACCTTTTAACAAAGGGTGTTTAGTATTCTTTTACAATCAAGAAATGATTGTAATCATTGAAATTACACAGTGAAAACTTTTCTTGACTGTAATTCAAATTAGTTATGATTAAGGTAAGGAAGTTAATTGTAACGGACAAGTGATTTCTGCTTTCTTTATTATTTATTTCCAAAATTTTATAAATTAAACATTCAGCATTTCTAGAATTAAGAAAAGCCTTTAATTTTAAAATGGAAAGTATAAAAATTATAATTAGCAGTGTAGGTTCCTGAGGTAATTTTGTAAGATTCAAATACTCTGAGAAGACAGGCAATTTTCTAAATTATTATTTAACAATAATAGCATTCAAAACATTGTTAGAACATGGTAAAACAGACCTCATTTATACAGTTACTGAAAACCTAGTGGAAATAGTTCAGATCATTACCAATATCAAACAAAACTTGGCTGATAGAAGTAGGTCACATTGTTGAGGTGATACTCTTATCTGTGTAGAAATTCTCATTGCAGTATTTTAAATTACAATGCTCTTACATTTTAATGATGAATCATTCTGCTGCATTGTGTAAGTTAGCTATAATAGCATTTCTGTAAACATCACATGCATTCAGGAAGGACTGACTATTTCACAGAGAGAATACAAAATGGACTGTTGTTTCACATCTCGTTTGCATCTGGATAAGAATCCTATGTTGCCAGATATATAAAGTATCCAATAGTTTCCCTAGCTCCGGTTTAATTATTCCTTACTATACATTTACTATTGGCAGGACAAGCTAGGACTGTTAAAAAAGGACATTAATCTCTTTTACTAAATTATTACTGAATAGTGTGTCCATGAATTCCCAGAGCCTCTATTTCTACACTGATAGTGCATTATTTTCACACAAATATTTCACACACATGGTCATCCTTTGAATAAGAGCAGAAATGGAGCTCCGGAAGAGGTGAGGAAGGGGGAGCTCTGGAGGAAGTGGAGGAAAATGGGGTGTGGTATCAAGTAGGATGTTTTATTTACATGGTTTCCTGCTTCTCAAGCAGTGCTGCTTACATGTGATCTCCTGGGTAAATTTCGGCAACTTTAAAAATTCCAGTTTTCCCATAGGTTGATTCAGTCTTGTTAATACCAACAGAATTTAAACAAAACAAAATAAAGTAAACAAAACCAAAATGGACAGTGAGTGGTAGCACGAACCTTTAATTCCAGCACTCGGGAGGAAGAAACAGGCCGAAGTGGATCTCTGTGAGTTTGAAGCCAGTCTGGTCCATAGAGCAAGTTCCAGAACAGGTTCCAAAGTCACACAGAGAAATTCTGTCTCAAAAAACAAACAAGCAAACCCGAAACAAAAATATCAGCAGTTTCTCATAGTGATTAATAAGAGTTAAGGACTGTGTACAGTCTTAGTAAGCAGGAAATAGTGAAATGCTTGGTAGGCAGTTAAGACAGAAACTATGAACTGCTCTTGCTAAAAAATAATATGATGTTCTAATTTTGAATGAGAGAGTAGAATTATTTAAACGAATATAACATTAGGAAGACTGAGCAAAGGTTGTATTTACATATTTAGAAATATGTATGCCAATATAAAATAAGTAAATAGCAAAAGAGAATTATAAGTTGGGAAGGGGGAAGAAAGGGGAAATGATGTAATTATATTATATACATAAATTATGTATGTGTGTCACAAAATTAAATAATTTTAAGAATTCTATCTCTGAGCACACTAGAAAAATATATTATTATTTTATTTTGGGGAGGGAGTTAGGGCATTATAATGTTATACTTTGAATAGCTAATTGCCAGCCTAACATATCATACCCATTTATACCAGATTTTGAGCTATTCCACACAATAAGATTCAATTAAGGCACATTTAATATATAAATAGCAGTGATTATAAATTATTATTACATAAGTCATGCACATATTTTATGGGTTTTGGTATTTTTTCCTCAGAAAATTAGGAAAAACCTACCTCAAGACCCAGTAATACCATTTTGGGGTATATATCCAAAGGATGCTCAATCATACCACAAGGACATGTGCTCAGTTATGTTCATAGCAGTAGTATTTGTCTAGACAGAACCTGGAATCAACCAAAATGCCCCTTGGGAAAAAAAGAATAAAGAAGATATGTTATATTTACACAATGGAGTACTACACAACAGAATAAAATAATGACATCTTGACATTTTCAGGCAAGTGGATGGATCTAGAACACATTCTGTTGAGTGAAGTAACTCAGACCCAGAAATACAAATATAATATGTACTCATTTATAAGTGGATTTTAGACATAAAGCAAATAAAAATCACCCTAAAATTCACAATACCAGAGAACCCTAAGAGAGACATACACGGATCTAATCTACATGCGAAGTAGGAAAAGACAAGATCTCCTGAGTAAATAGAAAGCATGTAGATCATGGAAGTGTGTAGAAGGGGAAGGGGGAGAAAGGGAGTGGAGCGGAGAAAAAATATATAGCTCAATAAAAACAATAAAAAAATACCATAATATATTTTTTAAAGTATAAAGTAAATGGGGGATACAGGAAAATTTGGAGGGGGGAATGAGGTGGTTCTTTGTACCCAAACACATATGCATAAATACACATTAATAAAATAAAGAAAATTAAAATTCATGAAGTAGAGGGAAGAAATAAAAGAAGAATTCTTGAAACAATTTTGTTAGCTTAAGTTTTCTTAGCTTAATCACAGTGGTGATGAGAGGGAGGAAGGGCTAGTTCTGCACAAGCCCTTCTGGATCCTAAGACACTTTCCCCCAGCACTGGTCACATGCCGAGGCACTACTGTTACTAGAAATCTTAGCAGAACATGGGACAGGCGAATTCCACAGGGTTTGGGAATTTGGAGGCCTATACCACAGGTGATTCTAACTTGAATGCACCACCCCCTTTTGGGAGTTGCTGACAAAATGACTTCAAAATAATTCCAACACTGAGAAAATAAAAGGCAAACAAGGACAGAGCCTCACCTACTGCAGAGGAAAATAGATACGAAGTTGGTAGTCTTGACCATCGATTGTGCAAAACTTGCCCTCCTGTCAGGACGGGCCGAGAGCTTTTATTTATCACAGAAGTGAGGACAGGTAGGCGCTGAGATTAGCAACCTGTAAACCCTGGCATGGGACTACTGAGATGAAGGAGAACATAGGCTTTTGGCTGCATTCAAGCTCAGATGCTGTCCATTTCTATGCCTAATGGCTTCCTTTCAGCAAACCGTTACATTGCTATTTGGAAGGCCGGAAGAATACCAAACCCTCTCTCCCTCAGACTCTCTTAGATACACTTAGGGTAAAAGCACTAATATTCTAAATGGACTTCCATTAAGACATCAGGCACTCCTGAAGAAAAGGCTCTGCTGCCCTCCTTACAATAGATTGTTCCCTGTAAAGATGCAAATGGGGGTGTTAGCAGCAATGCCTGGGCACCCATTACAGCCAAGGAGATCTCAGAACTCAGCAGATTCTACCCTCTGCTGAATTAATTGCCCAGGTGTCTCTCCCCCTTAGGGACTCCCTTGTATTAAACAGCAGATTGTTCACTGGGGCCTTACATCAGAATAAGAGAGCCCACACTAGTTAGAAGCTTAGCGAGATCATTTGTACCCTTACATAGCGGTAGGCACAACTACAAAGAATTCCCTTTACTTTCTTGTTCCCTAGGATGAATAACAGTGGCTAGAAAGACTGAACTCTGACATTTTGTAGCCCATATCAGAATAGAGTATAGTTCATCTATTTATAAAGTGTCTTCATGTAAACATACTGTGTTAAAGATGAATATGACCTCTTTCTTTACTTACAAAATTTAACCACAATCTATATATGACTTTTTCATTAAGATTTTCAGCATATAAATTGGCTAGATGCCTCGTAGCCAGTATATTATTGGAGGAGGACTAGTTTGCAGTTTTGCAGCGTGTGTGTTACTCTGATTGGCAGGCAGATAAAAGCTTACTCCTGGGTTTGTGGTTGTAGCTTACAGTGTTCTGCCAGGAAAGACTGATATTTTAAACATCTTTGCAATAAGTGGCTGCAGACACACTTGAAGCACTACAAGGTACCCCTTCAGCTTTGATCAGCTGTAATTGACATTAAGTCATTCTAATGCCGCCTTACAATTATAAATTTTGAAACAAGATTCTAAATAAAACAGGACAAGACTGTCTAATTTCTGCTTTGGTAATTTTCCTGGTACATGGAGTGCCGAACAGAATGTCCCATTCCTCTTGTGGATTTACTGTGCCTGACAAATTATCAGTCTAATTTGCAGGAGTAAGAGATGTTTTCCCTTAAGGATTATTTTCAAACTGTGGGTAAGCAGATCCAGTTAGGAAAGGCAGGATTCATGATCTAATGTTTGAAAAAGAAAGCATAGTGATGCAAGTGTTGAAGATAACATTTGATTTTTATCTCATAAAATCACTATAAGTTTGTGTGTGTGAAGGGATCAATGCGCTGAGTCATACCTCCATGGTGTGCTGCATTATTTATACAGAAGCCAGAGTCTACCTGTCGAACTTCTGAGTTGTTCTCTCCGGTCACAGGAAGGAACTGCAGCATTTTCTGAGAGAAAAATCCAGTAGCTTGTGATGTTTACATAATTGTTAGATATATAATTTAAAACTATACCCTTTCACAGTGTTTCTTTATTTTTTTCAATAAACCTGCCTCAGTCTGAGGTTCTCCCTGAGTTCTGTGAGCCTTGCCTACCAGTGTTGTCAAGGCACAAGCCTGGCTCTCATTGTGGTGTATGCACACTTCAGCTGCTCACCTCCAACCACATACGTGGCAGGTCCATGCTGTAACCAGTTCTTGTCTGTCGGGGCAGGGGAATTCTTCTTTCCCTTTGCTCATTTTTACCCCTGTTTTTCCAAGAAAATGTTCTCTACAGGTAAATATTAACTTTTTCTTTTCTCAAACTTCTGATTCATTACATTTGTAGCACCTCACTATATGAAAACACCAGATGCAATATTTGAATATGAATTGTCACATCACATACAAGGACATGACATCCAGCGTGAACTTCTTCTCATTGTCTCACTCCTCAAGCAAAACAGTACTTCTGCATGTTCTCTGAAAATCCTCTGTTTTTCTTACTTCCTACTCCTCTAGTTTATCCTTTGCCAGTATCCTTGTCTCTGCTACCAGATGTTTCTTTTCATCATCAATACACCACCAGGTCCCCGACATGTATAGGTAATACTGTAAGTTTCAATCCCAAACACTCTGAGTTCCAATGACTTGAATAGCTTTGATGAAGACGTTTTATTGTCAAGAAACTTTGCTCATATTATGACATGGATTATGCCAGTTGAGCTTTACCAGAGATCATTTTTTTTTTCAAAGAAGCCAACAGAGATATAGAAAAGGGCTCCTGTGCAGGCAGAGTAGAATCTTGAAGCTGGCCCATCCAATGTTCTTAATCACAATAACATGAAATCCTGGGGAAAAAAAGAAGACTCTTTAGTTTCTTAAGTGAGCGCAGCAAAATCATGCAGGTGCTCCTGGAACCTGAAAGTCTTGAGAATAACGATTGCAGATTGAATCAGATCTTGTCCCATGTGACAGGCCAAACTCTAACAACCAAAAAGTTAGCTACTCATCGACCACACAGGGAGCCATTAGTCTAATGAAACATTCCATTTAACCTTTCTTCTTATTCATTTATACTATATTTAGATGGTTTGTTAATTAATTTATATACTTTTTAATTTATTTATTGAGAGAAGGGGTCTTGCTTGGACTCTCCAGTGCCACAGTTACAAACCTTTCCAGTGCAGCCAACAATCCACTTTTACTTAACAAGGTGGCATTCATGGTCACCAATTTCTTGAATCTATTTGCCTAAGGGTCATTGAGAGCCAGCAAAACCAGTAAATCAAGTCAGCACATCTGAGCCACTGACTAACTAATCTGAGCTGTATGACCCTGTTGGCCACAGGGTTTCTATCTAGAGTTCATTTACTCTCTGAAGGCTTCCCAGTTCCTATGTCTGAGTTTGGATCCTTTCTTAGGCTTGCTTTGTCTTACATAGCACAGAAAACCATCTCTTGTCTTATTTTGTATCTACTTTTAGACTGTGAGAACAGATAATTTTTTATACTGGTCTTCCAAATATGTACTTTTAGTGGCACAAGTCACTGTCAACTGAATAACTGCAAGGATAACCATTCACAGTTAGAAATAGGACAAAATACTTTAAAAGTTTACTTTATTGTAAAATAATAATCATCTGATGGCTGTTTGGATCTCTCCTTCATTTACACAAAGACAATACATCTTAATATTAAATTACAGTTATTCTATATTTATCACTTAGCATATGTCCTTGTTTGCATTTTGGCAGATATAACTTTCTGGAAAAGGTTTCTTTCCTAACTCATAGGACACTAATAAAGAAAGCTTGGAATTCTAATATCTTTTCCCATTATTCCCCCTAACATATGTTTTTCTTGCCTTTCATTTCTCTTCTTTCCTTTTATTTTTTTGTCTATTATTTTCTGCCTTTCCTTTGTCTTCTTCAGTGCAATGTAGCACTTGTATTTTACAGTGGTGAAGGTTGGATCCCATTGCTCAGGACGCTGACTTAATTGGACTGAGCATCAAGCATTTGAGAAACTCCCTTGTGAATCCAATACTCAGTGAAGTTTGAGAACCACTGGGTTAGATCATCTTTAATGTACCTTTCAGTTCTAAAATAATCCTACCCTCTGTTATGTTAAAGGACTCCCTGGGTGTTTTAAAACACAAAGTATATCAAACATATTCTCTTTTTTGGAGTCTAAGACATATTTCTGTCTACTTATATAGGAAACTTTGATTGAAAGTTCATAAAATTGATAGAATTTTAAACAGTTAACAATCAACAGTTATTGATCTTCTTGTGGGTAATTTAATCCTCTCTGCTATTAGTATTTGGAAACAATTTTCAGAGGAAAAGGTGTCCTAAGATAGCAATGAAACCCTCTGAATTGCATTTGAGCATTTTTTTTTTTAGATTAGCCTCAGAATCCTTTAAAGTGTGTTTTTGTGTAAGGATTTCTTGGGTCATATATCTGATAGACACTTTCAGGGTTTTCTGTGAGTAATTTTGGACAATGATGTCACTGAAGTACAAAATTAGATGGTCTTTCATAGCAAAGATGTTCAATGTCTATCAGTAATATATAATATCCCATTATTCTTACATATTTCTAGTATTTCTATTTTTTTTGAGACAGGGTTTCTCTGTAGCTTTGGAGCCTGTCCTGGCACTAGCTCTTGTAGACCAGGCTGGCCTCGAACTCACAGAGATCCGCCTGCCTCTGCCTCCTGAGTGCTGGGATTAAAGGTGTGCGCCACCACCGCCCGGCTAGTATTTCTATTTTAAAATAGATTTTTTTCTGTTTAAATTACCAATGCTATACAGTATCATGCAGACATTATTTTTAATTGCATGCTTGTCTGTTTTGTGTGTATATGGCAATGTGTACCAACATGTGTGTATACCTATTTGCATGTACTGTGATGAGCATGAGGAGACCCGAGAAAAACTTGGGTGGGTATTCACCTAATACCATGTGGATTCTGCAGAGGGAACTCAGGTTGGGCTTGATGATGCATATTTTGAGAAGCTAAGATATATCAAGAAGCCTATAAATTATTTTTTAAAGCACAAAAGCATAAACTCAAATCACACTACTTTTGAAAGGTTTTCTTTTGTATTTATCTTTGAGAATTTCTCACAATGTGTTTTGATTATATTTGCACCTCTCCCAACTCGTCCCAGATCCATTCCCTTGTCCTACCTACCAAAATAGGTGTTTTCTTTTCCTTCTTTCTTCTTTCCTTCTGTGTTTTGTCCTTTTTAAATCTATCAAGTCCACTTTGTACTTGGATGTGTAGCTCTTAATTAGAGTTTGGTCAACTTACCAGTGATTACATTCTTAAACAAAAATGACGCTTCCTCTGCCACCATCTACCAAATGTTAATAGCTCCTCAACTAGAGACAAACCTTGCTGCTACCTCGTTCTCCATGGTGGAATTCTGTATGAATTGAGCTTGCTTAGGTCTTGTTCATACTGCCACAGCTGCTGTACGTTGTGACACTATCTGCTTATAATCATCCACCCCCACTCACTCTTGAACTATTTGCTGACCTTTTCTGCAAAGAACCTTAGCTTGGGGAGGATAAAGTTTGACAAGTTTTTTGATGTGGACTGGGAATTCTGTGATTCTGTGGTGACTTATTTCCTGCACCTTGACAGGTTGTGGGTCTTGTATTAATCACCATCAACCACAATAGAAGGTTTCATGACAAAGTTTGGGAGATATATTGATCTATGTGTGTGTATAATTTTAAACCATTGGGGATCGGTTTAATGCGATGTCCATTTAGAAGAATAAGAATAGAATTCTCTCTCTTAGGGCTTATGGCCTGTTTAGTCAGAATTTTTTGACCAAACAATGGTACCAAGTAAGAGTTTCATCTTATAAAGGGCATTTAAGCACAATCAGAAAGTGATTGATTAATCCTATGACATTACTGTCACTGTTGTTCCTGTGAGCATTTCTCAGTAGGCCAGTGGCTTTGTAACTTGAAGTTTCTTCTGATACCAAAATACTATTTTCAAGAAGTATGGCAACTAAGTAATAGAGACAAAGCTTGCAGATCAGGACCTGCATGATGGCTCGGCCTTACATAGTGCAAATCTGTGGTATCGTCAGCTATATGAGATTATCCACTGGTTTTGGAAAGTAACCTAGAGCATTGGAAATCATGCAGAATGCCTAGAGATCCCACTACTCAAGAGTCTAAAAGATGAGCATCCAAACAGCCTAGGCTCCCACAAAGCCAGTACATGCAGTAGGATCAAAACCCAGTGCCATTGTTCTTGACTTCCCAGCAGTCCTCACTGTCTGCTAAGTTCAGCGAGTCCGGTTATATCCCATGCTTTTTCAGACCCAGTCCAGCTGGTTTTGGTGAGTTCCCGATAGAACATCCCCATTGTCTCAGTGTGTGGGTGCACCCCTCACGGTCTTAAGTTCCTTGCTCGTGCTCTCTCTCTCCTTCTGCTCCTGATTTGGACCTTGGGATTTCAGTCCGGTGCTCCAATGTGGGACTCTGTCTCTGTCTCCTTTCATTGCCTGATGAAGTATAATATCCAGGAGGATGACTATATGTTTTTCTTTGGGTTCACCTTCTTATTTAGCTTCTCTAGGATCATGAATTATAGGCTCAATGTCCGTTATTTATGGCTAGAAACCAATTATGAGTGAGTACATCCCATGTTCCTCTTTTTGGGTCTGGCTTACCTCACTCAGGATAGTGTTTTCTATTTCTGTCCATTTGCCATGCAAAATTCAAGAAGTCATTGTTTTTTACTGCTGAGTAGTACTCTAATATGTATATATTCCATACTTTCTTCATCCATTATTCAATTGAAGGGCATCTAGGTTGTTTCCAGGTTCTGGCTATTACAAACAATGCTGCTATGAACATAGTTGAGCATATACTTTTGTTTTATGATAGGGCATCTCTTGGGTATATTCCCAAGAGTGTTATTGCTGGGTCCAGGGGTAGGTTGTTCCCGAATTTCCTGAGAAACTGCCACACTGCCTTCCAAAGTGGTTGCACAAGTTTGCATTCCCACCAGCAATGGATGAGTGTACCCCTTACTCCACAACCTCTCCAGCAAAGGCTATCATTGGTGTTTTTGATTTTAGCCATTCTGACAGGTGTAAGATGGTATCTTAAAGTTGTCTTGATTTGCATTTACCTGGAAGGAGGTGGGAGGTCCTTGGACTTCCCACAGGGCAGGGAACCCTGACTGCTCTTAGGGATGATGAGGGAGGGGGAGTTGATTGGCGGAGGGGGAGGGAAATGGGAGGCGGTAGCCGGGAGGAGGCAGAAATCTTTAATAAATAAATAAATGAATATAAAAAAAGAGTCTAAAAGAGGCTACCTATTTGTCGAACTTATATTTTTATTTGTTGTCCTCTGGCATATAGTAGAATCATTGTTTATATTTACCCTCATATAGAGTAACTATATTTTAAGACACACAAACACACAAGTTGTACAATAATATACAATTTTCCATATGAATTCTTAAAAATTCCATTAGTATATTTATCCCTCCTTATTGAGTGGTAGTTCGTGTCTTTCTAATAAACTGTTGAAATATACAGTGACCATAATTTTTAGTAAGTGAAAAAAGGTTTTAAAATAGAATTGTATGCATTCAACTAATTAGAATATACATGATATATTAAGGGATAACAACTTAAAAAGCCTATTGTTGGTTTAAAAACATTTTTCCATGTTTTCATATAGAATGTTTTCATTTTATCATAAGAATGCTAACATTTTTCGGTAGGTTTTGGCTATAGAAATTCTCATGAGCTTTATTTCATTTTAACTAGAGTTATTGCTCATTTGTGAACAAGATTTGACTAATCATTTTATGCACTCAATTGATAGTTGTTTCAAAATTCTGACTTGTGCAATTGAAAGCAAAGATTTTGCTTTCTTTCAGTTCTTTAATGAAGTAGCATTATAGCTGCCATGTTCAATAGAAGAGGAATAAATTGAAGGTGGCATAGTAATGTACAGGTTCACATTTCCCTGGTTGTGGAATGTGAATTCAAGTATTTCCTATGTTTTGCTTTCCCACATTTCAATATGAGTTGCAACATCCTGCACAATTACCATGCAGAGAAACTGAATTGATTAAGTAATGAGTTATGTTGAAGAAGTAAAATTCTTGAGTAACATAAGTTTCTTAGTTTTAGTTTTACAACTTTATACGAGTGTGTTTGTAGAGGTGGAAAGAGGTTAGAATAAACATTGAGGCTTATAGTCTCATATTTGCTAGCACATCTAGTGGAAAAGATAAAACAGGGATTCCCATATTCATCTAAAGAAATTTCTAATTTATTTATATTATGCTGCAAACACATGAATACATTAGTAATGCTATGTAAATATATTAATAAAACAACATCAATATACAACTATATGAAAACAACATGTAAATAATAAGTATATTTTTAGATGCTTAAGATATATAAATCAAGAATACTGTATTTTATTTGCTGCACTAGGAGAATTAAATATGGACTTTCAAATTACACATGTTTCTATAAAAACTTGTTCTCCTAACAAATACTTAATGTCAAGCCATTACTGTGTCGCATATACACTGATCTTGTATGAGTTGCCCTCATCACTCCTGTCCCTACCATGAGAGCTAGTCACTTGTTCTCTCTAAAAAGAAGGGTCTTACCTCCCTTTTGACATTTCTCCCTTATGCTCATCCTTTAGTTCATAGCTAAGATAAAGACATTGCTTGACTCCCAATGTTAAATAATCATCTCTTTTTTATAGCATTCTATATCAGGGAGATTTTTCTCCTGGCTTTGTTTTTACAGCGAGCGACACACTGTTTGCTTATTTGTAAGGCTTTCATTATTCATTTCTTCTATAATATAAACTCTAAGAGTGCAGGAACATTATATGTTTCATCTCCGCTGCACTTTGGCATCTCAATGTGGTTCTTCTGGCAAACAAATACATGATGGATGAGTCAGTAATTCTCTGATATGCGAACAGAAGACAGACACAAGCGTATCTAGAAAATATAGCATATAAACTATTTGAGATCTTAAATATCAGTTAAACAAATTAGCCATCTTGTATACCAATTTCCACTGTACTGTCATAATAGAATCTTCTTTTTTATGTGAATTAGAAGTATCATAGTTGTGTATACTGATAAAATAGAAAACGGCATTAAAATGTACCGATTTTTTGTTTCTTGTTCTTTTTTTGTCATTACTTATTTATTCTGCTCTGTTTTTTATAGAAAGAGGTAATAGTTAAGGTATCTACAAATGTTACTCTAAAAGTTCAAGGTTCATGGCTTGTGAGTAGATAATGAGAGAAAATAAGATGTCTTTATGTCCCTTTCAACATGAAGTTACTGGCAACAAGTAGGGGTCAGTGAGCAAAATGACTAAAGCTGAAGTTGACTATTCCAGTCCTTCCAGAACTCGTGAGTGGGTGGAAAGTTCAGGCAAATGGTAAGTTAAATTTAGCCTGCAAAGATTTCTTTCTCCTGGGAAAAATAATTGCTTCATTCTATTGCCAAAAGGCAAACCAGCATCAGCTTAATTTCCCCGACTCTGCCATAAACTGCAGATGGAACTATAAAACATAGTTAGAATAAAATTAAACACATCTGTCCTAATCTAAAGAAGGTGAGGCTAGCCAGCCAGGAAACATCAAGGTATTAATACTGTGCAGATTGCAGCGTGCAGAGCCGTAGCAGTGTGCCTGCTGACAGTGGAGAGAAAGGGATTGCAATCTGTATTGTCTTGGTTTTCTTTGCTGAGCTGCCTTCCTGTGCTGATTGCCATCATAGTTTTAAGACCTATCAACCTAGAGAATGACTAAATAGAAAAAAAAAACATTTATTTGAACTCCAAGGTCTTATTAAGTTTTAATTTGATTTTTTTCTCTCCTTCAAGTAGGCATTTCCTTACATTATTTCAAATTGCAGAGAATCAGAAGTTTTGACAAATATATCAGTTAGGCATAAAATTTACCCAGGACTCTTACTTTCTCTTAAGACTGCCAACACACACCTACACCATCATCTTGATAACTACTGCATGTAGAAAATAGCAAAGTAAGTTGATGGATTTAGTGACCAGAAGAAAAAGGAGGGTAGCTTTGAGATTGAATGTTATTGTGCCCACGAAGAGACACTGCCCAATCAAATTTTATGGGACAAAATGCCTTTTCAGATCCATGGTAAGCTTACAATCCCCTCTTCAGACTTGTGGGATGCCCCATGGACTCAGCCCGATTTGAATACAGCCAAAATTCAGAGCAAAACCACTACTGCCTGTTTGTGCCTGTCTCAAAGGGATTCTGTTTTAGTGGGTTTTACCCTGGAGCTCCATGCTGTGTTACAGAGGACTTTATTGTTCCTGACTATTTCTACCTCTGCTTTCTTCATCCTCAGTCCCTTTAGTTCTTCGCATAGGTCTAAGACATGCATTGAAAATGAGGAATTTCTTTGTTTGCATTGGTTTTTCATCATCCCATCCTCCATGGGCATTACCTTCATGTTTGTCATTGTATGCAAAATGTTTACTTAGGATGCTATAAAGAAATGAGCGGTGTGGTGGTCATTGAACTGCCAACATGCTGTCATTATTTCTTAGTAAACTTCTGTAGATTCTTTTCTTTTCCTGGTTTTAGGTAGAAAGTACAGGGCCTTTCTGGATGCTAGACAAGTGCTCTGCTCTATAGGCTTTCCTTAGAAGGCTACACTTGCTACACTCTTGACTTCCTTTTTCTATCTGAGTCTTGGAAAACATTACTACAATGAGAATGCTAATATAATTGTGCATGGCAGAAAAAGATTCGCAGTAGGACCCTAAGGCTCATAGTGGCTACCTTTGGTTGTTACAGTTGTCTTTGTTTTGTGCAAGGCCACAATTTTATGTGCTGGTAAGATTATCCACCTAATGCTGAGGAACCTTGTGAATATCCTCAGATTTTGATATGGTAGATTTAACTTGTGTAAACTGTCACAATTGTGGGACCTAACTTTTAGTCTAACATTTCTTATTTTTTTTTCAGAAAAATGTTTCTTTATCTGCTGAAATATTTACTTATGATCTGAAGGATCTCTCATTTGCCCCTGTGTTCTATTTCAGCCCTAATGACTCACTAACATTTAATAATTCATGGTGTAGAGAAAGCCCTCGAATTCAATACCAGCTTTATTATCAGAAATATTTATTTGAAATGTTCTAGACATCTGAAATGAAACAGACTTTTTTTCAGATAAAATACTGCCTTTAAAACCAAATACATTTACACCTTCTCATAAGACATACTACATGGTCATCCTGTTGTGAACTATAAAAATCAACACACAGATTTCTTGCTTTACTTCAAAACCCATACTAATTTTGTTGCAATGTCATTTGGATTAATTGCATACTGTAGAAATTTTTATCATTTCTATCCCTTAACATGATGTGCAAATATTAATGTTGTGTGTAAGACACAAAGTAGAGAAAATTTACCAATATGTTGAGGCCTTATGTTTGAGAATGTAGCTAAGAAGTGGGGTACTTGTCTGATATTTTCAAGTTCACAGGCTTGATTCAGGATGTGTGGAAATAACAGGAAAAGTGTAAGCACACAAAACTTAAATCAAAATATAAAGTTGCTAATATAGTAGATATAAGCTTGATAAATGTAAATTTATGTTTGATAAGTTAACCATAATTCTAATAAGTTGTTACTCTATCATGTTATATTCATTAAATACATGTAGCTGTATATTTCAACTAAAAATGTTTACAAGCTTTACCATAGTACAAATTAGTAGGCATGTGCTTACTAATTTTATGACAACTTGACACAAGCTAGTGTCTTCAGAGACCTAGAAGTCTCGATTGAAGAAATGCCACCCTAAGATTGGGCTGTAACCAAATTTGTGGAGCATATTCTTAATTAGTGATTGATGTGGAGGGCCCAGTCCCAGCCCTTTGTTGATGATGCTATCCCTGGGCTGGTGGTCCTGGGTTCTATAAGGAAGCAGGAGGAACAAGTCAGTAAGCAGCCCTCCTCCTCTTCCTGACTTCTGTATCAAGTCCTGCCTCCAGGTTCCTGCCCTGTTTGAGTTCCTGCCCTGATTGACTTTGATGATGAACAGTGATTTGGAAGCATAAGCCTCATAAACTTTTCACTCCCCAAGTTGCTTTAGCCATGGTATTTTATTACAACAGTACTAATTCTGACTAAGAAAAGGCAAAAGGAAAATGAAAAAATAATTCAATAATCAAACAACAATAAAGTTCAGAAAATGAACAGCTGAGCTCCAAATTGCTGGATAATCAAACAAAACTGCCAACTTTACATATTTTTTAATTCTATCTGTCAATTGACATCAGTACTTGTAGTGTGTAGTATGAGCTACAAAAGAAGGAGATCTGTGTGTGTGTGTGTGTGTGTGTGTGTATTGCATAGGGCCTTAACTGCTAGAAAGAAGCAGTTCAGAATGAGCTTTTCTTGATTTTTGAATTAATATAAATGCAAGCCCAAAGAATATCTCTCTTGCTAAAACTCTCTCCCAGACACTTGTAACATGAATGGGGCCTGCTTGTTAGGGTTTCTGTCCCACCCGGTACCCCATAGCCAGCAAGCCCCAAAGAAAATCACACAGAGATCTCTATAAATTATACAGCTGATTGGCCCATTAGCTCAGGCTACTTATTAGCTCTTGTAGCTTATATTAATCCATTATTCATATATATATTTGCCATATGGCTTGGTACCGTTTTCAGCTAGAAGGTCACATCCTGCTTCCTCTGTGATCTGTACAGGACTGGGAGGAACCAACAACCTCCTTCCCAGAATTCTCCTGTTCTCATTGCTTCACCTCTACTTCTTGTCTGGTTTTCCCACCTATACTTCCTGACTGGCCAATCAGCATTTATTTAAAACATGATTAGCAGAATACAGACAACTCTCCCGCACCAGACACTGCTTTATTATTTGTCAATTCATATAAGATTCTGTAAGTATCTTCAGCTTGCCTTGCCCTTATGGATTTTACATAAACAACTTATACGGCCTGGGGAAGGCACACTGTATTAGGGATAGTGCTGAAAACAAATGAAATTATAAAGGACACTGCAAAATTGCTTTGCCGACTATTCACTCTAAATTCTCTTTGTTCTTGGTAGATATGTTGCTTATCACTTTCCTCTGGAAAACTGGATTCACACTAGGTGCATCTTCCTTCATGGACACTTTATTTTATTTTATTTTACTTTATTTTATTTTTTTAGTGATGCAATGAAATAAATTAAATCTTTGGTCTAGATGATGCTAATGATGCTGTTGATTATTCCCTCCGTTTTCCTTTTCTTCTTTCTCTTTTTTTCACATTGTAGGTGTCATTTTAACTTATAAAGTCTCATTTGAAATGTTCGGATAAATCTACCTCAAGTCCTCTTTGCACAATAATTCATAATTCTCTACCCAGGGCTTTACCTAAAGGCTGCCAGTCATTCCTTCCACATTGAATCAGCAGTGCTACCCTAAGTATGCCAGATTACTCAAAGAAACCTCTCAGGATTTCGTGATGCCCTTTGATTTCTTGAGAGGCCCATTTATGCTCCAAATGAATTCTCTGAACTGTTTTCGTGAACATTAAGGCACATAAATGACTTTATGATGGGGTTATATCTTTCTGTCAAAGTTTAAAATTTGACCAGTTATTAGTTTGAGTGGTTAAAATTGAGCAATAGTTTCATTTTCCAGTCATATTCTGGTCCCTCTGTATTTCTTTAAATTTCAGTTAAAGGGCTCTGTGCTTGGCATGCCTCTTTCTTGTAGTAGCTTATCACATGCAGATATTAAGAGCCAACTGACATATTAACATTATTCCATCCAAAATGTTATCACATGTGCTTTCTGTCTTACAAGTTACTACAGGAGACAACTTCACCAATTACCATTTTCTAGTCAACACTGGTGGCCATTTTTCTAGCAGATTCTAAGTATTGGGAAATACATCTCAGTACATTAGAGAGAGGAACCAAAACATTACAAAGGAAAACTTATAGGGCTGTAAAGAGATGTATTGAACTAATTAGAAAAAAAAAACAGTCTAACCCTGATCTTCAGTGAGTTGGTATACCAAGTAACCTGGTGAGTTCTAATGCTAAGATAAACATGAAAAGTCAAACTCTGACTTTCTGTTCCCCAGGTGACATTTGCAACCCCAATCCATGTGAAAATGGTGGCATCTGTCTGTCGGGATTGGCTGATGATACCTTTTCCTGTGAGTGTCCAGAGGGCTTCACAGATCCCAACTGCTCTAGTGTTGTGGAGGTTGGTAAGTGCAAGATTTCAGCATCTCTGTCTTCATCATGATTGTTTTTTGCATGACTCACAGATGTGACTCTTGTGGGCAGAAGAGCTTTTGTAAGATTCTTTTGAACTCCCTAGGCTATATTACTGTTGATTCTATTGTTTTTATTTGGTATTATAATTATATTTTTATTGATGATATTCTTAAAATACATCATTGATCCCAGCTTAGTGATTAGTAGTAAAATTAAGCTCCAAATAATCATTTAATAAAATTTATTTCATATGCCTCTCATATTAATAAAAAATATTTGAAGGCAAAGAAAGGACACAATTCTTGTGTTGACTTAGGTAAAATCATTAACTTAAATTTAGCAGGACTTCCTAAAAGAACCGATAATGAGTATTAGTACTTTGAAATCTCCTAAATCACTACTTTTCTTAGAATATGAGCACACATCACCTTTTAGGAATATAAAGAATATAGCATTCCATGGCAATCCTCAGCAAAACCCTTTCAAAAAAACCTCATCTTTGTCAAAATTGATCCATGTCACTGATTATTTTCCAAAATCACTTTTTAATCTGTGAAAATTTTATTGCTATATATTTTGTAACTTTCATTGTTTCCAAATGGCTCCCTATTAACAACATGTTTATACTTTAATGGCTCCTATGAGGTTGCCCACACATCATTGAATGGTGTCCCATCCTGAGCTATGTGGACAGGACAGATTGGAGTATATGGTTTATACAACTTCAAAAAGGAAAGGATAGAAAGTTGAATTGGAGAGAGGTAAATACCAGTATGGAAGAAATTAAGGAGAAGAATAGGGACAAATTTGATCAAAATGCATGTAGAAATTTCTCAAGGAATTTAAAAGTATTTTAGAAACCACAATTTGTAAGCTCCTGTACAAATATTTTCTCTGGGTCAAAGCAGCACCATAATCAGGTCTGGACACATTGTACAAAGCGGTTTATAGTTGTGAAGTACAAAATACAATCAGGTTGAATAAAAATTTGTCAGCCACCATTATTTCTGGAAAACTAGACACTTCAGAAGCTATTGGTAATCAATTTGTAAAACAACAATTGATAGCATTTGTAACCAGGGATGAGTTTGTGTTACCTATCCTTGTATCTGATGCTTCTGACATAGGCTGTGTTTAGGAAGAGCCCCATAACTGCTAGCTGAACAATAAAAGGAATCTGTGATGAAATCATTAATTTTCTATGTTCATATTCCAGTTATGAACATTAATGTGCTTTGTTTTTTAATGTGCTTCTTAGGTTTTTATACTACACTAGCACGATTGAATCTGAATAACAATTGGCGTATATTATTGCTTAAAGCACTTAGCCAGCTTAATTCATATCAAAGATAATTGTCTTTAAAGGTTTTTATTAAATCAGCAATATTTTATGGAGCTTGACATTATTCCATAGAAATAAAGTTGGTAATCACTTTGACCTCATCTGCACATATATAAAGTAACATTTTAGAGTTCAATATGACAATCATATACTCAGAAGTCTATATTACCAAAGAAAATTATACCTGGAAGTACTTCTACCAGGAATGTTGAAATTTAGAATGAAAATTTAGTGTCATTATTTTAATTCCACCAATATCAAATTCATAGTTTCTTTGTCTACATCTTATAACTACAAATTCTAAACCAGAGACAAAATGATAATTAATTTTAATTGATATCCCACTTTTAATTATTAATTCATCATCCATCATTTCATCAGAAGAGTGGTTTAAGAAAGTTGTCATACTGCATAGTATAGTATAATAATTTCCCAATTAGGTAATTTCATAGAACAAGCATATTATTTTTGTTTCTATGACCTCTTTCTCAAGCCTGTATTTATCAAGCATATATTAATGTAATATTGAACATTTACTGACTAAAAATACTAACTAGTAGGGCTTTTAATATCTTACCTACTTTAGGATTTTCTCTATTTTTAAAATGTAAGGACCAAGTATTTGAAGCACTGTCTTTTTAACTTCCCTCACTCTGCCTTTTCAGTTGATAAGTACCTGAGACATTTTGTAGTCATTGTTTCTACGTATTAGGTACCAAGGTAGACAAAGCATAAAGATTAATGAAATTTTATATATAAAATATTAAAAATAGAAAAGTGAATATTTTATGTAATATATATTTATATATACATAAAATAAAAATTAATAAAAACGAAGCCATGAAATTGAAGGAGAGGTGCATATATGACAGGGTTTGGAGGGAAGAAAGGTAAGAAAGAGAGGGACAAACATCATACTTATAATATCCAAAATTTAAAAATTGTGTTTTAGTAGTATGTTTAAAATTACATTTGCCTCAATGATAAATATCTGTCGTTCAGGGTTAATTTCACATACATATACACAAAATTTCCATAATGATTTTACTTCACACCTTAATAATTTGTCATAGCTTCATTTAAAGTTCTCCATGCTATTCAGTTCAAATGACATTCTCATCCAATTTTGGGATTTTCTTTTTCCCACACAAGACACATAGTGTCAAACAAACTTGAAGCATTTTACCACTTTTGCTCTCAGTTCTCATATCACTTACATTCCTGACACAAATCATGGAGGTTAAGACAGTTAAGTCTCCCAGGCTGTGTAATTCATTCATCAGGTAACATGTTTACTTTGAATTTTTCTTTAATAAACTATCTCTCTCTCTCTCTCTCTCTCTCTCTCTCTCTCTCTCTCTCTCTCTCTCTCTCTCTCTCTCTCTCTCTCTCTCTCTCTCTCTCTCTCTCATCTCCTGCTCTTTCTCCCTTTTTTGCTATCTTTTGCTATCTTGCTCTCTCATTCTTCTCACACACTTAAATTCCCACATTCATATCTGTTCAACCTTTTCAAATTACTAAGATTTATTTCTGATTCCTGTAGAAAACAATAAGAAACTTTGTCTTACATCAAATTTAAGCAAAACCTGCCACATCATATCCTTGAATTTGAAGACATCACCTACCAAATGCAATAATTTCACATAGATATGCTCTGGATACTGACAATCTCTCCAGGCATTTGTAGACATAACTCCACAGTTCACATTTGGATCATATTTTTATACAGCGAAGTGCAGCTGTTCATACAGACCTTACATTAAGAAAATGTCTTTTGATAGTGAATAGCTTAGAGTTTATCAATGAAAAATATCAGTAATTTTTAAAATATCTTTTATGTAACACAATGTTGTGTTTGCTATGAAGTAAGTAATTTTTTAAAAATCAAAAATTATTAGTAGTAACAAGTATAAGTACAGCCACGTAGTATATTGATGAAATGAAAAGGAACAAAAGCAAATGATTTTAAGAAAACTTATAATATTGGCTAGAGCTGTAGTTCAGATCAATTAATTTTTACTTCATGCAAGATCAGTATTACAACCCCAGAACTCTAATCAATCAGTGAGTCAGTCAGTCTTAATATTCCTTCATCAATAATCAAATAATTATAGAGTTATTTACTTAATGATAAAGGTGAACTTTATACTCATAGGGATTGCTATATATTAAGGAAGAAGAGATGAAATAGATGATGAAAACTATGGACAGCTAGGTAATAAATAAGAATACTGGTCTAAATACACAGAATTATGAATAAGTTCCCTGCTACATGTGCATGTCAGAGAATTCATGCATGAATGAAAAACATAACATTTACAAATAACTGTAAGTCTAACCTAGAAAATAAGGAACTAAACTTAATCCAGATTAAAGACACTATATGTGTAAGGTAGGGGATAAGAAAAGTCACTAACAAATTTGTATTTCCTACCAAAAACAACAGAGATGATTAACATGTAGTAAAGATGATGTTGCTGGGCTATGGGAGGAGATGGAACAGACTGACCATGATACAGGTTATAAGGCACACTTGGTGTCATTGAATGGGAAGACAATGCCCAGCAGATTGAGTGGAAGCACTGAGTGTTTAGAGGACACAGCGAACAATTCATACAGCTAAAACAAAAAGACTTTTCTTCTCCTTGTATTTTTTTAAATATATATTTTTTATTTGTTTTTATTAATGGAGTATAAATGGGTGTATGGGATGGTTGCATATGTGAGTGTAGGTGCCAGTTAGTTCAAAAGAGGGCATTGTTTAGATCACCTATTACTGAAAATTATAGACAAGTGCAAACTTCCCAACATGTGTGCTGAGAACTTAATTGTGGTCTTCTGGAAAAGCCGTAAGTGTTCTTTCTCATGAGACTACAATTTTCTGAGATACTAAAGTTGAGTACAAAGATATACAGGCAAACAGTAAATTCAGCATTCCACCTATTGAATTAGAAGAAGTTGCTAGACATATTTCAAGATGTCAAGCACAGATTTGGAAGTTATAATTGTGTATATGGTTATTAAAGTATAGGCAGAATGGAGCATCTGTTCTTAAGAATTAGTAGTATATTTTCAATTACTAAGGCAAATATTCCTCAGTGTATTATTTATGACTCATCAAATTTATTATTCATCAAATATTTGAGTGTTTACTATGTGCACAGAGCACATGGCAGCTTAAACATAGGCTTTGTCTTTAAAGATCTAAGGGACTGGGCAGTGATGTTTGAAAGATCAAGAAGTTAGATTTTTTTATAAAACCAAGAGAAGTTCTGAGATAAGGAACCAAATAAATAGAAATATGGAGATAGAATTCTAGAAGACAGTAGAATTTGAACACAAGGATGATTTTCCTTTAAGATGAATAAGTCATTACAATGCAGAAACACTTTAAACCTAATCTTATAGCTTACTATAAGCTACTAAGCATCTTAAGGTGATAATATTGAGCACAAGTTTAACTCATATCAGGCTTGGAATTTGGTAGTACTATGAGACCTAGCAGTCTTTTGGGGAAAAGGAGAATATTACAAAATGGGTTTATTGGGGCAGTTCATAGGAAGACATCGTGACACTGGTTCTGCCTCTGCATCTTCACAGGCTGGTTGGTGTCTAGACAGGCTCCTCATTTCCAGCACATAGGTAAAAAGACACAATGGAATGTGATTCACTTCTCCCGAAACTCCCTTCTTTGTCTCATCCCTGCCAAACCTATTTTCATTTTGCAATTGGTATTATTTTTCTAGAGTAGATTAAAATTCTATTTAATTTCTGGTCTTCCATGCTCATTAATGCTAATCTGTCCCATTGTTCCTACATCATTACAAAACAAAAGGCTGTTTATCCCAGAAACATGAAGACACATTGGAAATAAAGCTACAAGCTGAGTGTGCATTTGACTGTCCTGTGATAACCATATTCACACTTATCTCTTAAAAAATGATTGGTTCTAGAATACGAAGCAGTGTCCCCATCAGACTCTGTCTGAGACGGTTCTGGTCAGTGGCTCTGAAATACCAGAATGATGACAAACTTTAAATTGTCCTGGGAGGTTTGAGGCTATTTTCAGATATCCAAATTTTAATTATCAAATGAATATTTTTTATATTTTAGTAAAATGTTTATCGTAAATAAAATTATAAATGCTTGACAGATTCTCCCAGCAATATTACTTTTGGACCAAGAAAATGTAACACATATTTTAGTCCATCTTATATGAAATTATTAAATAGAAAGCTAACTATTCTGTACGGTCTATAATAGTTTCTCCCAGAACTGATTGCTTTGTGAGATGACTGCAGAGGTCTCCCAGTCAAGGAGAGCTCAAGAGATTATCTTTACTTACTTTTCTAAACCAATAAACATATGCAAACAAATAGAACTGTTTGGTTAGATGTCAAACACTGTACCTTCCTTTTCCAGCAAGTTTGACTTTACTTGATTTTGAAATTTTTAATTTACTTTAAAAAAAAACAGATGTATCAGGGGGCAAAAAGTTTCAGGCTCCAGACCATGTTACTTATCCACCCTCACAAAAATCTTTTAATCCATATAAAAATCACAGTGTGGCTACATTCTATTTGTTGTTTCCAGGTTCTTGCTATTATGAATAATGCTACTATGAACATACTTGAACACATGTTCTCATGGTATGATTGAGCATTCTTTTGGTCTATACCCAAAAGTAGTATTCCTGGGTCTTGAGGTAGATCATTACCTAATTTTCTGAGAAATTGCCATACTAATTTCCAGAGTGGTTGTACAAGTTTGCTCTCCCAACTGCCGTGAAGGAGTGTTACCCTTACCTCTCATTCTCTCCGGCATAAGCTGTCATCAGTGTTTTTGATTTTGGCCATTCTGACAGGTGTAAGATGGAATCTCAGTGTTGTTTTGATTTCTACTTCTCTGATGGCTACGAATGTTGAGCACTTCATTAAGTGCTTTTCATTTATTTGATATTCATCTGTTAAGAGGTCTCTATTTAAGCCTATATCCATTTTTTGATTATTTGTTATTTTGATATCAAGTTTTTTGATTTATTTGTAAATTTTGGATATCAATTTTCTGTATGTGTGGGGCGGGTGAAGATTTTTTCCAATTCTGTAGGCTTCTGTTTTTTTCTTGTTGACTATGTCCTTTGCTTTACAGAAATTTCTCAATTTCAGAAGGTCCCATTTATTAATTGTTGCTCTCATTGTCTGTGCTACTGGGGTTTTATATTTAGGAAGTGGTCTCCTGTGACAGCACACAGGCAGATGACAGAGGACAGCTTTTGGAAGTTGGCTTTTTCCTTCCATTTTGGTTTCTGGGAATCAGACCCAGTTTGTGATACTTAACCTGCTAATGCATCTTCCTGTCCCTGAATGAGTCGTCATGTCTCTGACATTTTACTCTAACATACTCACCTTGTTTGAGCCACAGTCACGAGATCCATTTTTGCAGATGGGATTTCAAAGATGGTTCATCTGGTCTCCTCTGGGTTTTGCTGTCTTCAATACCAGCAGTGCTCAAGTGCCCAAGAATAAGAGCAAATCTAAATAATGAGAACTTTTCAATATAGCCTGTTCCAAAGACTGCATTTGAAAGCATTTTTTTGAAAATTGATTTCATTGAGCTGTACATTTTTCCTTGCTTCCCTCCCTTTCCTCGTATCTCCTTCAACCCTCTCACATGGTTTCCATGCTTCCAATTTATTCAGGAGATAATGTCTTATACTCCTTCCCATGAAGATTAGATCCATGTATGTCTCCCTTGGGGTCCTCATTGTTGTCTAGTTTCTCTGTGATTATGATTTGTAGTCTGGTTTTCTTTCCTTTATGTTTAAAAACCACTTATGAGTGAGTACATGTGATAATTGTCTTTTGGTATCTGGGATACCTCACTCATGGTGGTTTCTAGCTCCATCCATTTGCCTGCAAATTTCAAGATGCCATTATTTTTCTCTGCTCTGTAGTACTCCGTTGTGTAAATGAACCACATATTCCTTATCCATTCTTCGGTCGAGGGGCATTTAGGTTGTTTCCAGGTTCTGGCTATGACTGCTATGAACACAGTTTAGCACATGTCCTTATGCCACAGTTGAACATCCTTTGGATATATACCCAAAAGTGGTATTGCTGGGTCTTGAGGAAGTTCGTTTCCTAATTTTCTGAGAAATAACCATACTGACATCCAAAGGGGCTGTACCAGCTTGCACTCTGACCAACAATGCAGGAGTGTTCCCTTTACCCCACAACCTCTTCGTAAATTGTCATTTATTTTATGAGCTATCCATTTTTGCTGCAAAGGTGTGTGTGGAGTACAGAAGAGGCTATTGGGGCTAGTTTATTGCCTTTCTTATAATTACATGTTTAAAATTTGATTTTTTGTTAATAAAAACATTGATTAAATATATGCAAAGATTTGTAGTTACTATAGTTATTAGATTACAAAATCTCTACTATTACTTATAAACTTAAAATTTGCATTATCCATGTGTGTATATTTGTCTGGGGTATGTATGTTGTACTCACTATGTGAGTGGGTGCACGTTGGGACAGAAGAGGACTTCAGGTCCCCCAACCTGAACTTATAGGCATCTGTATAATACTCAGTGAGGGCTCTGGATAATGTATTTAGGTCATCTGCAACAGCAGTCAAGTGCTCTTAAACCACTGAGAAATATCTCTATCCACTGGCTATTTATCTTACAAAGAGAGAAAATATATAAACAGTTTAAAATGGGAAAAAGCTGTATTATTTTATTTCAGAATAATATAATGAAAACTAAAGTTCCAATGTAAAATTAAAGTGTTCATTTATTCTAATTAATATTATTGGGAATTTAATGAAATGTGCGGTTTTATACATTTATGAAAATGAAAAGTACAATTTTATAGTAATAATACTGGTTGTTATGGCTAATACCTGTGACCCAAGTACTCTTGAGCCTAAAGCAGAAGCTGCAGTCAGAGCTAATCTAGGCAACATAGCAAGACAACATCATTTTAAAACTACAATCACAGGCACTGTGATAATATTCATCTTTAGAAAATGTATCTTTTCCCACTTGAACACTTTCATAAGTATGCCTTATAGAAGACTTACAGTGGGTTTTAAAACATTTAAGATATGCTCAGCACTCCTGAAAGTCTCAGATCTTATTGTGCGTGTTTCCTTCACTATTGAATTTTAATATGAATACATGCTTTTTTTCTTGGAAATTGTATCTTCTGTTTGCTTCCTTTATAGTGAGTTAACTGTACACTGAGCTATAGTATCCCAATTGTAACAAATCATTTTTTAATTTAAATTTGAAGCAATAAAGACAAGGTCTTAAAACGCTATCAGTGAAATTGATATGTTTATAAATGGACAAAATGTTTTTCTTATACTTTTATAAGGAATAGAAAACTACAATTTCCTGTAGGTTTAGTTGCTCAATGGTATTTGCAGAAAAAGCAACAGTAGAGACTGCTCAGTTCTTAAGCACAATGACGTTGTATTTGAAACCCTGCAGCCAAGCATGGCGACACATACTTATAATCCCAGAAATTGGGATACAGCTGCAATAGGATGTCCAGTTCATAGCTAGCCTAGGCAATACAACAAAACTCTGTATCACAAAGGGAAAAACAATATCTAATACCATAAGAATTATGTAAAAAAAAGACTTAAAATCTAATTATGGTATCCTTCAATTGAAACAATTTCAGTGGATTTAGGTCCACTTAATGATAGTTCTATTTGGAATTATTTATTTCCATAGTAGAAACAAAAAAGTGTGTATTTGTTGATTTTTCTAAAAACACATTGTTACTAAGCATAATTAAATAACATAAGAAAATTCTGTCCCCTTTGTTTCATTTAAACCTTGATTACTATAATCATATATAAATTATCTGAAAGGGACAAAATTAGCCGAGATAGATATTAATTCCAGTGAGTTTGAGTAAGACTATAAAGAAGAGATCAGTTCCCCAAAATTAGGAGAAGTATGTGAAGAAATTGACATTTAATCAAGTAAATCTTTTTGCAGCTTTGGAGCCTGTCCTAGAATGATCTCTTGTAAATCTCGGACTCACAGAGATCCTTCTGCCTCTATCCCCTGAGTACTGGGATTAAAGGCATGCGTCACCACAGCCCAGCCTAATCAAAAAATCTTAGTGATGTTCTAGAGCACCTTTGTTACAGATTAGCTGAGGTGGACTAGGAAGACCAAATGATGGCAGAAATGATATAATCATTAACATCACCTGGCTGGCAAGAAAAGAAGATTGACTCATGACAGAGCATTGGTTTATTCCCTTTCCGCACATCAGTATTGACACAAAGGTAGAAAGAGGAAGAATATCAGTGTTAGTATCCTCACTGAAACAGGACATGTTTAAGATGCTGACATGACATCTCAAAGCCTATGGCTTCAATAGATCCAGTTCTCCTCTAATCTATGCTGCTTTCCATGTGCTGACAGTCTTGCACTGATTATGTAATGCCCGATAAAGATAAGGCTTCAGCAGTTCCCTCTATTTTTTTCTAGAAGTTCTCTCATTCTGAGACTTTTTCTCATGGCGGGGGACAATGGAAAAGGAGTAAGGCTAGGAAATTTGGGTAGGATCTGACTAGATGGTCACTAGCTTTTTCTCGTGCAGAATATAAAACTGTTGTTCTATAGAAGGGAACATCTTTCTGCATTTCTGTCATGCCTTGCCATGCTGGCCATGCAAGGACAAAGTCAGCTGAGGTAATCATGTTATTGCTTATGAATTCTAGCTTTCTGAATTCTCTCCTTGGGACAGTTAGGGGTGGTAAATGAATATCATGGAGGGAACAGGGCCCTAGATCTATCTAGTGGCCCTGGATTTACAGGGAGGGTAACATCGTGTAGAGCACATGTATTGTTGGGCACTGTGAAGGTCAGAGGTGCTTTATGTCTAACCTGGAGCATTGAGTCTTAGGAGTTTTGGTGAGTTGTCCTCTGCCTGACTTTTTGTTGTCCTCCATTCCTGATTTAAAAGTTTCAATAAACTGTAAATTGTGCATGCCAAAAAAAAAGAAAATAAATATTTTTACAGATAAAGATCATGATAAAAAAAGTGAGAAAACTTTAGAAACTGCTCCACCATTGTCCACAAAACTGGTTGACACCAAACAGGAACTAGCAGCATGTTATTTGCTTTGAGAATTATGTAAGCAAAGTTATTGCAATAAAGATGAAGGCATCAGTTCTTTGTTAAGGAACTGGAAGGAGAAGGCAATATTTGTGAATATCTGTTTAGTCCCATTCCCTGAGGAAAAGTAAAAGGTGACATTTCAAGATAACTTTTTTACTCTTTAAAAATGGATTGTTCCATTTTATATATATATATATATATATATATATATATATATATATATATATTCTCAAAGAATTAGTGTGCAGGAAGCTGCTGCAGCCCATGTTCCTTAGTGCACGTTGGCCTTGCATAACCTTGAAATGGCTCTCATTATCAGGCTGGGCATATTCAACAGCTTTCCATCTTGTTCTTTGAAAATATAAAATTTATTAAACTGAAATAGACAATAATTCATATTTATTATCTTGATTTCCATTACAGCATATATAAAATCACATGGAAAGGATAAAACTTTATTTCCTCAGAAAATTATGGAATCATGATAAACATAGCTATTTACTTACATATTATCAATGGAAAATATGGCAAATTTCAAATAAGAGTCTGTGCCTTTTTTATTTAGCATGTTGATATAGACACATGAGGGATTTGCCTTATTACAGCTTCACAGCAAAATCAGGGCTGCAGTATTTCATCTCCACAAGAGAGAGCCATTGGGCACAGTGTTTATAGTGTGTCCATGTGCAGGAGAGCTGAAAATTTTCTAAGGACACATCTACATGTAAATTTCCTTTTTTCGACCAGTGTCTCAAGTTTCCAGGACAAAAGACAAACTTGATATGCTACACAATAGCTTCTGTTTCAAAGGTCTCATTAATTATTCACCCATAGACATTAACAGTGTTACTCACTGAAATGATTTCTTGATTACATACTGCAAGGATAGATTCACTGCACACAGCCAAACAGGCATGTTGGCAATGTCTTCAAGTAAGAAACACTGAAAGGCATAAGCCAGAAATATTTCATGTGGTTAACTGATAGCCTAATGACAAAGGTATATTTTATCCATTAACATTGCCTCATTTTATACTATACTAATACCACATGTATACAAAACATATTTATATGTCAGAAGCTATAAATCAGAAGGTGATCTAATACCAATCTTAGAGTTAAATGAGGAGTAAGTTTGTGATGAATGCAATGACTAGACTAAAGTAATATACTCTTCTTCAAGGGCAGAATGGTTATTGCATAGGTTACCCCAGACTTTCTCTACAATATAGTGCTCATGTTCCAGTTACACATATGAGGATATATAGAAACAATGGTTGAACCTGAGTCAAAATATATTACATATAAGGATAACATTTGCCATTTGCTGGAGAGGTTTCATGAAATTCTGAGGTATGTAGCTAACTGAAGGAACTGGTTCTAAAAAGAAATGCAACCTGGTATTGTGGTTAAGAACCAGAAGTGACCACATTGGCACCCTTTAACCAGGTCAAGTCAAGGAAGGGAAACACGAGCAGGCCAGACCAAGGGGCACCCACATACTGAGGCAGTGGGGATGTTCTTTCAGGAACTCACCAAGGCTAGCTGGTCTGGGCAAAACCGGATTAAAACCGGTCTCGCTGAACATAGCGGACAAGGAGGACTACGAGACCCAAGAACAATGCAATGGGTTTTGATCCTACTGCACCTATTGGCCTTGTGGGAGCCTAGGCAGTTTGGATGCTCACCTACTAGAACTGGATAGAGGTGGGTGGTCCTTGAACTTCCCACAGGGCAGGGAATCCTGATGGCTCTTTGGGCGGTCGAGAAAGGGGGATTTGATTGGGGGAGGGGGAGGGAAGGGGGGCGGCGGTGGGGAATAGACAGAAATCTTTAATCAATAAAATAAATAAATAAAAAAAAATAAAAAAAAAACCAGAAGTCAGCTAGGCTGTGTTCAAATATTGCCTCTTCTGTTTGTAATCTGTTCTAAGTATTTGAAGTAGAACAGCCATGAATAGAATATACTTAAAAATGTAAATGTACTAAGCATGTCCAAACATTGTCTAAAGAATGGCATTTCCTAAAGAATGAACATGACAGATGTTCACATTGCGCAGTGTTAATATGTGTCATGTAAAGGTGCTGCGGTATAGGGAAGAGTGTGCTATATAATAATCAAATGATTTTTCATTTTCTATAAGGGACTGAAGTATACACAGTTTTGTTCTCTCAGAGTTTTTAAAACCAATAGGTCTTAAAAGAGTCTTAAATGGGTACATGGGTCTTAAATGGGTGCATGGGTCTTAAACGGGTCTTAAATGGGTACATGGGTCATAAATGGGTCTTAAATGGGTACATGGATGACTGTACTGTCTAAGACCAATATACCCCACAGCTACATATGAAATGCTGTAAGACCAATGTACTACAGCCACAAATGGAAGATTGTACAGTCTAAGACCTATGCACCACACATACATATATATATATATATATATATATAGATGGCTGTACTTTCTTTTTTTAGCATTTTTTATTTAAAAAAACTATCCTTTTTATTTTACATGCCATTCCTAGTTCATAGTCCCTCACCTCCTCCCATTCCCACCACCTACATCGTCTTCTCCCTCCATCTGCTCCTCAGGATAGTTAGGCACATTGCTTTGAGGAAAGACTAAGAAACTCCCTACTATATGTAGGCCAAGCAAGGTATCCAACCAAAGAGAATGGGTTCCAAAAAGCTAGTAAAAGCAGCAGGGATAAATCCTGGTCTGACAGCCAGTGGCCACAGTCTGCCCCAGCCATACAACTGTTGCCCACATTCCAATGACCTAGTTTGGTCCTATGCTGGTCCCTTCCCTGTCCGGTTGGAGTTGGTGAGCTCTCATTAGCACAGGCAAGCAGTTTTAGTGGGTGTCCCCATCATGGTCTTAACCTCTCACTCTTCCACTGGACTTTGGGAGCTCAGCCCAGTGCTCTGCTGTGGTTCTCTGCCTCTGCTTCCATCAGTCGCAGGATGAAGGTTCTATGGTGACATTTAAGATATTCATCAATCTGACTACAGGGCAAGGCCAGTTCAAGTACCCTCTCCTCTATTGCTTAGGGTCTTAGCTGGAGTCATCCTTGTAGATTCCTGGGAAGGAATGCACGTTCTAAGACCAACGCACCAAAGCTACCTATGGATGACTGTGCTTTGCTTTACTCTACTTATCTGTGAAACATGGATCAACACTTTAAACACACTCAGCAAATCACTCTGTGCAAAGTTCTTCAAACAGTTTTTACATGATTGAAAGTTCCATCTAGGAGTTTAATAATACACATAGTTAAGCCTTCTACTCAATTCAAAAGCTGTGTACAGAGATCAAACACCTACACCTCTGAATAGTTTTCCACCATTTCAGTCTCTAATAACATTAGTGAAATGTGTGGTAAATCCTGACCTATTATTTTTAGATCAGATTTTTCTGCTTGTGCTTGAATATAAAAACTAGGAGTAATTTAACTGTCAGATTTTGATGTTATTAAAAATTTTTCTTTCAACATATAATTTGACAAATCACCTCATTTGCTATGAGAAAATAACCCTGTGTTTTATTATTTGAAAATTATGAATAATGTAAGTAAGGCTTGCATAATTAAGAGTCAGCCTTTCAGGAATATAGCTTTGCATGCTTAAAGCAAATAACTTATGGATTGATTTTTCTTTATAAGACTGCCGAATGGTACTCTAAAAATATAATGAATGCCAAGTCAGAATTCATGACAACACATCAATATTATGTTCTTGGGTATGGTATATCAACAATAAGCCCTGTATGGCTTTGCATAAATATTAAATAAAGGAAATAGGAACCCTACAAGCTTCCATTTAACCGTGTATATTCAACATCCCTGGACAGCTTTGCTTGAGCCCCCAGCAGATAATCTTCCCTTTCTCAGTGACTTCCAGATAAGATGCCTCCCTCGGGATACAGGCATCTTCAAAAGGACGTGCACAGTTGCACCAAAAGTCATTACCCAGTGCAGAAAACAATGACTGCATGAGTGGAAAAGATGCTCTGGGCCGCAAGTGAATGAGATCATGCCCAACCCCGCAGACGACTTTCTATGACATGGCTGACTGTTAAGATGAACTCAAAGGAAAATGCAGCTCATCTGCTGCAACTGTTAAATTAGAATATTTTGTGTGAAAGTGGTGTGATTAAAGCATATATGTAAGAAAAGTGAGAGCTCTCTACAAAAAATAAATAAATAGTTGCCTGCTCAGATTATAAGGTTTTGTGGGGAACAATGGGTAGCAAAACAAGAAGGTGATCTGCCCCTGGATGGGAAGGCCACTGGGCACTCCTTTCTCTGCTCCTGCGCAGTTTCATTATTGTTACCAAAGTTACCCCAATAGCTTGATTCTAGAACCTTTCAAATGTTCGTTATTATTGAAGATTGAAATTAATACCAAAATGAGATGCAAAATTCGAACCTGAACATCAACTGGGGAAGTTTTAAAATAATGCTTCAGTACCTCAGGCCTGTCGTTTGAAGATGAAGTGTTCTAAGTTGTACCTTTCTCAATTACTTTTATTTATTCTCCATCCCAGAGTCCAGTTTTCAATCTATTAATTATTTTAATTGTTTTCAATGGGACTAACAACTAGCTGATTTGAAAATGTATAAAAGTGACTCATCGGAAGGCAATACCTGTTACTATACCAAAAATTCTAAACACAAATGAATTATTGCAAGGAACAATAATTACAGTTTACACAGCTTTCCAAAGGCTCTTTAACAGGTAGAAATGTCACTTGATGAGAGGAAATTCTGTTTCATTCCATCACATCTCGTATTCAGCTTGAGGGTCTCCTTGTCCTGAGCAGAGAGCAAATCATTTCATTAAGGAAAGAAAGTGTGCTTTTACAGTCTGTGAATGCTAATCAAGTACATGTGACCTACACCCACTTTTTTGTTTTCTTTTTATTTATTTAAGATTTCTGTCTCTACCCCGCCACTGCCTCCCATTTCCCTCCCCCTCCCCCCATCAAGTGCCCCTCCCTCATCAGCCCAAACAGCAATCAGAGTTCCCTGCCCTGTGGGAAGTCCAAGGACCACCCACCTCTATCCAGGTTTAGTAAGGTGAGCATCCAAACTGCCTAGGCTCCCACAAAGCCAGTACGTGCAGTAGGATCAAAAACCCATTGCCATTGTTCTTGAGTTCTACACCCACTTTGAACACTTAAATGAAGAGAAAAATGAAATGCTGGAAGAATGACTTAAGGACTTCTCTTGGCTTCAAACATTTACCTGTTTTTTTTTTTCTGATTCTAAGATACTTTCAATATACATCATGACACACATGCCACCTCCCAACTTACATGTCCCACAAGCATGTTTCCTCATCTGAGGCTTTCTGCTCCCCAGCCCACTAGCCTAGCCTTTGGGCGGGAAGAGAGGAAAAACACTGCTACCCTACTGGTGTGTCACAGGGAGGAAAGGAAATTAATTCTTGACTCTTTATTTCCTATTGCAAAATCAGGTTTTTGTTCTAGACCATAGTCTAAAGACAAGACACAATTCTATTTCTTGGTACTTAAACCATATCAGATGACTATTCACATCTTTATTAATATTTTAAATCTATCCACAAATTTGAGATTTTTCTACAGTAGACAAATTTGCCACAATGAAAACTACATAAGTGAGAATGTTAAAAAAAAAATTAAGAACCATGGAAGATGTGATAGTTGTATCAATGTTTCACTGCCTGGCATATCATGCCGAGAGACATTATTCTATCCTTTTCTAGAGGTCAGCTCTGGGAAAGAAACATGAGGAATTCCTTTGTGAGAAGCAGAGTGCCCTGAACTGTGAAGAGTTTCTTTCTGAATGGAAGGTTTACTATATCACCTTCACGTTTGCTTTGAACTTTATTTCATTTTTCAGAGGTTTTGAAAGGCCTGTTCGTTACACAGTTTTTAAAAGTTTCAATGAATAAATATTAAGAGTGCCCATTCACAAAGCAAAATGTATTTTTTAATATGTATTAAGTAGCTAGTTAGTTAGTGCTGGAGATGACATCCAGAGCTGGTGCGTGTAGAACTTGTATTCTATCCCTGAGCTACAATCCCAGTTCAGAAAAAACAACGTGAAGATTAGAAGCACAAGTCAAATCAGCTCTAAATGGCCTTGTATGCGTCTATTTTCCTTTGCATAAATTGGGTTTCTTTTTTACAGAATGACTTTATTATTTATTCATTTAAAATATCACAGTTTATTTTTTTTTTTTTTTTTTTTTTTTTTTTTTTTTTTTTTTCCTCCTTTTTTTTTTTATTTTATTATAATTTTTTTTTTTTTTTTTTTTTTTTTTTTTTTTTTTTTTTTTTTTTTTATTTTTTTTTTTTTTTTTTTTTTTTTTTTTTTTTTTTTTTTTTAATTTTTTTTTTTTGGGGGGGGGAGGGCAAAAACCCCATTCGAGGGGGGGTGGTGGGGGGTTTTCCCGTTTTTGTTGGTGGTTTTTTTTTTTTTTTTTTTGGGGGGGGGTCCCCTCCCCCCCCCCCCCCCCCCCAAAAAAGGGGGGGTTTTTTATGGGGGGGAAAAATAGATTTATGTTTTTTTTGGTGCAAAAAAAGGGGGGGGGGGGGGGAAGGAAAGAATCCCCCCCCCTTGGGGGGGGTGGTTTTTTTTTTTTTGGGGGGGGGGGGGGTTTTTTTTTTTTCTCCCCCTTTTGGGTTTTGGGTGGCCCGGGCCTTGGTTTTTTTGGTTTTTTTTTTCCTTTTTTTTTGCCCCTCTTGGTCCCCCAAAAAAAAAGGATTTTTAGGGGGAAAAAAAGAAGGAATTCAGGGGCCCCCTGTCTTAGGCCATAAATTGGGTTTTTTAAAGGCATTCCAATTAAGGCAGGGAGGGGAGGAGCCTCGAGAGACAAATTGCAAAAAGGCAAATTACATTGTCACTGGATTAACGTCTACACATAGACACACTATTTCCCTTTAAAGAATGTCCTAATGGTTGAGGAAAGAAAGCCTTTCATTTTAGACCCAATTTCAATAGCAGGAAAAATTATATAGCAGTCATTAGCCCATTGCTGAAGAGGCAGAAAACATTGCAGAAGACATTATAGTCCAGAAGACAGTCTTGTACATTATTGGTATGAGTTAAAGCTATGTTAAGGAACACTCCATCTCACTTCAAGTTACATCTTTCATTATTTTTTTATCTTTTGAAACTCAACATAAGATCAAAAATAGTGAAAGGTGTAACTTGATGCTGTTTCTGTCTATGCGGGTCATATGATCTTGGCTGAGTTGAATCAGAGCCTCCTTCTCCTGCTGTCCTCCATCCCTTCTGTCACTCACACTCTTTCCCCCTCCTCCCTAAGATTCCCTGAATTCTCAAGGGTCAGATATGTTGGAGACATCCCATTTAGAGCTACTGTTCCAAGTTCCTTCTCTTTGCTATGTGGGCTGTGGGTCTCTGTATTTGATCCTGTTTCTTTCAGGAGAAAGATTCTCTAATGATGAATGAATGAATAAAAAACCAATCCACTGTCTATCATCAAAGTCATTTTATTGGTACTTGTAGTGACATTTCACTTGTGTTTAGTAAACAAAACTTGCCTGAAAATAAGAGAGTAAAACAGTCACCCTGGTCAGCCTTACAGACCATGAAGTGGTGGCACACACCTTTAATCCCAGCATTAGAGAGGAATATAAGACAAAAGGAGACAGCTCTCAGATAGTCTCATTCTGAGGATTCCTGGAGACAGGATTTCCATTTCAGACTGAGGTATAGGTAAGAGCTAGTGGCTGGCTGTATGGCTTTTCTGACCTCAAGTTGAATCTCAATATTTGTCTCTCGGTTTTTATTAATTGTGCTACAGTTTTTTTTAATTTTTCTTTAGTAGTATTTGATTTTTCTATGACCTATCTATTCTCTGGTTCTTGGTCACTCAAGCAGTGTGAGGTATGTGGTTTATTTTGTGGATTGGGCCTCAAGTCAAAACACATATTGGTTGGTTATTCTCACAAGCTCCCTGCCACCATTGCCCTAGCATATTTTTCAAGAGGACACCATTATAGTTCAAAGGTTTTGTAGTTGAGTTGGTATGTACTTTTTTCTTTTGGTAGCCTACAGAGAACCTTCCCACACCAAAGACACTAGAAAATAAATGTGAAGATTCTTTGTAGGCAGAGGCTTGACTCTCTATGTTCAATGAGTTGTGCGGGTGTTGTCTTCAGCAGTGGAGCCTTGCTGTCTTTTTGAGTAGAGCAACCTATTATTTCAACAATAGCTGTGCTGTTGTGAAGGCATAAGTCACAAACAATCCCACACCAGTTTGGAATTATGATTAATAGAATGGTTATTTATTTAAGGGGGAAAACTTACAGATCACCATCCCAGACAACAGCAGAGCCGGAAGCCAGAGAGCAAGCGGAGGGCAATGGCAGCTTTTTTAAAAGAGAGAGAGAGAGAGACCACACCCCAATGGGCTGGTATCTCAGCAGCTATTGGCTGGAGGAGCGGAGGAGCTCCAGCAATATTGCTGGAGATTCCAATGGGATCATTTGTCCAACAACTCAATTGTATGTGATCCAATCCCAGCACTGGAAACTTCCTTTGGTGACAAGAGATGGAAAATTGGGACTCTATCACCTTTATTATTTGGAGACCTTATTAGGATTGCCTTCACATATTTTAGGAATTTTCCACTGTGCTATATTTGCATAACATCCCTCAAATGTCCCTTAATTCTAATTATCTCTTCTCCATTCCCTCCCTCAACCTAATTCTCTTGTTCCCATCTCCCCTAACCCCTATCTACTCATAAAATCTATTTTATTTTCCCCTCCCAAAAAGATCCACGAGTACACCCTAGTCCCTTTCTTATACCTAACCTTTCAATGTCTACAGATTATAGCCCTGTTATTATTTATTTACTGGTTAATATCCACATATAAATGAGTGCATGCTGTATTTATTTTCTGGGTCTAAGTGATTTTTTTTAGTTCCATCCATTTTCCTGCAAAGTTCGTGATGTTATTATTTTTAATGGATGAATGCTACTTCATTGTGTAAATAAATGTACCACATTTTCTCTATTTGTATTTCAGTTGAGGAACATATAGGTTTCCAGTTTCTGGATATTATGTATAGAGCAGTAATGAACATGGTCGAGCAATTGTCTTTGTGGTAGAATGAATCATCTTTTGGTTATATGCTCAAAAGTGTACCACTGGATCTTGAGGTGGATTGCTTCCCAATTTCTGTGGAACTGCCTCACTGATTTCCACAGTGGTGGTACAAATTTGCATTTCTACCAGCAGTGAGTGGCTGTTCCCCTTATTCTACATCCTTGCCAGCATGAGCTATTATGTTTTTATTGATGTTAACATACTGACAGGTGTACTATGAAATCTCAAGCTGGGCAATGGTGGCACAGGTCTTTAATCCCAGCACTTGGGAGGCAGAGACAGGTGGATCTCTGAGTTTGAGCCCAGCCTATTCTACAAGAGCTAGTTTCAGGACAGGCTCCAAAGCTACAGAAAAAAAAAGTGAAATCTCAAAGTATTTCCCTGATGGTTAAGGATGTTAAAAAATTTGAGTATTCTGTTTTGAGAATACTCTATATAGATCTGCACACAATTTTTTTTACTGGATTTTTTTTTGATATTTAGTTTCTTGAGTTCTTATGTATTTTGTATATTAGTCCTCAATCCCATGCAGAGTTGGAAAAAAATCTTTCCACTCTGTACGCTGCCACTATGTCCAATTGACAATGTCCTTACCCTTATGGTTTTGGTGGTGAGCCTAACCTTTAATGGCTGAGCCATCTCTCCAGCCCGAAAATGTCCTTTCCCTAAAGAAGATTTTAGTTTAATGAGGTTCCATTTATTAATTGTTGATCTTAGTGCTTGCTCTATCAGTATTCTGTTTAGGACTCTGTCTCCTGTCACAAAAAGTTAGGGGCTATTTTCTACTTTCTTTATACAGGTTCAGTGTAACCAGTTTTATACTGAATCTTAGATTGACTTGGAGTTGAATTTTGTACAGTGTGATGAACGTGAGTCTATTTGTGTTTTTTTATGGAGACATGAAGTTTTGCTAGCAACATTCATTGAAGATGATGTCTTTTTGTGTGTGTATATTTTCTGTCTTCTTTATCAAGTATCAAATGTTCATAGGTAACGTATTTAAATTTATGTCTTCAATTTTATTCCATTGGTCAAGAACACTGTTTTTACACCAATACCATGCTGTTTTTTACTTTGGTTTTTTTTTTTAAAAAAAAAAACAATAGCTTTGTAGTACAAATAGTAAAACTTCAGGAGTTCTTTAATGTTCAAGATTATTCTGGCTATTCTGATTTTTGCTATTGTTTTCATTGAAGTTGAGAATTATCCTTTTAAGATATGTGAACAATTGTGTTGGAATTTTGATAGTGAATGCATTGAAACTGAAGATTGTGCTTGGTAGACTATCATTTTACCATGTTAGTCCTGCATTTACATGAGATCTTTCCATCTTCTCATATCTTCTTCACTTTCTTTCATGAAGACTTGAAGTTGTTAGCATACAATCTTTTACTCACTTAGTTAGAGTTACCCTGTCAGCAACCACGTTGGACAAGAATACCACTTGCCAGGGTAGGGGCATGGGGATTAGAAAAGTAAGTAAAGAGAATAAATGGATTTTTATGTATTAATTTTGTACCCAGTTACTTTGCTGAAACTGTTAACTATAGGAGTTCCCCAGTGAAATTTTTAGGGTCACTGATTCATAATGTCATACCATCTGCAGATAAAGATAATCTGACTTCTTAATTTCTAGTTTGTATACCCCTGATCTTCTCCTCTTGCTTTATTGCTCTAGCTAAGACTTCAAACGCTACATTGAATAAGTATGGAAAGCGTGATCAACCTTGTCTTGTTCCTGATTTTGTTGAAATTTCTTTGAGTTTCTCTGGATCTAAGTTTATGTTGCCTATGGATCTATGTTTAGGTATATCCTTTTACCCTTCCTTAATCTCTAAAGGGGTTCTAACGTGAAGGGATACTGGATTTTGTCTAAGGCCAGCTCTGCATCTAATGAGATAATCATGTTTTTTCTTTCACTTTGTTTATATAGTAGTTTTTAAAATTAATTTCAGTATAATTAACCATTTTTAAACTCTGGAATAAAGCCTACTTGATAATGGTGGATGATCTTTTTGATGTGTTCTTTGATTAGGTTTGCAAAAATTTCATTGAATATTTTTGCATTTATATTCATAAGGAGGATTTATCTATAATACTGTTCAATTCCTGTTTGATTTTTCTGCAAAGGTCCATGTTTATTCAAAGAGTATTGTTTAACATGTAAAAATGTACTTTCTGAAGTTCCTATTCATGTTTATTCATTCTTTTACCACAGTGACATGACAGAAGCAATTGTCTTTCTGATCACTTTATTGGTGAGGACTTGTATTGTGGTGTGTAATACCAACAATCTTAGTGAACATTAATAATTCCTTCTGTGTAGAAAAATGGAAAGTGCACTACGAGCCTAATACTATGAGGCAGAATGAAACTGATATTGAAACTGCACAGACATCCCAGGATCAATTATATGATTCTGGGAATGTTTTCTTTCCTTTTTTTTATAACCTGTTAGAGCCATTGATAAAATAATATTTAAAAATGACTCAGTTGGGAGCCAGAGGAACATTTTTATTATCATTTGGGAGATAAATAACAGAAGTTCATGCAAGCTATAAATATCAGAGGTTGCCGTGATGATCAAGATAGAGCTGAAGAAAAAAAATGGTCATTTTATTTAATTTTATTTTAATATTTTTTTTTTATTTTTTAGAGAAAGCAGTTAAGTTCAGCAATGGAGGTTTGAAAGCAATAGTACAGTGGGTGGGCATTGTAGAGAAAGAGTGAGAAGACACTGAATGTCAGGACAGGCATGTATAGTGTTTTACGTGTTACTAAGACACGTAAAAAGGGAAATGACAAAAAGACTTGAGTCAGAAGTCTGAATGTAAGGAGTGAGGAAGCATTTTCCCTCAGGATTTGCTTCACTTCCTGTCTCCAGGATCAAAGTTGAGTTCTCACTTTTAATTCACTTCCTGATAAATGGATCTTAAAAGCTGAAATAAATATTTTCCTCCTTGTGTTGGTTTATTTTCCAAGCAAACTAGAAAAGACGCCACCAGTAAAACATGAAATTATGAAACTAAGGCAAAGCACTTAAGATACAGGCATAGACAAGAACTCTCTCTCCCTCTTTTTTTTTTTTATTTTCTTTTACTTTTTTGGTTTTCCAAGACAGGGTTTCTCTATGTAGCCCTGGCTCCTCTGGAGCTTGCTCTGTAGACCAGACTGTCCTCAAACTCACAGAAATCTGCCAACTTCCGGGATTAAAGGCATGGCTGCCACCATCACCAGGCAACAAGAACTTTCTTAACTGACTCTAATTGCTGAGGGAAAACACCCAAGGATTAACAAATGGCATTTCAAGATATTCAAGTATGTTGAAATAGGGGGGCCCCCCAACACCCCAGCCGCTCCACGGGCTAGCTTATGCCCAAATAACAACACACATACTGTATTCATTTAAGTACTGCTGGCCCATTTCTATCATGACTCTTCTAGGCTAACTCCGCACCTGGACTAACCCACTTCTAATCATGTTAGTAGCACCATGAGGTGCGCTTACCAGGAAGATCTAGCCTACATCCATCTTCGGTTCTGAGTTTCATCCCTCTGCCTCCAGAGAGTAGAGCTATCCCATCTGCCCGCTAGACAGGAGCATGGGTCTCTCGGCCTGGCTCTGAGTGGAGCTGCATGCTTTCGACCTCACTTCCTCTTCCTCTCAGCATTTTCTTCTGTTTACTCCACCCACCTATGTTCTAACCAATCGGGACCAAGCAGTTTATTTATTGCTTATCCAATGAAACAACAGATTGATATGACACTCCCACATCACTTCCCCTTTTCTGTTTAAACAAAAAGGAAAGGCTTTAACTTTAACATAGCAAATACAATATTACCTAAGCAAATAAAAGTGAACAATTTTCAAAACTCTAGAAATGACAGAGACATCTCGCTGCCTGTACAGTCACCCAAAGTTCCTCTGTACTGTTGGGGCATCCATCTTCGGCCCACAGGCCCATAGTTTCCAGCAGACATTTCCACAAAGCAGAAATTTCAAAGGCAGTCACTATCTGCTTGTCCTAAAGAATGTCTTGCAGACTCTTTCATGAATCAGGAACCCCGAAAGATCATCTCACCTTTAGGCAAGTTCATCATTCCTCTCTCGCGGGTTCTCTGTGTCCAGTTTATGCAATAGTCCAGGCAAGAGCAGTTTCTGCCCAAATGGCTATCAAACTCCATAAGAATCCTCTTCGATGCCCATCTTCCTCTCAAAGTAGATTGGTGCTGCCAGGAGCAGAGTGTCTCATTGTCATGAAAAGTCCTAAGTTATTAAAACATTTAAAATACCGTATTCTATAATCTTTGAAAGATATGAAGAATGTCTATCTAAAATTTATCTATGCACATCTAGAAAATCTTAACTAACATGACTACAAACTTGACTATTATGATTATCTATTAACAACCTATATACATTACATTTTTAAATGAACTACACAATCACAATACCTTAATCAATATCAGAAATTCCTATACATATAACAAAATTGACCTTAAATTTAAATCACTAAAGCAAAATCCATATCAATGCAAATTATTCATACATATATCATATCCCCTTTAAATGTAAAAGAACATTTATAAACCATATTTGGGAACATGGGCCAGTTTTTCTCTCCAAACTGCTTCCGCTGAATGGGGGCGCATTAATTAGGTCTTTCATGATATAACCTGTGTCTAGTTTCATCTCAGTTGGCAGTTGAGCAAGCAATTTCTGAAGGTGTTCACAGCAACCATTCAGGAGGGCGTGGTCCATCATGCCATATTCGGATAGAAGAAATGAACAGGGTCTCATCCTCTGGAAAACAAAACAAGAAACTCCTTTCCAAAGTATCATGTCCTTAGATCCAAATTGCAAAGTCAAGGCATTTCCAAAATATCTATGTTCAGCAGCATTTATAAACAAATATCTTTTAGCAGCTTTTGCTCCTTCCTCAGCATTTAAACAATTCAAAGAGAGCATAATAGCATACAGTATCAAGATTCTCTGTGATTTTCCATCTTTGTACGCTTTATTTTAACCTCTATTTTGTTTATTTTACTTTATTTTATATTCTCTGTATCTTTGTCCTGGAATATCTCTGTAGACCAGGCTGTCTTTGAACTCTCAGAGATCTGCCTGTTTCTGCCTCCCAGGCACTGGGATTAAAGGTGAGGTGTGTGTTACTACACCTTGAACTCACAGAGATCTGTTTGTCTCTGCCTTCTAGGCACTGGGATTAAAGGCGTTGTGCTACCACACCTTGAAGTCACAGAGGTCAATCTCCCTCTGTCTCCCAAGCCTTGGGATTAAAGGCGTGTACTACATCACACTTCTCTTTTTCTTACTTTTTTTTTTACTTTAAGAATTTTAACTTTTAGTCTGCATATTATTTTCAACACACTGTAAATCATTTAGAAATTTTCTTTGTCTTTGAATCTCTCTTTACTGTAAATCTCTCTTTTTCTGACCACACGAGCCTTTAAATTACTGAGCAATATGTGTAGTATTAAAGCCGTGGCTTTGCCACCTAGATCCAGTCCATTCCTTAGCTTTCTGCCATTCCAAACTTGTGGCTGAGGTACCGGCCAGAGCCGCCTTCAGTGCCACAACTCTACAGTGTTTCAAGGTCCTTTCCAGCAAGCGAGCTTCCGCAGCCTGGGCTTGCAAACCGCCTGACCCACCCGCGTAAAAGAGTCAGAGTTTGCCCTGGCAGGATAGCCCAGAAAGCCGGCATTTTAAAACGGCGCAGCTTTTTTCCTGCTACTGCTGAAAACCGAAAAGCATGCGTTCAGCTTTCACAACACCATTTAAGTGTTTCGTGGCAGGACCTCTTAATGAGCTGCAGGGTTTGCAGCTGAAGCTGAGTCAGGAAGCCTCTCTCAGATGAGAGCGCTTGCTTGACTCTAGCAAGCAGAACAGACCCGAGAAACTGCTGCTACCAAGAAAACATGCTTTACTCTTTCACAAGCTTTTCAGGCTTTTAGTGGATTCAGTTAGCCTCACGTTGGGCAGCCATCTGTTGAAATAGGGGCGGCGGGCTGCGTCCCCAACACCCCCAGCCGCTTCCACGTGGCTAGCTTATGCCCGAAATAACAACACACAAGTATTTCAGCATAACAAAGGAAGCTGTTAGCAGAATGAGCAAAAGCCCCAGAGAATTATCTTAACAGCTACATTTCAGTCAGAAAAGTTCTGTCTAGAAAATATAATGAACTGCCAGCAAACAAACAAAACACTAAATTGTCTAACTGCCAATCAATAAATGAGCTAAGGAAATGGAAAAACTTCCCTCAAAAGAGCAAACACAAATATCAGTAAATAAATTTTTAGGCATTCAACATCTTAACTGTCAGGAAATGTAAATTAAGACTACTTTGATAATCCATGTCACCTCAGACACAATGACCACCATCAAAAACAATCAAACAATAAAGAATTCAAAGTAATGGACAAAATGATAGTAAAGACCTAGGAAAAGGGAGCTGAAGCAGCCATTATGGAAATTCCTATAGATATTTTACTTAAACTAAAAATAGTATTGCCACATATCTTAATTTAGTTTCTATTATTTCAATAAGTACCCTGACCAGCAATAACTTAGAGAAGAAAGGGTTTGTTTGGCTTCCAAGTTACAGTCCATCACTGAGAGACTCCAAGATAGTAGTAACTCAAGGCAGAAACGAGAAGGTAAGAACAGAAGAGGAAAGGATGATAAGGTTGATTCCTATGTGCTTGTCCTGGTTTGCTCAACTTCTTTTCCTATGATGGACAGGCCCACCAACCCAGGAATGGTATTGTCATAGTAGATTGAGTATCTCTACATGAATCAGAATTTAGGAATATGCCCTAAACTGAGAAAGAAATCAGAAAAACATCACCCTTCTCAATAACCACAAATAGCATAAAATATATCAGAGTAACTCTAACCAAACAAGTGGAAGACTTGTACAACAAGAACTGCAAAGAAGCAAAAATATCAAATGGAAAAAAGAAAACATATTTAACAAATGGTGCTGGCATAGCTGGATATCAACATGTAAAAGAATGAAAATAGACCCATATCTATTACCATGCACAAAACTCAAGTCCAAATGCAAGACCTCGACATAAAGCCAGCAACGCTGAACCTTATAGAAGAGAAAGTAAACTTGAATGCATTGGTACAGGAGAACACTTTCTAAATATAACCTCAGCCACACAGACACTGAGAGAAACAATTAATAAATGGGAACTCTTGAATCTAGAAAGCTTCTGTAAAGCAAAGGACATGGTCAACATTATGATACCCTACATAATGAGAAAAAATCGTCACCAACCCCACATCAGACAGATGTCTGATCTCTAAAATATACAAAGAACTCAAGAAATTGGTCATCAAAAGAACAAATAATCCAATAAAAAAATGGAGTACAGACCTAAACAGAGAACTCTCGACAGAGGAATCTAAAATGGCTGAAAGACACTTAGGGAAATGTTCATCGTCCTTAGTCATCAGAGAAATGCAAATCAAAACAACTCTGAGATTCTATTTTATACCTGGTCAAGATCAAAAACACTGATGACAGCTTGTGCTGGAGAGGTTGTGGGGTAAAGGGAACACTCATGCATTGCTGGTGGGAATGCCAGTGGTACAGCCCCTTTGGACGTCAGTGTGGTGATTTCTCAGAAAATTAGGAAACAACCTTCCTCAAGACCCAGCAATACCTTTGGGTATATATCCAAAGGATGCTCAATCGTGCCACAAAGACATGTACTCTTCATTTCAAAATGCTGTTGAGGACAGAGAGCCCTGTCCCTTAATCTAAGATTGTAACTAATAAGACTCAGCCACTTGTGTCTTGTGCTACAAAGACATGGGGTAAGGAATGTTCTAGTTCTACTCCATCTATGGTTACCATTACAAAAATAAATTACATGCCATGGGAAGAAGCTTTAAATATAACATTGCCCAATCTAATTAAATGTATGCTGTAGAAAAAGGTTAATAACATAGATTAATTTAACTCATTACTTATAAAACATGAATATTTTGTATTATGTTTAAGATTGTAGTTTCTTCTATATTTAATGAACTTACTAAGTAATGCTTATGGTTCATGTTTTATCATGCTTCTAATGGAATTTGATATTGTTTAGACACATATTCTTCCACAATAGACATAGCAGAATCTATACAAGTATCTTTCACCAAACAGTTCAATATAATATGCTATAGTCATAAACTGAGCAATTACTCTTTAGGCAACTACTCACTAAATATAATACAACCACTATGTGTAATATGATTCAGAATTTAAAAAAAATGAACCAATAAACTGATTCAGAGATTAACATCTATTGCTACATCTATTGCTATCAAGACTGATAGCCTGTGTGCACTTACTGTACTCATGGATTAAGAGGACCGTGTTTTGAAGACTGTCTTCTGGCCTCCTCGTATGCAACACAACATGTGTGCACATGAATGCTCACACAATAAATGTTAATAAAATGTAGAAAAGGTTCTGTAGTATGGTCTTAGAATCTGTTATATTATAGATAGCACATATTTTAAGAATTGTATACGTTCTAAATTTTTAGTACAGTTTCTTTAAAATTTATTATATATGCACTTTGAGTTAACTCAGATGATTTGATAAATATTTGATTTTCTATTGCAAACACTAACTCGCTATCACAGTTGTCTTTCTGCCAGCACGTCTTAACCAGCATTAACATTTTATGTTCTTCGATTCTGTGGTTTCCTTAAGTGGATATTGTCACTGAGTTTTGTGCCAGCATTGCTGATCTTTTCCTTACATTGAAGGGCTTTTTTTTTTTTTTTTGGCTTTTACCACATTTGCTTTGTACATTAGGTCATTTGTTCAGACTTAAGGAAATGAATTGAAGTTGAACAGTCTTTCTGACAGAATTAAGTCCAATGAGCAGGAATCTGATGGTATCTGTCCCCACTACTTGCAAAGTCAAATACATAATTCGGCTGCCGTGACCACATTCATAGAGCAGATAATGCATAGAGAGAACAGATAATTTCAGGTCCCTGGTACTTTGGGCCATATTAATCATTCTTACTATAGGGCAAGTTATCTCTTTCATATTCAATTTTCCAAATATTATGACTAGATTAATTCTATTGAAAATGAGTAATTGTCAGGGATAATTTCAATAACTTCTCATCTGTTTTATCCCTTGAAATGTCTTTCTATTTGACCATCAGTCATTTCAAGATACCTTTGCTTTAACTTCCTACCATCATTTTAACAGGGTAATGATATTACAAAATGTCAATAAATTTAACCACTGTATTTTATTTTCTCATCTCTATAATTGAATAACTACTTAAAACTATTTACTCATTCCCAATTATGATCACTATATGAAATTAATATATAACCATTACCCTTAAAATAAGGATACTGTCCTGCATGCAAAACAAGCCTACAAATTATTTTGGACTGTATTTAATTACTATGGTTTCTATGCTATAGTGTGAGTGTCACTGGAGAGTGGGAAAGGGTAACTGTTTATTCTGGATACTAATTGCCCATAAGTAAGTGACTGAGTATGAAGTGAAATTAACCCAAGAAGCTGGAATAAGTTTACATATGTGAAGAGGGTTGAGTGATTAAAGAAAACATGCTTTAGAACCATTAGAATATTTAATTGTATATCCTTTTATGATATAACACCTTAACCATTGTTAACTAAGAAAACATATTTTTAATAAAAGCTGTAATATCATGTAGACTATAAAACTACTCGACTGTAAGACTTGTGGTTATTTTCATAAATAAATTTTTTAGCGAACAGCAAACAGTAAACCCAAAGTTTCCATTTAATCTTTTATTCTTTATTTGTACACTTTACTATTAAATTCACTGTCAAGGGTATTTAAAATAATTCAGTATATAATTAGCTGTAAAGCCCATATGACTTATATGGCTGCCAAACATCAAAAATGCATGTTGTGGTCCTTGTAATTAACCTACTCTGTTAACACACTATTGTTTGATGTGTTCTGAGTATTCTTAACAATTGCAGATGTAATTATCCACACATCAGATGTCAGTAGAGTACTCTTTGTCTTTCAAATATAATACCGTTCCTTTTTTGATCCATAACAAGTAATTAAATTTAGTCATTGAAATAATATATTTAAATATATAGAGATTTTAATAACAAAATATAGATGATCATTCAAAGCTTTCTTTTATCCTATTCGTACTATTGTATAAGAAAGCAGTTGAGCTTTATTGAGTAACAAAAATGACTGAATTAAAGGCTCTCCAACTTTACTGTGTTTGGACATTTACCTTTGAACTCTTGTTCTGCTTCGGGTTCTAGAATAGTAATCCTTTCTCATATGGTAAGCAAACTTAGATTCACTCTTGTCGTAAGAAGTTCTGCCTATAGGGAAGACTAGTAACCATCTAAGCTAAGACATGGGCATGCAAATGATATGCATATGTAATTAGCTTTGCATATTATTACTATATTTACATGCATGCTGTAGTATTACTAAAGACTTAAAATGCATGCAAAATTCTTTTAAAAGAGGAGTTTTTGATTTATTTGTTTATTTTCCTTTCACATATCGCATCCACTGAGTGAAATTCTTATATGCTCTGCACTTCCTATAGTGTCGAATTGACCTCTTCCTAGATTGCCTGAGACGTTTTAGGAAAGTCTTTGTCACACATTCAAACAAGCAAGAAGATGACAACTGAAATTCTGATACTCTTAAGTCCCATTTTCATTGAGCCAACAACCAAAAACAGAAACAAGGAAACAACAACAACAAAACATACAACTTATGCTTTTCTTTAAATATTTCTTCAATCTTTCCAAAAACAGCCTCACAAGCAATATAATCTACATTACTTTTATGATTGAGTTTAAGTCTGAAATTGTTTGCTTTTTTTATATCTTATAATGAAAGCACACTACACTTTTATCTGGCATCAAACAGGCATGACTAATCACATATGAACATTATCAACACCTTTACTTCATTGTAGTTAAATATAAAATACTTTTAAATATCAGTAAATATTATTACATATGGAATAGCTAATTGCATAGACTAGACACTTAAATGCTAAAAATCATACATTTGCAAAAAGTAACTGGGTTTATGGCATAGTACACAGAATTTTCTAAGTCTCTATGAGTTGATCAGTATCCACATAATAATGTTTGATGAAAGTGTCTACTTTATACTTCCTAATGTGGTTTCCCTATGAGATATGAAGTCACATTGGCTACAGAATTGTTTGTAATACATAAATTATCCAAGTACAAAAGCTCATTTAAAATCCAGAAATGTTAAAGGTACAAAAAGTACAGAGAGAATTGCTTAAAACACAGAAACACACAAAAGTATTCCTAGTGAAGACTCATGTGTTTGCATCAGAGGTTATTGTGGTAATATACAGACTATTGTATTTGAGTAGTTATTGTACTGCACAGTTGGTACCTGAAGAAGAAAAGGGAAGAGTTTGAAGGGGGCAGGGGTGTGTATGCAAGCAAAGGAGTCTTGCAGTGAAATTCTCCTGCTTCTTCTGTGTACTCTCCCACTTCCTATATATATGCACACTAGGTTGTCTGGGAAAAAGAAGCGATCCACTTCAAAATCAAAGGAGTAATTTTATTGTATTGACGCATACCAGAGGGTTCTGAGAGCCTGAGTTTACATGCATTTTTTATCTCAACTGCCTCAAATAATTTTTATGCATCCTGGCATACTTTAACACAGCAACAGATTAGCATTAGTCTGAACAATAAGCTATCTAAACATTATAGAGTGGAGTTTTTCTCATCAGAATTCATGTTTTGTATGGGTTAGTGGTTCCATAGGACTGTCAATTATAGTTTCTATATGTTTCTGTAGTTAACTAACCAAGTTAAAGTTTTAAGTGATCATATCCTTTTTCTCAATAATATACACATACAGTATTGATAAAAAATTTATATAAAGTGATCATAGCTATATGCATATGAATATTTACCAACGCATTTAATAATATATCTTAAATGATAACCAGAATGTAGCAATTAATATGGAAACAATTGCATGGACAGTTATAGGCTTGCAAAAAATATTTTGTTTATAATTGAATTTATGTAAACAAATGTCTAATAAATGACTTAGCATCCAGTGAGTCTTATTTATTTTTCTTTTGAGACAAGCTTTCTCTGTGTTACAGTCCTAACTGTCCTGCTGTGTAGACTAGGTTGGTCTTGAACTCATAAATATCACCTGCCTCTGCATCCCAAGTGCTGAGATTAAAGGTGTATGCCATCACTGCCCAGCTACTGAGCCTTCTTTTAAAGATAGTATTAATTATGATTTTTAAGTTGTTTGATAACTCATTAGGTTTCTATAGCTTTCCTCATTGATATATAAAGGAGAGACAGAGAAGAATCAATATGAAAGATATACTTACAGGCATTTCCTCAGAAAAAGCTGTGTCTCCCCATGCCAGTATCAACAGAGTTCTCATTACTCAATGTTGTTGGCAAATGGTGGCAGATCTTGTTTTCTCTATGGTGGAGAGTCAACCAGTATTAGATATAAAGTAATTTGCTTCTGCACTAATCAAAAAGTATTTCTACTCTGGATGTTATTTTCTAAGCAGTATGGTATAACAACTATTTGCATGCAGTTTGCAATATATTAAATATTATATGAAATACAGAAATCAGTTAAAATGCAACGAATGTTGGATATCATTTTATGCAGGAACTGTGTCATTCTATATGAGAGACTTGAGTATCTAGGAATCAAACCTAACAAGAGGCATACTTATTTCTATACCTGGAACAGTGACTGTGGGTAAGAAAGGAGGGCAGATTTTGCCCTAGGTACCTTGAATTCAAACCTACTGCCATTTTCCTCCAATTTCAACAGTAAAGATCACAAAAATTGACAATATTATGAGAAAAAGTGAGAGAATCGCAATATATATTTCAATGTGATTTTAGTTTACTTATTTTTCCCTGCTTCTAACTTACTATAAAACTTCCACCAACTGGACCCATGGCTTCCTTCCAGTTAATCAACTTTGATGGTCTACTGCCATCATTTTCAGAATGTAGTATTCACAAAAGCCACCTGCAGAGCTTTTAAAAATGCAACAGCCTGGGATAACTCCCAAAATTCAAATTCAAATTCAAAAGATGTGTGAAACGTTATAACATTTTAGCAAACACCAGGGGAGAGTTTGCTATGCTTGATGAAAGAACAGTCTTCAGTTAATTCCTGAATTTCAGATGTTTCTTTACTGACTGTCTTCCTAACATCACACGAATTGCAGTGCATTTAAGAGTTGACATGAGCAACTCTTACTTTATCAGTTGCTTTGCTTAGTGCTTGTGTATTAATTTCTAGAACTAAACAAGACTGGCTGGGGTCAGATCAACATCTTTCTTAACCAGTGAGTTCATGACTGACTCTAAGGAACAAATGGGAAGAGCACAAGTCATAATGTCTATGATACAAGTTTTTTGGAAATGACATTATTCAGACGACTGATATCAAATTTAAGGTTTATTTTTATCCTGAGACTTGAGTTACCAACTCTTAATACTTTTTGATGTTTTGTTCTGTGATATAATTAACCTACACAGAGCCTTTAATACAACTATATAGCTACTAATTAGTTAAATAAACTAATTCCAATATATGTGTCTTGGTGAACTTGTATATATTAAAATTATGTGTATTTCTTAATGAAACCTAAATATTGTTGGAAATCAAGTTAGAGGCTTCATAGAAATAAAACCCTACACAATACTTTGCTCCTTGTCATTCTATACTGTCCATTTGTGGTCAAGATACTTTAAGGTATACCAAAACCAAATATAATTTGAGAACACTTCTTACTATTTTTTTATTTGTTGAGACAGGGTTTCTGCCTGTACCCTGGCTGTCCTGTAACTTGCTTTGTAGACCAGGCTGGCCTCAAACTCAGAGAATCACCTGCCTCTGCTTCCTAATTGCTGGCACTAAAGGCATGTGCTGTCTGGCCTACTTTGTACTTTTTTAAACATTGGTTTTAATATCAAGCAGAACCCAACCACAACAATAATTATGTTTATATGTGCCTTTTGGGAACTTTCTAGAGGCTGTAAATCCTGGCTAATGTATTCAAAACAGACTTAAGAATCTTAGCAATTCTACTATTTCATCTTTGTATATAGCTGCTTCTTCATGCTCTGTGTAACTATAGGCAGGCTCTCACTTTTCTGTTTATATTCCTGCATTGCACAAGGCATAGGGAAGTCCGCAAAAGAACTTATCACCTCACCCCCAATGTTAGATTTTGTTCCATTATTTTATTTATACTTGGGCTTAAGCCCAGTTGATAATATGAGGAATTTGGACAGTCCTTATTTCATGTCCCAATTTGTAAATGGTAGTGAAAAAAATTTCAAGAGATTCTTTGTCTCTTCCCCACCACCGCCTCCCATTTCCCTCCCCCTCCCCCAAGCAAGTGCCCTTCCCTCATCAGCCCAAACATCAATCAGGGTTCCCTGCCCTGTGGGAAGTCCAAGGACCACCCACCTCCATCCAGGTCTAGTAAGGTGAGCATCCAAACTGCCTAGGCCTCCACAAAGCCAGTACGTGCAGTAGGAACAAAAACACATTGCCATTGTTCTTGAGTTCTCAATAGTCCTCCTTGTCTGCTATGTTCAGCGAGTTGGGTTTTTCAGGTGGCGGGGAAGAGACAGAAATCTTTAATAAGTAAATAAATAAGTAAATAAATAAATAAATTTCCATGGGGAAAAAAAGAGATTCTTTGTCATTTATTTTTCTACTTTTTCTGAGAAGGCAGGCACTGAATCCGCATTTGCTGAGCAATAAGGTATAAGGAAAGACCACAGTTTTTCAGTCAAATTGATATCATCTCAAATTCAAATAGACAGTTTTCCACAAATTTTAGAGTCTGTAGAAACTGTGCAACCTCACTAATCTTCAACTATTGGTTGCCTTGAGAATTAAATTGTTTTAATAATGTAACATGAAAAAAGCAATTGTATTTACTTTTAGCCATTTAAATATCCAGATATTTGAAATGAACTATGTAAGTCAAATCTTTTTGCAGGTCTTCTTGACAATTTCCTACCAAGAAATTAGGAAGTTATCAGTACTTTCTTCTGTGAATGTGTTATGGTATATTTTGGACATGATGAAGTGGAAACAGCTTTTTAAATATTTATGTTTTCAATGTCATGTGTGCCAACCATGTTTGCTCTCTCTATTTCTTTATGTGTCCGTGATGTAAGCCAAAATGGTGTGGAAAGTACTGTAAGGATCCAAAGTAAGCTTGTTTCAAATTTAGCCAGTAGAATTGGGACTTTAATGGAAAGAGTGGAGAACATTTCCTGGTTATACAAGATACATTAGTTAGCAAATCAAGTGGGGATAAAGCTTGAATAGCGATAAACCATTCAATTTAATAATTCCTTTATTTTAAAGCATGGTAAATCAAATGGAATAGTATTAGCTTTTGACATATTATCCCATGATAATATTCTGGGAAAATTGCTCCTATGCACAGAGCAGACACACCACTACCCAGTATGCCAGTATGTGTGTAGGAAAATAAAGCTAAAAAGATAGATTGCATGAGAAATTAGGAAACTGCTCATGTGACCTCTGCTTTTCACTCTTATCCTTTCTGTGTTTCCTCCCAACATGCACACATTAGGTTACTGCTTGTAGTCTTACTGCTCTCAAAAACATGATTAACACTGTACCAAGTTATGGTTTATATAGCCACATAGTAATATTACATGTCAATATTTCAATCCTTCTACAAATTAGTGCCTTTTAAAAGGACTCTGAGTAATTAGCTTGACAGAGAGGCCAGACATCAGTTCTAGGTTTGTGAAATACTGCAGTTGGATATTTTTTTCATATTATTATCTCTGCTTTTATAGCATCCATGTTTATGTTTGTGTGGGCTGAAGAATATATTAGAAGATTATCTGAATGCATTCTTTAAAATTTGTATCCATAAAGCTGGGGGTCATAATTCCTACACTTGGGGTAAGGGGGTTTAGGACATATAATCACTTCAATTCTGTGAGTTCAAGGCCAACTTTCAATTCCAGGTCAGCCTTGGGCAGACAGTGAGACAAGGAAACAAGTACACATTCATGCCTTCATCATGGTATCATTTATCATTCCTGATTCTTGAAGTGTGTATGGTATACGTGAACTTAATTTACAAATAGTCACCATGGTTTTGAATCAGTAAGTTTAATAAACATGTTCTATCACACAGAGTAAAGTTGCTACTGTTGACAAGACTTTTAACTGAAAAATGAAAAGTGAATCCTTCGTTGGGAGTAATCCTGGGAGTTCAGTTGTGCTTATTTTTATTTTTGTTCTTTCAACTGTATTCCATGGACTGAGAAATGCACTACCAGCCACACTAGTAGATCTACCAACCCTTAAGTTAAAAAATTACAAAGGTTGAGATGGCATAGTCATATCTCATGGGACCAGCAAACACCATAAAGCTAGCACAGTGACCTGGCAAAGACCCAGCAAAGCTGAGCTGCATGATGTCTGCCATGCCACCTTTGGTTTTGATTTCCACATATTGTATGCTTGGGAGACTTTTAATATTTGTACAATTGGGGATATTGGAATGATGGAAATTTTCCTATTACTCATTTTTGCCTTCTCCCAGGAGCACTGCTTCCCCTAGGAAAATCCTGTGCATGCTACCTCTTCCTCTTTTAGTGGTATTTTTATCTATTTGAAGGTCTTCCTTATACCTTGAAAGTTGTGATGTATATTTAGAAGCCAGAGATCTCCCTATGGCGGTCTGAGATATTATAACATCTACCCCGTCCTTGCTCTGGAACAAGATAATCAAAACAAAGTAAACTTTAAAAGGTAAACATAATTTGGTGAGCTAGAAGAGTTGGCCACAGCTCACATTACAAGTCTCTTCCTTCTATACACTCAAGCAATTCCATGGCATATACAACAACAAAGGTAGATTAGCTGAAATTACCTTAGCCCACAGAAAAACTTATATTGATGGACAAAGAATGGTGTGGAAAGATGATAAAAGAAAGAGGTGCCTCCCTTTCTTATAAAAGTTAGCTCATGCAGGACCACTGTGTGTCTTGTGATTAAGGAACAAAAGAATGACAGGATTAGACAGAAAAATCAATTCTAGAAAGATATAAAATATAAAACATTGTATTATGCCAGAATTTGAATAATAACTGCAGTATCTTTGACCTAAGTAGTTTTCATGGACACTCTGACCATTAAGAGTTAATAATACATTGCTCACTCAGGAAGTGGCCATCTGCACACACTAGCTTGAAGATTTTTTTTTCTATATAGCATTCTTGAAGATACAAGAGCTACCAACCTGAAAACTGGCTGTCATATGCCTCTAGATTCTTATAAATTGGGTTATGGGGTTAATGAGTAAAAATTATTAAAAGGATAACTCTGTTTATCAATGATGACTAATCTTATGACCCCAGATGTGTAAGAGAAAAAATTTAAATACATGTTGAGAAAAAAAAATGCTATGATCTATGTTCTAGGTCAACATGCATCTCTTCCCGCTTACCTAATTATGTAAAGATAAAGAATCATTCCGACTGCTAATTATTCAGCCTGAAGAATCTCACCACCACTGTGGCCTGGCTTACTTCTTCCCTTGCCTACTTCTTGCCCCTCTTTGGAGCCTGTTAACTACAAGGGGTCCAGTCCCAGCATCTATATATTATATATGACTAATATCTTGAAAAACTGTTTAAAACTTCATGAACTAAATTAGAACAATAAAATTGTCCTTTCTAATAAATACATACATTAAATAATGCATATATTTATTTGCATTTCCTCTAATTAATTATATGCAATTAGATGATTAAAAATTGTAGTGTATGCCAAAATTATTAGACATTGGCTAGTAGTGATTATTTGAAAATATGCAACATATTAATGTTCAATTTTTTGTCTTTTTCTCCCCTCCCCCTGCCACTGCCTACTCCATCCCCCTTTTTTGTTTACTTCATCTCCATCCCTTTAATATAGCATCAGATGAAGAAGAGCCTACTTCAGCCGGTAAGCTTTCTATATTACAAAGACTTGTTTTAGCTTTCTATATTACAAAGACTTGTTTTCCTATTTATCAGTCTAGCAATGGAAAATTAACCTCAGTATCTGAGTATTCACCTAGCTATAGGATGAAGTTACTGTAGCCTCCACAGCATCCACAAATTATGTTTAAGTCAAGGATGATGGTACACACCTCTAATTCTAGCCCTTAGTAGTCTGATAGAGGACATCATGAGTTCCAGGGCAAAATGCCCTTCTCAACAAATTCCAAGTCAACCTGGATTACATATTATGATTCTGTTTAAAATGAGCAAGTGAACATACAAAAAAAAAAGCAAAGGCCCAACTTTTTGAAGTATACTTTGTTTGTGTTTTGACCAGAAAATTAGCTGTTTTGTTTGTATTTTTATTTTATAGGCATGTTATACTAAGCTAGTTTGAATAATGTCTCAGAAAATTTTGTGAAAGAAGAAAATTACCTCAAATGAGCCATTACACAAGAAATTATAGCAACACCAACATTAAAGAATATGGAAACATAGAAAACTATGGTACTGAAATAAATGCTTAAAAATAATGAAGGTAAAATGTCTCAGTTAAATCCCAAAAGGGAAAAAGTTATAATTTTCTGGAATATTCTCCAAGGCATTATATTGTATTGTAAATATAGCTACAACATCAGGCATGATATTTAAATTTAAGGATGAAAATTATGTGGTTGACTAAGTCACTTATTTAAAAATTTTTAAAACACATATTCTTAAGACCTTATATCTTGTATCATGATTTTGTTTTCATCTAACTAATTGGGATTTTTAAGCACAGTGTAAATTCTGAAGTGACTATCACAGAGAGTGTCAATGTCTGCATTGGTAGAAGGGAATATGGGCTTCTCAACATGTTTCCAGGAATGTGAGACAGACCAAAGAGAAACACTAGGAAAAGAAAACACATTTCCATGGACATATTGTAGATACAATGCACTTAACTGGCAATTAATAAACCACCAGAATGCTAGACAAGTAGCTTCCAGAGAATGAGGCCTGAGATGAAGTCACTGAAGGCTCTGAAGAAGAACAGTCTGATGAGGTCAGCACTAGGGAGTTTTCTCCTATGGAATTGAGGAAAGAACTTATGGTTCAGGAATAAAGCAAGGAAATGGTTCCCAAAGCTAAAGTCAACTTCGGTTGATTGCATGACAGAGATGATTGTAGTTCTGTGCTTAATCTTGATTATCAATATGATTTTACTGAAAAAAAATGCCTAGAAGATTAGTAAAACACTCTCCTGAAGGAGGCTGCATCGGGGAGGTTTCGTTCACATAGGAAAACCGTGATTGGTCAGTTCCAATAAGCTCCCAGGAAAACTGAATGGAAAACCCAAACAGAAGGGAAATGTCTCTCTTTCCTAGACATAACATGAGCCACTCCACCATCAAGACCCACATTTATGGACAGCAACTTATAAAACCAATTGCTGTGGGACAACGGTTTTTTTATTCTGTCACTTGTATTATTTTTAATAAAATATTGATTGGCCAGTAGCCAGGCAGAAAGTATAGGCAGGACAACTGCAAACAGGCAGGAAGTAAAGGCAGGGCAATTCTGGGAAGAGGAAAGAATCAGTCTGCAGTTGTCACCCATACACAAAGGAAGCCAGGCACAAAGCAAGCAAGATGTAACTGCATCAACGAAAAAATACCACGTGGCTAACACAGACAAGAATTATGGGTTGATATAAGTTATAAGAAATAATTAATAAAAAGCCTGAGCTACTGGGCCAATTTGTTTATAATTAATGTAGACCTCAATATATTTCTTTGGGACTAAATGGCTGCAGGACTGGGTGGGACAGAAACCTCAGTCAACATTCAATGAATAAATAGTTCTTCTATTTAAAATATTTTTAAAAGATTTAATCATTTATTTATTATATATACAGTGTTCTGCCTACATGTATGCCTGCACAAAAGAAGAGGGCACCAGATCTCACTATAGATGGTTGTGACCCACCATGTGGTTGCTGGGAATTGAACTCAGGACATCTGGAAGTGCTCTTAACCTCTGAGCCATCTCTCCAGCCCTTACAATATTTTTTTTAAATGGACTTTATCATGGTGTGAAAGTCCAGTTAGCACAATGATTCTGTTGGAGCTTATAGATGAGGTGCAGTCTGTTCTATTCTTCGAAGAAATTTTGCTCAGCTGCATGGCCTTATGGTTTCTACTTTTGTGTTAATCCAGGGAAGGATTGTCCTGTAAGAACAGATAAAAAAGATCAAAATAAGATGATTATGGCAAAATAATTAATATATGCTTTTTATTGATAAATTGCAATGATACATGAATGCTATATAACGTAGCATACATTACAAATGTCCCCATCAGTGATTTCAGGTAAACCCACAGGTTGTTTCAATTTCCCATCATTAGAATGCTCTACACGAATTTGGATGAGGAAAACTCCTTTACATTTCTCCTACCCCAGTTGGCACTGCACACTTGTTCTCATCAGGCCTGTGAAATTCACATGACTGAAGAGCAGGTTCATAGATTGTTGAGCCTCTTCTATCTAATTTATGACCTTATTTTCCTCAACTTCAAAACTTTGAAGTTGATATGTTTCTGTACAGATGACTTTGTATTCCCAAACCATAGTTTGCATCATCATTTATCCTTACCTTGTCCTCCACTTTCTAGACCCTGGTAATCTAATTTCTGCTGACATATCACATTTTGATATTATTATCTGTGAAGTTTGTTGTTTCCACTGCACAATAATTTTGTCTTTGAATCATAAGGATTAATTATAATGAAGTATTAACTATCTTTAGCTGACTTATTGTTTATTTTCTTTTTAAAATATATTCTTCTGAAAAAAATGAAGCCAAACATGTTTTCCCTCTTATTGTTGAATTTACTTTAGAATTATCTGAACATTATAGGGTTTATGATGTAATATATATATATAAATATATATATATATATTTAAAATATATACAAATTTAAAATATATACATATATTTGCTTTCAACTATATATAATGGGCTCTTTTAGCAATTTCCTAATACACAGTTTAATATGATTAAATGCTATGTTCATGCTGTATAATCCCTCTGTAAATGACCATTCTCTGAAACTGATATAGAAGCCAAGCCAGCCAATGCCCCAATAATCTCTATTCTACTAAGGGTTTATATGTATGCAAATACTTTAATTTCACATATATCTAAAATGATATGTGCAGATGTAGAATTATCGATGTTGTTTCAAATATCAAAAACTCTTGTTAAGGGTAACTAGCACTGCACTGTATGTATTAGTATATGTGATAATTCCCTTCTCTACTTTTCTATGGATGAACACCAAGATTTCTTCCATACCTTAGCTATTATAATGTTGCAGTGAACATGGTAATTAATGCAGTTATCTCTATGAGATGATGGTTATACATTGGATATACAATTGGAAGAGACATTTGCCTTAGTAGTTTCATTCGTTTGAGGAAATTTCATAGTGTCTCACAATAACTCCAATATTCATTCCCAGGAGAAATCAAACAGGATTCCCAGAACATTCCCCTGACAGACAGGCAAACAGACAGACACACACACATGCACACACACACACACACACACACACACACACACACCTAAGAAGCCTATTCCAAATAAATTAAATTGAAACATAAAAATATAATGCTTGGAACACATAAAAGTCCTAGAAGTAAATTGAGCAACAGACTGGATCCTGGACCTGTGACCTGGAAATAATGGTTTGGGTATCACAATAAAACTCAGACAGCAAAAGAATTAAACAATGTGAGCACACAAAACCACAAACATTTCCTAAAGAAATCAATCATGGCCCTGAGAAAGCATCCAGTGAGCGGGATGTAATACTTGTAACACCTGGCATGAATTTAATTTCAGAAAAAGAAACCCACACAATACAGTGACAAATCCCAAAAGAATTGGTTAAAAACTAGACAAATGTACTTCGTGGACCCCTCTGCAAATCTGGTGGAACAATGCCATGGGAAAGGAAGTAAATGTCACTGATCATGAAGGACATATAAATCAAAATGACAATAGTTCATCACTTCAGGTGTTTTAGGGATGCTTTTATCAAAAAGCTATGAAAGTTCTTGGCAGTGAGAGCTATAGTATAGTTTGTAAAACCTACCCTCTACTCTATTTGTTTGTAAATTTAACTTTTCATAACTTAAACAAAACTCTGCATATTTGACACTAGGATTCATGATAGTGGCACTACCTGGATTCAAAAGCATATATCTCTGAAATCAATGATGCTCACTACTTTAACACTGACATTGTTTCCTTAAAAATCTTTAAAATATTTTTAAGCTATCAGTTTAGCTATTTAGTAAGCACACTTTATCACATATAGTTTACACCAACATATAAAAATGTATAGAAATGGTTTTACTAATAATGAAAAGTTATAGTTTTGTTCTATCAAACAAAAGATTATTAATAAAACACTGTATACCTATACAAAACCACAATGATTAGATATTTTTCCTCTAATCTTTGAAATATTTATTATTAGTCCTACAAAACCATTGCTTCTGTTTATGGTGATGTCTTTTTTTAAAGCTATGTAACATTTATTTTAGGTCTGTTTTCTATTTTCTTGTGGAGTTTAATTCTGCTTGGCTGACTTTGCTCAATTATTCTAAATCTCATACATTTCAAAAAGAAATGATATCTTACCGACTATTTCCTAATGAGCAATAGCTGCTTCCTCATACTTTATTTCCTTGGGGCCTGAGATAGAGCTCTGCATTCTTATTCTTCTTTCTCTTCTATTTGTCATGAATTTTCTATAATCCTTTGTAGAGAAATACATATTTTTCTCCATTGCCTGCAGGAACTTTACTAATTATTTTATCAAGAAAGGTCTTGTTCATAAATATATTCAAAAGAGGCTTAAATATTAAAACCTAATTTATAAAATCCAAAGTTTATTGCTACAGTTTGTAAAACAAGGAAGAAGCAATTTTCCCTAGATTCTAGGAGAAAAGGGGAGAGATTATAGCTTCTAAAGGTTTAATTCAACTAGTCCTCCAAGGCACTAATGTAAAAGATTATAGAATGAAACTTTTCTATTGATTGTTATATAATAATAATGTTGAGATATTGGGAAACAATTGCAATTTTCATTCTTGTTATATGTACATATCAATTTTTCATATATTACTTGGGTAAACTGTGGTAAAACAAGAAATAGCTTAGTCTCTAGAAATGTTTTATAATTAAACCATCAAAGAAATAAAATTGTCTTTAAACTATAAAGATTTATACATATCTTCATCTACGTATTTATAATTACCTACATCTAGGTAGGTCGGGTACCATTATTTCCTTAATATTTACAAAATTGGAACGAGTAGATTAAATCTTATTTTTAAGTAAATTCTCTCAAGATAGAGTACAAACAATGCTTTATTTTCTGTGACATGTTTATGTATCTCAAAATGCTTCCATTCAAAATAGTCATGTGTTGTGATATGGTGTTCAGCTACAAGAAGCAAACTCGCACACAATACATCCTAATCACAGCTTTGCCACCTCTGCTCCTTCAATATCCACATACCTCACTTTCCTGACAAAATAGGACAAGCCTCCCATGGATAGCAACCAAACTCAGCATAATAGTATGCAATAAGACCAGACAGAAACCTATTCTATCAAGTCTGGACAAGGCAGCTCCGTAGAATGAAAAGAGTCCCAAGATCAGGCAACATAGTCATAGACAGCCCTACTCACACTCTTAGGAGACCCACCTAGCACAGACTGATTCCATGGTTGCTGCCTCAGTCTCTGTGAGCCCTGTGAGCCCTGCTTTAGTTGATTATGTGGGCCATGTTCTCCAGTACCCTCAACTCCTCTGGCTTTTTTCCATTCCTTCCTCCCACTGTTTTGTGGGGTTCATTGATCTCCAATTAATATTTGGCTGTGGTGTTTCTGCATCTGCTTCTAGTAGCTGCTGGAAGAACCCTCTCTGATCACTCTTGGGTTAGGTACCAATTTATAAGTAGAGAAGAGTGTCATTAGGAATCATTGAATTCTTTTTCCCAGGTGTGTTTAGTTCTATCTGAGGTCTATGGACTGTTCAGCCTCTGGTTCCTGGCCATTCAGAAAATATTTCTGGCTTGAACTCCCTCTTGTGCTGTGAATCTCAAGTTGGACTCATCATTGGTTGGTCACTCCTACAAGCTCTGAAACAACATTGCCCTAGCTCATCTTGCAGGCAGGACAGGTAGTGTCCTATCTGTAGCTGTGTTGGTATCCCAGTTCCAATACTGGATGTGTTGTCTGTTTACAGAAGATGGCCATTTCAGCCTCCAAACTTCCATTGCTGGAAGTGCTCACTAGAATCATCCTCACAGGTTCTGTGGTTGGTGCTTCAGTCTCTGTTAGCCATGGGTTTATATATCCCACCGAATTCTAGTCATCTCTCCCCACCATCCTTCCCTCCTCAACCTGATCCCTCATGTTTCCATCCACACCAAACCCCAATCTACCAACAAAATCAATAGATCTATTTCATTCCCCCACAAAAAAATACTTTTTAAATAGTTAATAAGGAAAAATGAACATGTGATTTTCTAAATCTCTCTTTTCCTAGTCAATCTGTATCTAAACCTATACTTATATTTCAAATGTTATAAAGGAAATTAAAGAATATATTGTGAAACTACTATTGAGAAAGTTATATTGGATTGATACTTCAGTCTTTCCCTATTTCTAAATATGGCATGAAAAATAAAATAGTCAATTTTCGAACAATGTGTCATTAAGTGTGCATATGCGTGCATGAATATAGAAGAAAAGAAATTCTTTAACAGCTAGGTGGTTTTGTTGAGTCGCTGAATGAAAAATAGATGGCTCAATAATGACACTAAATTCTTCCTTTGTCTTTTTTTTTGGTTTTGTAAAATGTATTCTTGTGATACTCACATTCACACACCTCTCAGATCATCACCATACCCCCACCCACCTGTTCATACCCACACTCCTCCCAGATAATCACCATACCCCACCCACCTGTTCACACCCACACTTCTCCCAAATCATCACCATACCCACCCACCTGTTCATCTCTATGCCCTTGAATATATTTATAACTGCCCTTTTGCAGTCTTTGACTTGTGTGTAGCTATACTGTTTTCCTCAAGGTCAAGCAAGGTCAAGTGTAATATGGGTTGTTAGGTTCTGGAGGAAGCATATTGTTTTGGCATTTTTTTTTTTTTTTGGTGTTTTTCGAGACAGGGTTTCTCTGTGGTTTTGGAGCCTGTCCTGGAATAGTCTTGTAGACCAGGCTGGTCTCCAACTCACAGAGATCCGCCTGCCTCTTCCTCCCAAGTACTGGGATTAAAGGCGTGTGCCACCACTGCCCAGCCTCATTTTTGTGTTTTTGGGTTTGAGTTTAAGAATCTGAAATTTTGATGGATTAGTTGAGGTCTGTTTTTGTCTTTGTTGGCTTGGTGTTCTGTTGTTTGGTTACCCTCTGGATCCTAGGCAAGTGCGGGGGCTGAGGGGCCACTGGTAGGGAACACTTCTCCAGGTCAGTAGTTGGCAGAAAGAAACAGAAATGGAAAGACTGATAGGACCTGCAGGAAAGAACTAAATAAATTGGTTACACACGAAGAGACAAAGTTCCAAGGGAGTAAAGGTGTTGGGGAAAAAAGGCTCCTTCAAGTAGGCCTCAGCAGGACAGAGAAGATGTCTGGAGAGAAAGGATGGACTGATTAAGGAGACCATGTGTCTTTAACAAGAGATTGGGTCTTCAGTGAAGTAAGTTGGTATGGGAAGAGGGACTCCCACAAGCAGGCTGCTACAAAGCTGAGCATGAAACTGGAGAGATCAGATGGAAGACAAGAAAGATATTGAAATCGCTTCACTGAGACCCAACCTGGCCTAGCAACTAGGAGGCCCTGGTAAAAAAAATAAAAAATAAAAAAATAAAAATAAATAAATAAAAATGTTGCTGGGCATATTCTGTCGACAAAAGGAATGGAGTTGGTCTCTAAGGTTAGGCTGAGAGATTCTGGAGGAAAGAGCTAAGTCAGGTCCACAGCAAGATATGAAGTCTCCAGGGAATAATAATTTTCCTTGCCTTAAAATGGATATCCCATGAATTCTCTCATTGGGAAGATTTAATCTCTTCTGATGTTTCTGAGTAAGTTGGTCATCATCTCTTCCTCTAGGAAAACCAGGTGTTGACATCTTTCCCTGAGAATTGTAAGCTTTGTACCAGAGGAGGTGTTTGTCATGAACCAGAATTAGGTTGCTCCTTAAAAACAGAAAAGGGAATGTATAGGTCAGTGATTGCTAAAGTCAAGCCAAAGTGCTAAAGTCACTGTGGTGGTTTGAATGAGAGGTCCCATAGGCTCATAAGTTTAAATACTTAGTCCCCGGTGGTGCAACTGTTTGGGAGGAATTACGTGATGTGGCCTTGTTAAAAGGGATGTGTCATGGAGAGCTAAGGTTTCAAAGGCCTTAATCATTACTTGACAGTTGTATGACCTCCTTCATATTCTTCAGTCTTCACTGAAGCCAGTGAAGCCCACCTTAAAGCAAGGCCACTCAGGGACTTCCTGCGTGGTTCTCAAGAGTAAGCAAATAGTCATCTTGAAACTGGGTGGAGCATAGAAAATGCCCAGCAGGTTTTAGATTAGGACTATGTCAAGGGGATTTTCATATGTCACATCATTCTTCACGCTGAAATAAAGGGCACCTTCTTATGTTCTTCAACAGTTCACTCCTCCAGGCTTTCATGGTTTTATACCCTGTGTTTCAAATGTCAACGTTGATTTGAATCTCGGTCCACCTTACTCATTCGTTTCTTTATTTTTGTATCAGCTGACATAACCAAAAATGCATTGGATTTTTTTTCCTGTTAGTCGTTACTGAAATGCCACCTGGTATAGCTATAATAAGTGTTACATAGTAAGTACTTCATAGATTTTTGTGGTTTGATTAAGTCAATGACAAATTAAGTCAGACTGATTTTATGCAGTTTTAAAAAGCGTTGCTTATTCAAGAAACCAGTTTCCTTTTCATGGGAACTTAGAGGTTTGCAGAAAAGATGATAGATACATTTCCTTGATGAAAATACAAAGGAAATAATAACATGATTATTGCTTGATACAAATTTTAAACATGCTTTAAATTGCTATTTAAACTCTTTAACCGAATAAAAGGGCCATTATATTGATCTCTACTTTTTGCTTTTTTGCAGCAGAATATGCTTTTTGTCAGTATTCTTTCAGTTAACAATGCTAATAATGTGGCCATTGTTAATATTTGCTAGCAGGAAATCAAGACACTGAAACATGACAACAACCAGCAGGTTTCTGATGCTGGGAGCTGATAGAGAGGATTGCATCAGGAAACAGAGGCAGCTCAAAGATGAGCCCTGCCATGCAGAGCCTCAGGAGATTTTATATCCAGTTGATTTCTGGAATTAGAGGTCCAAGAGGATAAAGAAAGAGAAGCTTCATTGATGAGGGGTGATAGCTACAATTATCTGTGAATGTAAGGATAAGACTGATGATGTAGCTAGGAATTATAATGGCCTGGTAAAGTCATGGTAACAGATTCGCTTCTAAGAGCCATGAGCTCACTTCCCAGAAATCTGACTTTAGTACGTGAAATAACAAATCCTCCATGTGTGGGCCTGAAGTCTGATTAGACAGTCATAGGTTACCTCCAACATCTGAGTGCCCCTAAGTGAACCATTATGAATATTTTGTCATGCTAGGCATTGTTATGGTTAGCAGATGTCAGAGCTGGGTATGACTATTAACTGCTTTCCCTCTTTTGGAAGCTTGTTCGGTATTTTCTGGTACCATGGAGGCCAGAATGAAGGAAAAAGGAAGGCTATAAGGTTTGGTTCAGCTTGAAAACTCAGAGTCCTGTGCCTTAAGGATGTGGTGTCTTCAGCAATACGAGTATACCATCAATCCATGAGAATCAATGAAGGGTAACAGATACAATCTGTATTATTTTGGGAGTCTCTTAAAATACCCTAAACAATAATTCTGGAGGATATTTCCCCTACCTACTATTGGGATTTTTGTTAGTCTATGGTTCTTGTGGAGCCACATTGTCAGCAATATTGGCATAATTCCCTTTAAGATTTTAGATAGATAGATTAAAAAGATTTTAGATATATATATCTATCATATATATGATAAATAGATGGTAGATAGGTTTTATATATTATATTATTATATATCATAAATATAATCTTAAGCAAATATTATACTTACAAAATATATATACTTACATATATATATATATATACATGTATATGCATCCACTTACCAGGAAGTTAAGATAGACGGAGGAGGGGGAAGTGACAAATACCCCAACTGTTTGATAAAATCTCAAGGAATCTTATTCTTTTAACTATATTCTCAAAAACATTTTTTGAAAAAAGAAAGAAAAATGCATCAGTTCAAACAAGGTCTTCTCATACTGGAATTCATCAAGATTTAATGATATCTTCCACAATTACTCAGAATTATACATCTCTATCAAATAAATTCAAATCAAAGTGTCTATTAATTTAACGTAGAGATGTTTAAACTTCATTGTTTCTAAGTTTGCACAAAGGCTCTTCATAAAGAATGAACAGTAATTTCTGAGGAATAAAAAAATAAGAAATAAGACTTCAGCATTTATTAGTCAAGGACTTTTGTCTTATTTTGATTATTATTCTTAGATATTGTGATACTGGCCTTAGAATGAAGCCCTCAAGTCTCCTTTAGTGCTTAAGTTAATGACAAAATGTATTGGAGTAATTGTGGAAATTCTCATACTAGAAAAATAAAAGTGAAGTGAACGGCATATTTTAACATTCTGTGTTGTGTATTTTGTCAGTACAGAAACCACTGAAATGTCTGAGTCATGTTTAGTTTCTAAAAACCTGTCACCATCCCTAGTTCGCTGTTCTCTTACCAGAATGTTCATGCAAGCTGTCATACTTGGGAGATATCTAGGAATATATAGATCTGTAAAACAAAGAGATTAGCATATTATTAATCACATGTAATTCTCATAATTTTCAGTTTCTTTTGGTTTGTATCACCAATGAATGCTGTCTTCTTTCTGGATGCTTGCTTAAATGGAGGTGACAACGAGATGAAACTGTCGATGAATGTTTAATTTTATTTATATTTGGATAATTAGTGGATCACTAAATATGGTTCTTTAAGGTATTCTTTCAAGTGAACCAGTAAAACTCTGTGCCTGTTTTCTACTGTGCTTGTTTTGCTGTTGTTTTCATTTATTTATTTTACATCTCGACTGCAGCCTTCCTCTTCTCCATCCTTCCCACCCAGTCCCACTCCCGCATTATCCCTCTTACACCCTCCAATCTCCTTCTCCCACTTCTCCATGCAGGAATGGGCAGGTCTTCTATGAGTATCAATAAAACATGGCATGTCAAGTTGAAGTAAGACTGAGCTTCTTCCATATATTATAGCTGAGCAAGGAAACCCAGCATGAGAAGTAGGGTCTGAAAGTTACTAAAAATGTTGGAGAAGTACCCTGTTCCCACTGTTAGGAGTCACATAAGAGGACCAAACTACCGAGCTGTAATATATGCAGAGGGCCTAGGTCAGTCGCATACTGCCTCCCTGGTTGTCAGTTCAGTCCTTGTGAGCCCCTATGAGCCCAGGTTAGTTCATTGTGTGAGCCTTCCCATGGTGTGCTTGACCTCTCTGCCTTCTACAATCTTCCTCTGCAAGATTCCTGAACTCCACCTAATGTTTGGTTGTGGTGTCTGCATCTTCATTCATCAGTTGCTGGATGATGCCTCTCTGTTGAGAATTGGGCCAGGGGCCATTCTTATCACAGGTTAAGGCCAGTTCAGGCTACTTATATACTATTGCTAGGAGTCTAAACTGGGGTCCACCCCATAGACACCAGGGAGATTACCTTGAGCCAGGCTTCTACCTGACTTCAAAATGTCCCCCAGTAGTCCCCCTCAGCATTCTCTCCCTCAGTTCCTACCTAACCTGATGGATCATTTTACCTTAGTCTACTCACAAAATCTCTTCTATTTCCTTGTCCCAGGGAGATCTGGTTGTCCCTCCATGAACTTCCCTTGTTACCTAGTCTCTCTATGTCTGTGAATTTTATAGCATACTTGTCCTTTGTTTTCAGCTAATATCCACTTATGAGTGAGTACATACCATGATTTTCTTTTCTTGATCTGGGTTACCTCACTCAGGATGATTTTTTTTCTTTTCCATTCATATGCCATCAAATTTCCCAGTGTCTTTGGTTTTAACAGCTGAGTAACACTTCATTGTGCAAATGTACCACATTTTCTTTATCCATTTCTTGATAGAGAGACACCTAGGTTGCTTCCAGGTTCTGTCTCTTACAAATAAAGCTACTATGAACATACTTGCCCATGTGTCCTTTTGGTATGATTGAACATCCTTTGCATATCTGCCCAACATCGGTATATCTGGGTCTTGTAGTAGGTTGAGTCCCAGGAACTGCCACACTGACTTCTAAAGTGGCTGCATGAATATGCAATTCCATCAGCAATTTTGTATTGTTCTCCTTGCTCCACATCCTCTCCAGCATGATCTGTCACGTGTGTTTTTGATTTTAGCCATTTTGACATGTGTAAGATAGAATCTCAGAGTTGTTTTGATTTGCATTTCCCTGTTTTCTAAGATGTTGGACATCTCCTTTTCTTGACCATTTAAGGTTCATTTGTTGAGAATTCTATTTAGATCTGTACTCCAATTTTTAATGGATTTGTTTGGTTTGTTGATATCTAGTTGTTTGGGTTCTTTATATATTTTGGAAATCAACCCTGTCACATATGGGGTTGGGGAAAATCTTTTCCCATTCTGTAGGCTGCCATTTTGTGCTATTGACGATGTCCTTTGCTTTACAGAAGCTTCAATTTTATGAGACCCCATTTCGTTCCAATGTTGATGCCTGTGCTGTGCCTGGTTTTAATGCACCTTCATAACTGTATTTCCCCACAAGAGGCAGAACAACCTCCTCTACTGTATTTTCTAGATGCCCTGCACATTGTGGCTAGAAAAGTTTAATTCATTTTGGCTGTTACAGAATGCTACACATCTGCAGGAAAAAAATTACCATTTACTCTCATCTCTTGTCCTGCATTTCTTGTCTGTTTGTAACACATAGTGATTTCTCATTTTCCAATCCTGAACTTATGCATCTGTTAGAAATGCTTTCTACAAAAGGTGACTATGGTTAGCATGACTGCAATAGGGATTTATTTTCTTTGAAATCACAGATTTGCTTCCTGCTTTTTACATAAAGTGCTTCTTTGAATAGGAAAGAAGGAGTAAATTAGGGGTTTTTAATAAATGATATTTGTTTTTATCCTATGTGAATTGGTATTTTGTCTGCATGTATGTCTATGTGAGGGTGCTGGATCCCCTGGAACTAGAGTTATGAACCACCATGGGGTGTTGGGATTTCAACTAAGGACTTCTGGAAGGGCAGTCAGTGTTTTTCTGAATGATCTCTCCAGCCCTTGGAAATAAGAGTTTGAAGGAGGCAATAACTTAAATTAACAAAAGTACTAGAGTGTATTTGTATATGAAATATTTTTAAGTAAACAAATGTTCACATGGCACTATGCCTTGAATATAGGTGTAACACAAGTTTTTTTTGTTTTAGCAACATTCTGCTTGCTAAAATAGTAGCTTAGATTTATTAATGTATAGTAGTGAGTTAGGCTGATAATTTCTGTGTCTTTTACTTTTATGTAATCAAGTATATGAAGGTATAAAAATATTTTTAAGAATGGGTGGGACTCTATATCTCTTACAGATTTTCTGCATAAAAATTGATATTGAAGCACAATGATGAAATTAATGCCTCCTGGATAACATAGCAATCTGTGGACTATAATAACTGTGAATAAAGCCGAACACAATACCACAATATTGGAAATTTAAATCAGTATCAGACTCTGTGTGTGCATGTGTGTGTGTTTTCTTTTGAAACTCAATCATACAGTTCTTGCATGTGAAGTTTGTAGATGACAATGTTCTGTCACAATGCTGAAAAGTTGGTAATGCTGGGAGGAAGAATCAATCGATATCACCCATGATCTCCAAATAAGTAAAAGAAACTACTTAATATCTAGAAGTAAAAATCCAAAGTAATGGATAAAATCTCCAGATATCTCCCATGCCTCACCCAAATGAAATTCAGTAGCAGAGGGATTAACCATTACTTCATTGACTCTATACAAGTGGGTTTGTGTAAGAAGCTGGATAACAGCTATAATAAGGTTTATATAACTAAAAACACGAGGCTTAAAAACACATAAGGATTGGAAAAGATATTGTAATAATATCTTAAGTATTCATAGGATCTCTTTCACTTTCCATAAATGAAGTTGACCTTCACAAATTGGGTACTTCATAATTATATAACTTTATCTCTACTTTTTATTATATTTGCTCTTTAACTCCATACAGAGATTCAAATTAGATAACGCTAAGAAAATTCTTATTTTAAATAAAGTGACAAATATCAAAAAGCATAGATATAAACTTTACATTCTATTTTAATATTGTCACTTGCAGATAAAAATCAGCTCAATATATTTACCAGTTTTGAATGGAAACCAAATGTTTGACATGATAAAAGCATATAGTTTCTTGTCTAAGTTCATTTTAGCAATTAGGAGGCAAAGTTTAATCTTACTATAATGAATTTATCTTTTAAACTATCCCAATCCTATTTTGCTTTCATGACAATTTTAACATGCAGATCCTGTGATTAAGCCAATGTATTTTTTACACATTGAAATTTTCTTTTAAAGTGGCTGACAATAAAATATAAATTATAACCTGCTTAGACACAAGTCCAAACTCCCAGATTCAGATAACAAGAGCTGAGTGTTTCAGTGTGGTGTGGATATGACCCCTGGGAAATCACCATGTGGAGGAACTTGAGAGATAGAGCAGAAAATACCAATCGATGACTGTGAAAAATGTGTCAAGAAAACATTTTAATGGAATTTTTTCCACTTTATTTACCAGCGAACAGGATAACCAATAAGTACATGTATCTCTATCGCTGAGTGTTAAAGCCCTGCCAATTCTCTACCCTATGATTGATAGAAGCCCTACTGTTCACCATCTGTTATTAAGGAGCCACATTCTTCAAGCAGACATAGTTTCTTTATATAATTTTCAATATTATGGGCATTATATATCTCATATCACTTTTATGAAAGACATGGAGGCTTCGGAAATAACATGTGGCTTCATTGTTTTTGTTGCTTTTAATCATGCTTCTGACATCTTCATTGCTTATTGGAACGTTTCTAGTTTACACAGGGAGCATTTGGAGGCTGACTAATACTGATATCAAAAACAAAATGTGATGTGGATAGGTTTGAACACATATGCACACTTTGCAAAAAGGTTTAACTTCAAAAACTAAACCTCCTTACAGAACCTCTGCATTTAAAAATTATACAAAAGTAACAATTTTCCTTTAACACATGAAGGCATTTTTCGATAGTTTATGTTGGGCCATTTGACTTATACTTTTAAATAGCCATAGCAGAAAAGAGAATCTTAAGATTTGGGGATGAGTAATATGTTACTTCAAAGACTTGCAGGCAATTCTTTGAAGGAAACTGATATGTACTTATGAAGGGCCTTCAGAATTTCCAAGTTAATTGATTTAATTAAGTAATTGAAGCAAATTAAGAAAGGGCAGCTTGTATGTAAATCTAAAGATGGAAAATAGTTAGATAATGTCTAACCCTGATGGTTCAGTGGAGATCTACGGACATTTCAAAAACAGCGTCAAGGAAGTTGGAAGATTTTAATTAAATGAAAAATAGAATAAACATCAATGATCAGATTGTAAAACTTCAATTTTATTTTACCTTATATTCTGATGATAATTAAAGAAAAAATATCAGTACCAAGTTTAATTAAATTAGGCAATGCAAAATATTAAGTTATAAATGCAACAATTTTTCTGTACTCTACGTTCCAAAGGATTTTCAGTGGGTATATGGATTATATAAAAGGGAATTTGACTAGCCAAACTATATGAATTTATAATTTCTACTTGAGAAAAAGAAGCAATTACTTTACAATTACTTTGTACTAGCAGCAAAACAATGGAAACAGATACGGGGGGGTGCACCTTGACAAGGATTACGTAGGTCTGCATACCCCTTTGCTTTCTCTTTAAACCTAAACCTCATGTCAGAACACTGAAAACGAACTTTGGGACAGGGGATTCCTAGGTCTGGATCCCTCTGTTTGTCTTATGGTGGCCACATGGATTCAATATCCTTACTCTTTTTTTAAAACTTAAGAAGCAAAATAATAACTTTGTAAACCAGTAATTTGGGTAATATGCATGATGATGATCATCACATTGATTTGTTCAGTTATTGTGCAAGGTGAAATGGTCCTTATACTAGTTTTCCCAGTATAAAACTAATGCAAGCTTGCATTTTGATTGGTAGTAATGTATTTCAATAAGAGTCTTCATCTGTAGCAGAGAGAACTTTCTTGATGGGGGGGATGAAGACTACAATTATCTGTAGAATGAGGACAAATTCTTAGAATGTAGTTAGGGATTATGTTGGATACGTGAAATGGTGATTATAGGCTATCAAAGATCCATGACTTTGCTAGCCTTGGGAAGTTGTCCAGGGTTCCAATATTTACAGCTTATTTTCATAAAAATTAATTTAAATATATTTATATAAAATTATTTATAATTTGTAATATATATACAATTACAACTGCTTCTGCAGCTTGAACTCTGGTCTGCTTTGGAGCTGAGTTGCAGACTAAACATCAGACTGCTTTAAACCTTGGGACACAGAACTCATTTTAATTAAAATATTAACCTCTCTTCACTTAAGAAGGGGGAAAATTGGGGGTTCCTGTGACTGTTGCCCAGAGGCTGGAACTGGCGATATATGATAACAACAATGTAGGTCATTGTACTCCCACTGAATTTGAGCTAATAATATTTGTAACTGCTTATAGATAATGGGTAAAGTTTGACACATGTTGTAAAGTGTTTGGTTTTAATGCATATGTTTAAAATTTTGGATTTTGATCCCTTTTACACTGCCCTAATTTTTTGGCAGGCAGCACACGTAACTTTATGTGGAGTAGGCACTTAGGAATGTGGTCATTCCATAGGCCAGACTAAAAGGTGAATACTGGGTTGGGAAAAAGCCCTTTCTTCTTATCTGGAGATGGAGTTACTGGTGCCAAAACTATATCATTATATCTTTTGTTTGAGGAGCTCTTCAGAGTCTTTTCATTAATGACAGACGCAGGGGCCCAATGACGGGAGTTAATGTGGATCCTCGCCTGAAGAGCACACCATACAGAGGTTGTAGAAACCGGCTCAACATGGCATGGTTCAGGTATGAGGGTGTTCTCCACATGGCCTAAGACAGGGTACCCTGTGATCTGCTTACTTTAATCCTGCTAGATGCCTTTTACTTGAGGAGCTCCAAGGACGGGCGACTTATGGCAGGATAATCCCCCAACCTAAGGCAGGGCCCTGGGAACCCTAGGATGGGTAAGGGGGAAAGAAAAAGGCCTGGTCCCCACTTGACCTAGTAGTCATCGGGCACCCCTCTGTTCCCAGGAGAGAGGGATTACTTCACCACTCGAGAAGAGGGTCTCTCCTTGTCTCAGTCCCTTCTCCTTTGCTCTGACACCATGGTTGACTCTGACTGGTGCTCTCCACTTGATAGCTGCCTGCCTTTGTATGGGAGGGGGAGGGGATCTGTTGGGAGCTGTTTCCCCCTAGAGATCATTGCAGGAACCATCGCCCTGGGGAGACTATGGGGAACCCCACACCCATGGTTGTACTGGGATTGGTTCTGTTGCCCCACACACAGTTGAAGCTGTTAATGGAGAAAAATAAAATAAATAAATAAATAAATTAAAAAAAACAAAAAAACAATTACAAGTAGAGAACTCTCTGACATGTAATTCTGTTGAAATAGCAGTGGCGGGGCTGCGTCCCCAACACCCCGGCCGCTTGCACGGCTAGCTTTACCTGAAATAATTACATGGACACTGTATTCTTTTAAGCACTGCTTGGCCCATTAGCTTCAACCTCTTAACCCATTTCTAATCATCTATGTAGCACCATGAGGTGCGCTTACCGGGAAGATTCTAGCCTACGTCCATCTTGGTTCTGAGCTTCATCGAGAGTGCCTCAGAGAGCAGAGCTATCCTGTCTGCCCGCGAGACAGGAGTATGGTGTCTCTCTCTGAGGCGTCTGGCTCTGAGTGGAGCTGCATGCTTTCTGACCTCACTTCCTCTTCCCGCCAGCATTTTGTTCTGTTTACTCCACCCACCTATGTTCCTACCTATCATGGCCAAGGCAGTTTATTTAACCAATGAAATCAACAGATTGATATATGACACTCCCACATCACTTCCCCTTTTTCTGTTTAAACAAAAAGGAAAGGCTTTAACTTTAACATAGCAAATACAATATTACCTAAGCAAACAAAAAGTGAGCAATTTTCAAAACTCTAGAAATGACAGAGACATCTTGCTGCCTGGACAGTCACCCAAAGTTCCTCTGTACTGTAGGGGCATCAGTCTTCAGCCTACAGGCCCATAGTTTCCAGCAGACATTTCCACAAAGCAGGAAATTTCAAAGGCAGTCACTATCTGCTTGTCCTGAAGAATGTCTTGCAGACTCTTTCATGAATCAGGAATCCCGAAAGATTATCTCACCTTTAGGCAAGTTCATCAGTCCTCTCTCTGCAGGTTCTCTGTGTCCAGTTTATGCAATAGTCCAGGCAAGAGCAGTTTTTTGCCCAAATGGCTATCAAACTCCATAAGGATCCTCTTCGATGATCCTCTTGAAGTAGATTGGTGCTGCCAGGAGCAGAGTGTCTTATTGTCATGAAAAGTCCTAAGTTATTAAAACATTTAAATGTCCTATTCTGTAGTCTTTGAAACATATGAAGGTTGCCTATCTAAAATATATCTATGTACATCTAGAAAATCTAACATGACTACAAACTTGACTATTATAGATGATTATTAACAGCCTATATACATTACATTTTTAAGTGAACTACACAATCACAATACCTTAATCAAGATCAGAAATACAGATACATATAACAAAATTTACCTTAAATCTCTATCAATAAAGCAACATCTATACTAATGCAAATTATTCATACCTATATCATATCCCCCTTTAAATGTAAAAGAACATTTATAAACCATATTTGGGAACATGGGCGCAGTTTTTTTCTCTCTGAACTGCTTCCTGCTGAATGGGGGCGTTTTTAATTAGGTCTTTCATGGTATAACCTGTGTGCTAGTTTCATCTCAGTTGGCAGTTGAGCGAAGCAATTTTCTGAAGATGTTCACAGCCACCCTTCAGGAGGGCGTGGTCCATCATACCATATTCGGATAGAAGAAATAAACAGGGTCTCATCCTCTGTGAAAACAAAAAAAGAAACTCCTTTCCAAAGTATCATGTCCTTAGATCCAAATTGCAAAGTCAAGGAATTTTCAGAATATCTATGTTGGATTAGTCCAGCAGCATTTATAAACAAAAATACCTTTTAGCAGCTGTTGCTCCTTCCTCAGCATTCAAACAATTCAAAGAAAGCACAATAGCATACAGTATCAAGATTCTCTGTGTATTTTCCATCTTTGTGCACTTTATTTTAACCTCTATTTTGTTTATTTTTACTTTTATTTTATATTCTCTGTATCTCTTTCCTGGAATAACTCCATAGACCAGGCTGTCTTTGAACTCTCAGAGATCCGCCTGTTTCTGCCTCCCAGGCATTGGGATTAAAGGTGAGGTGTCTGTTACTACACCTTGAACTCACAGAGATCTGTTTGTCTCTGCCTTCTAGGCACTGGGATTAAAGGCGTGTACTACCACGCCCAACTACTCTCTTTCTTTCTTAATTGTTTTTTACTTTAAGAACTTCAACTTTTAGTCTGCATATATTTTCAACACACTGTAAATCATTTAGAAATTTTCCTTGTCTTTGAATCTCTCTTTACTGTATATCTCTCTTTTTCTGAACACATGAGTCTTCAATTTACCAAGCAATCTCAGTAGGACTAAAGCCGTGGCTTTGCCAGCTAGATCCAGTCCATTCCTTAGCTTTCTGCCATTCCAACCTTGTGGCTGAGGTACCAGCCAGAGCCGCCTTCAGTGCCACAACTCTACAGTGTTTCAAGGTCCCTGCCAGCAAGCGAGCTTCAGCAGCCTGTGCTTGCAAACCGCACAAACCGCCTGCGTAATAGAGTCAGAGTTTTCCCTGGCAGGACAGCCCAGAAAGCCGGCATTTTTAAACGGCACAGCTTTTTTCCTGCTACAGCTGAAAACCGAAAAGCATACGTTCAGCTTTTCGTCAACACCATTTAAGTGTTTCGTGGCAGGACCTCTTAATGAGCTGCAGGGTTTTGCAGCTGAAGCTGAGTCAGGAAGCCTCTCTTAGCTGAGAGCGCTTGATTGCCTCTAGCAAGCAGAGCAGACCCGAGAAACTGCTGCTACCAAGAAAACATGCTTCACTCCATTCTTTCCCAAGCTTTCTCAGGCTTTTTGTGGATTCAGTTAGCCTCACGTTGGGCAGGCATCTGTTGAAATAGCAGCAGCGGGGCTGCGTCCCCAACACCCTGGCCGCTTGCACGGCTAGCTTTATCTGAAATAATTGCATGGACACTGTATTCTTTTAAGCACTGCTTGGCCCATTAGCTTCAACCTCTTAACCCATTTCTAATCATCTATGTAGCACCATGAGGTACGCTTACCGGGAAGATTCTAGCCTACGTCCATCTTGGTTCTGAGCTTCATCGAGAGTGCCTCAGAGAGCAGAGCTATCCTGTCTGCCCGCGAGACAGGAGCATGGTGTCTCTCTCTGAGGCATCTGGCTCTGAGCGGAGCTGCATGCTTTCTGACCTCACTTCCTCTTCCCGCCAGCATTTTGTTCTGTTTACTCCACCCACCTATGTTCCTACCTATCAGGGCCAAGGCAGTTTATTTAACCAATGAAATCAACAGATTGATAGATGACACTCCCACATCATAATTCCAAGTTGTTTTTTAATGACAAAATCAATTTATTTGAGAGTTGTTAGTCATTTTTAAGGAAATGTCAAAAGCAAATTTTGAAAGGATGTATAGATAAGCTCCCTTCAAACTTAAAATTTTTTCTTCTTCAGACATAGCATATATAAAATATACATTTACTTATTTCATATACAGTTAATAATATTTTGTTTCTTTGGAGAAACTTTTGTAAAGAACTATTGACTCATATGTCTAGAAAAGGGATAATACCTTGTCCTAAGTATGTTAACTGTCACTTCTGACCATTTTGTTAAAGATTCTATCATAGTTAACTATATAACCTTTAAATTAATTTATTTAAGTAAATTCTAACTTGGGATTTCAGTAAAGACTACTTTAAAAATTCATCTAATTCAGAATTTCTCATGAATTTCATTAAGTATTATGTCCAACAGGAACATGTGCTGTTGGCAAATCACAACCAGCACTGTGATTCCAAGGCCATTTGAAAGCAAAGTTGAATTAATTTACATGTAAGACTTAATTATATTAAGGGGTTCATTCAACACCTGTTGGGTCATCTTTGTTACAAATTTTTTATTTGAAGATATAAAAATCTTTCCAGTGGTAGTATCTACTTAATTCCCTGGGCTGTTAGTTTAGGCAAACATGGTGTACAATACTCCTAACACAGACCATTATTGAGGACTGTTCTGTCTTATATTATGCAGAGTACAAAGATATGAAATACTAATTTTTTTTTCTGATTTTGCTTTTCTCAAGTTACCAATTAGAGGCAAAATTCTAGCATTTTGAAGATAGTATATCTCATTAGTTTCATTGCAAGATACAGTTTGACCATGAACTCTTGACATTTTCCTTGTTTGGTGAAAGTGCACTCTATCACTTGGTTACAATAATATATGTACCCATTTTACTGTTCTTTCTAACTACACATTTATTTTCTCTTTGCCCTATTCCCTGTGATGCCTCTTGGGTTCGCATTAGTTGTGTTGTGGATCATGTTCTCAAATCCAGGAACCAAAGACCTTTGGTGTCTCTAGTCTTTCACTGAAATGTAAATTTGTAGAGACCCCTGGAGAGTCAGTATGGGAAAACCACAGGTATGGCCAGCTCACATGTATGGGAAAATATTTCCCGTCTTACCTGTTTTTCTAGTGTTGTAACCAGTACATGTCCCTTACATTTTCTTTTTTCCTCTGTATGTACACCACACCCAATTTCTGTGTTGGACATAAAGCACTTAAATGACATTTAATTCCCACTTCTTACTACATGTTGCTTTGTACTCGCATTAGGTTTTGGTCTCAAATGCTGTCAAGTCTATGGCTAATAAATGTCCCTAGCAGTACAATTCTAAAACTATCTTTGCAGAAAGTTTGTTTTTAAGTATTAGGAAGTAATAGAGTGTATTTATCTTAATACATTCTTAAGATTGTCATGCTCATAGTTATGAGTGGTGATCTTTTCTACTGGCAGCACTGTGACAATAGCCACCAAGTTAGAATGCTATAGGCAGTTTTAAAAAAAAGTTAAGCCAAACAGTGTCTTCTTTATTGCATGTGTCATACTTTCCAGTTTGGTGTCTTTAATGAATATGCTTTGTTCTTTGTAGTCTAAAAAAAAGTAATCAAAAGACTACTCCAGATTCTCACTACCCCCTCCTTTAGTTAGTTAAGTTGATCTTAACTGCATGACTGAAGTATAATTAGACCGAAGTTGTTCAAAATAGAAGAGTTTTTAGAATACCCACCCAGTATGAGGCACTAGACAGTCTCTGCTGACTGTAGACACCTAGAGATTTCAATTAGACTACATCTCACCAGTAGCCTCTGCTGTCAGAAAGCAGTTGTAGAAAGCATCCCTAATTGCCTATTTCTTCTTACCACGTCTGCCAGAAATCACACATATTATTTCTCACTTTTTAAGTGGAGAAACTCCTACTGCAAATTCAAATGACAAACCCAAGACTTTACTCCATATTAGAACTTGCTAGTAATTTTAAGAAGCAGAGGCAAGGCTGTGGGTTTGAGAAAACTGAGCACAACTGAAAAGCTCCACCTCTACACTGGACAAATATTTTCTGACTATGGAAAACAGATTAAGACACTAAGTGTGCTATTTGAGTTTATATATAGGCATCCAGTGAATAATGAATTAGAAACATACATTCACTTATCTAGAAAATTCCCATGTCAATTCCCATAGATCTATGCATTTTGTCACCACAAATGCATATTGTTCAATTATTCATTAACAAAGATCCTTCTTTTAGAAAATATTTTCTAATACGTTTAATCAGAATGTGTACAAAGAAATGATCAGTCTTCCAGTATTCCTTTTGTTGGACCACACAGTGAAAGCAGTATAGAAGAAAAGTGAAAGACAATTTTGTAATCACTTCCTGAAAAGAATCAAGTGGTGCATATTTGAGCATTGGTATCCAGACTTCATATTATTTTTATGAGATTTATCATACAAGAATTAAATGTATTATAGTCAGATGCATACTATTAAAATGCTGTGAATTTACCTTATCCCAACTTCAGAGCTTTAATAGAATACCATGTATTCTACCAAGTCCAGTTGCTCGAGAAATAATTTCCATTGGCTTTTTTGAGAGCAAATTGCATCATAAATCAAATCAACTAGATTTGTTAATTGCTTCACAAAATCCAACCTCCATTTGAGACAATCTTTCACTTTCTCATTATGCAAAATTTTCCACGTAAGGTCCTATCAATTTCTGTATAAGTAATGCTATTTGTTATGTCCATTGATCTTAGACATACTTAACTAATCACTTTAGTTTTATTATGTTAAATATAACATAACATGTCACAAAACTCTGTGTGTATGTGTGTGTGGAGTACTCTGTCAGCATAGAATTGTTTTTTTTTCTCTTAAAACCATTCCACTACCTCTTACATGTTGTTCTCTGAGCCTTAATTGTAGACTCTATTGTAGTTGTATCAAATAGGGTTGAGCAATCCACAGTCTGTTGTTCTCTGCATTTTGACCATGTTTATATTTTGTTATGTCCCCTGTCTGCTACATAAAGCATATTCTTTGATGTGGGGTAAGAGCTATGCCTACCTGCAGATATAAGGAACGGGATTTTGAACACAGTGAGATACTGTTCTGAGAAACTGGATGTAGTAGCTTCTACTGTAGTGTCTTTGGCTTCATTAGCCATGTGCAGAATGTAATTCACTAGAATTGCAATGCCAGTCTTGAATTCCCTTCTGTTGAATTGATTTTAACATGAAATGGCTGTTGGTTTCCTCAAAGACGTCAGTGCCATTATTGCATCTTTGAATTGTGGTGTTAGTTGATCCGGTGGCTCCTAGGCACTACAACAGAATGGGGTTATTGATTCATTTTCTTTCTTGGCAGCTTTCACACTACATTGCACTACAACAACTGATATTCTTCAGGAAAGCGGCCTATACTATTATTGAGGCTATTGACTATATATCATTATTTCTCAATATACCTAGATTCTGACCCACAGAAAGTTCATAATATAATCTTTATGTCTGAGGAATATTTTAAGATCAAATTGTTCATAAAAATAAGCTGGGCTTATAAACAATTTTTGTTTAAGCTCAAATATGCTGCTTAGATCATAGAGAACATACTTCCTTTAAAAACAAACAAACAAACCAGAAGATTTCTCTTACATTGTTTTGATATAGCTTGATAAGATAATTCTGAAAGGTAATCCTGTGAAGACATTATCTGGATATATCACAATGATTTGCAGTACACATTAAGTGATGTATTGGCCCAATGAAGGACAAATACAGCTTTGGTTACAATAAAATCTAAGGTTCCATTTACTGAAGAGATATAATCCTTTACCATAATATGTTGACAGTGTTCCTGATAACATTTAGTTGCATTAGTGAGATAGAGAAAGTTCTATCTCATGAACATTCTGTTTAGGAGAGGGAGACAGGAAACTAAAACTCAAAATCATAATAAGTAAGTTTCGTGCTATATTCAAAGAGGATAAATGTTATTGAGAAAGATCACAATAAGAGAGAAAGCAACTATTATTTGTGTAGGACTTTTAGACTTACTAGGATATTTTATGGTACCCACTGCTAAGGAGCAACTGAGGAAAAAGTTTGATAGAGGTGAAAATGATAGAAAAATGCCTTCTCAGGTAAAGTACCCAGGTAAAGGCTCCTGAGATAGAGGTCTTACTGTCATTTTCAGCATGGAATCAAGAATTGTGTAGAAAGCTGATTTAATTTATTACAATATAATACTACTAAATTATTCAAAATAGCTATTTGCCTGGATTTTCTGACTTTGTAAAAAGACAATATTTTTGAACACAGAAAAAAAAAACACCATTTTCACAGAGACACCATAACCAGAGGTAAGAATGACATTTTATTAAAAATTGGAAAGCCTGTGAAATATAGCTAATGAAAGCAAAGATTACAATGTTTCATTTAAAGGTGGCAGACTGAGTAGGTCCTAAAGAAAAGAAAGAGTTTCACCATGGGGACTACTTGCTCCCTTTGACAAATATATTCAGAGACTTTAAATTCCTTAAGTTTCTAGCATACAAAATGTTTAAAATTATTTCATCCTGAAAACTATTAAAGCAAGTGTAATAAGATGTAGTTACTCGTTACATATCATACAAGTATATAACCTTAAATAATATGTCAGTCTCTGAAAGTCATAGTTCCAGGCATTTTTGCTGCCTACCATCATTGTTTGGAAATCAACATATTCATAGAAACCACCATACTGTCATGTACAACAGTGTAAGACAAAGGTTTAGGAAGTTTTTGGAAATTTCAATATTTATAAATTCTTTAAGTATTAAATATACAATAATAAATCTTTTTATTTCATTGTCTGCTACCTACCTCAATTATATTCATAAAGTATTTTAAAAGCTTTTTTTTTACAGGAAATATCTTGTTATAAGCTATTTTAATTAATCATGTGAAAGATACACATTCTGCCACTTGCAGCAAATTCTGTTACTTGGGAATTCTTTTGTCTTTGTTAAATTGATCTTAAATAAAACATTGCAGACTTACTATATTTAAATGGCTGATTGGCCATCCAATGTCTAATTAGCTACTTAAGACATTCATTTGTTTTTCTTGTTTATTTTTGAGATTTTTTTAAATTATATTTTCCTTTCCCTTCCTTCCTCTAAAACCTTCCATATAAACTACCTAGCTCTTTTTTATTCATTGCTTCTTTTTCATCAATTGTGGTTACATTCATACACCTATTAATATATACATATATACCTCTGAGTATAACCTGTTGAATACATATAGTGTGAATTGTATATATGTTTTCAAAGTTGATCATTTGACACTGGACAATCAGTTGATGTCATCTTCCCTGGGAAGAACTACCTTCAGGCTCACAGCTCTCCTCAGTTACATGTAGTTTTTGTTTATGTGTTGAAACCTTATGGACTACCCCGGTTCAGTATAGCATGTCCTCCTCCTTCTGCTCTCTTTACTTGGCCATATTAGCCATATTAGTGAGACTTTAGTTGTATAGCTTCTGGTATTAGTGAGAGAAACAATCTCCCATCAAAGTACCTCATCCTCTGGCTCTTACAATCTTTCTGTCCTCTCTTCTGCAATGCTCCCTGAGCCTTAGGTGTGAGAAATTTTTGTAGATGTATTTATAGGAACTGAGTTTCAAATCTGCATATTGATTAGTTTCAGTTTTTGGCAGTGGTCCCTGCCTGTTGCAAAGAGAAGTTTCCTTGATGAACGGTGAAAACTGCTTTTATCTTTAGTGTTAGATAATAGATAGATAGATAGATAGATAGATAGATAGATAGATAGATAGATAGATAGATAGATAGATAGATAGATAGATGATAGATAGATTTGGGGATTATATTAGTTTAGTAAATTAATAGCTGTAGATTCTCCTCCAGTTACACAGTTTCTCTAGCACTGATTAGTTAGCTAGGTTTCCAGGATCAGGCATGCTATTACTTTCATTGAGTGGGTCTTAAGTCAAATTGGAGAGCTGCTGGTTGTTCCTGCACCCTAAGGATTATTGTGCCGTGCAAGTCATTGATGATATTCATAGGAGTCACAGCTGGGTAGGACTGTTGGTTGCCTCCCCCCTTTGGAAGATGCATGGTGTCTTTTAGTACCACGAAAGCTGCAATTTGCTCTTTTGTGTGCTGTTTCCATGCATTCTAATAGCATTTTATAAAAGTAAAGTTTATTGGAGTAAGAAAAGATAATAGACAAAATTAATCTGCAGCATTTTGGACAGGGGAGTGAACTCACTATCTCTATCCAAACAGATGGTAATATCCTAGTTATCTCAATCAACAAATTTTATTTGGAACAAGAAAACATTTTAAATATTAAATTGAAGCACAGCAAAAACTAGATTATTGCCACTTCTCATAATGTTTTATAAGAATATTTAATACAGTATTAAATATAGTTTCTGAGTCCAAAGAAAGTAATATTAAAATGGGATATGTATCTTTTTATCATTTGAATAAGATTGAGGTGGGCTTCAATGTTTCATAACTTCATGAGTGGAACTGTGCCATTTATGAACTGCAGGTAATCTTAGCAGCATTCAGTAGAAAAGTGTCAGCAAGAATGGTTTCTTTTGGAAGGAATATAGTAATTACTGTGGTGCTGGGTAAAATTTGCCTATCTATATTCATGTGATTAATGTAACATGGAATTTACAAATTTGAGTGCACAATACTGGAAATGTAGGAATGAAGATTTTATAGTAATATCACTCTGGTGATATATATTTAACACTTGTGGGGCTTAGAACGTGAATTGTGCTGAATAGCTCAACATTTTCAAATGAGTTTGCAATGATAATGAGTTGGCACATACATTACCTGGATTTCCAGACTTCTCAATATATGTCGACACATTTCCAAGCACACAGGAGATACACAGTGTTTGAGGCTGTTACTGTTTATTTAATTATATTTGGTTATTTATTTATCTGTTTTACATATTTATTATTTATTTGCCTTTCCTGTGCACAGCATGAGCAAAGCTTTGCAGAGCTTTCTCGTCTTCATTTATAGCAGTATAATCTGGACTCTCCAATCAGAATGATTTAACAAGAAGCTCTCTTAGGATTTTCCTGAAATACAGGACTTCAGCGTTGTGTCATGACAGTACCACCCACTCTAGAACCAGCAGGGGACAGCTAACAGAGAATCAAACGGAAATACAACCTAAGAAAATGCTCCATATAAATCCAGAAATGAGTACCAATCCTTAGCATATTCTTTTTTTTTTTTTTTTTTAGACAGGGTTTCTCAGTACCTTTGAGGCCTGTCCTGGAACTATCTCTTGTAAATGAAGTTGGCCTCAAACTCACGGAGTTCTGTCTGCTTCTGCCTCCCGAGTGCTGGGATTAAAGGCATGTGCCACCACAGCCTGGCTCCTTAGCATATTCTTAACTGTTTATCTTTCATTTCCATTAAATATTTTTTCATTGCCTAGGTTTCCTCTTAGGGGACCATATAAGCCAAATTTTAAGAGTAATACATAATGATAGGATTTAGATTATAACTTTTTCTTATGACAGTGATTCTCTGGGTAAGAAAAGGACCAAACAAAATTTCCAACTGAACTGAAATTATGGTTCTTGAAGGAGCAGACTCCCTTAACCTAATTCTCTTATGCAGTGTATATGCACTGTATACTTGAAGATGTGGAAAGTAGAGCACTTGCAACAGAACTTACAGGTCCAGGTGCTTAGTGGTAATTTTGCTTAAGACAAATAAGAGTTTGTCTTAAGCAATTACTACTGGACAAAGGTGTCATTTTCCTGATAATTTCTTTCATGTCTTTGACCAGCTCTTGACATTATACTAGACTTTATACTAGACTGTTTGTTCTGTGTTCTGTGTTCTCTCCTATAGTTAGTGGGCACATCCATGTCCATTAATTTCCACCTACACCTAGGAACACTTACACTTATGTTTCTCGGGCATATTCTCCATGACCTAGCAGAGGCTGGGTTATGAGAAACCTGTCTGCAGCAGTTTCTCAACACTTCCAAAGGAAAACTAAGAGTTCCTGTTCAGCTCTGCTTTGTCAGCAGGTGGCACCAGCGCTCATACACCAAACTGTGAAATCTGGAAAAGGTCATCGCTGAACAGTCTCGGACATCTGCCTACTTTTTCCATATCTGCATCAACCCAGTCCAGGCCTCCTTGTGTGCTTTTCCTGAACCAGTGTTGTGATGTTGAGTTGGTTTACTGTAGCTTTACTCATCCTTTTCAAATATCATCTATACAGTCCAGAAAATTTTCTTTAATGTTGAAATTCAGGCCAGCTATGTTATTTTTAGACATGTCAGTGTATCTTTTAAAGATTTTTTTTTCCAATAATGCTTGCAAAGACTTTACTTGCTCAGCTCTTGTCTATCCTTTTATACTTGCTCCATTTACTTAAGCTACATAGGTCACCTTACAGGCCCCCACTTCTGTCCCACTTCTGCTTCCATAGAGCTACACCAGGGTCATGCTTCTGTCTTTACAACTACTCTTACTTAGTGTTTGGGTTCTAGTTTGGGGTTTATTTCCTTCACAAACCTAATAGTTTTTAGGTCATAGTACACTTTCTTTAATGACTCATGTGGAATTCCCCTCTGTAAGCTGTAAATATGTTTTTTTACCATTGGTTAGTAAAGAAGCTACTTTGACCTAAGGCAGGGCAGAATAAAGACAGGCAAGAAATCAAGAGAGAGAGAGAGAGAGAGAGAGAGAGAGAGAGAGAGAGAGAGAGAGAGAGAGAGAACAGATGGAGTCAAGGAGAAGCCATGTAACTGACGAAGGAAACAGATACCGGAAGCTTACTAGTAAGCCACAGCCTCTAGGTGATAAATAGATTAATAGAAATGGGTTAATTTAAGATGTACGAGTTACTTAATAAGAAGCCTGAGCTAATAGGACAAACAGTGTTGTAATTAATATAGTTTCTGTGTGATTATTCAGGTCTGGGCAGTTGGGAAATGAATGAGTAGTCTCAATTTACAAATGATATACTAAACAATTCAATTCTTGGTGTGTTTATTTGATTAGTGTATTTCTCTGTTGCTGAAAACCATGAAAGATAAGAAAGCAAAGTCCTCTGATCATATTTAGAAAACCATTCAGTAAGCATTGTGTCTGGAACACAATAATAACTCCACTCTGACCTGAACAATAAGGCCAACAAACAAATATGTGAACTAATAAATCAACAAAAATTGGATAATTTTTTGCTGGGAGAATAAGAAAACAATGATGGAAGATCGTTGGTGAAGATAAAATCTTGGTAAGAACTAGATTTTGTGAAGAGTAAGGGAAGAAAAATCTCTGATGATAGGAAGATAGTTAAGCAAAATTCATGGAGGAGAGCTGACTTTTATATGGTAGAAGTTTAATGTAATTTTACCTGGTTAACTGTTTTGACCAGATTTGTGAAAATGATCTGCCCCCCTTATGAAAGTAATGAAACAACCCCCCAAAAATGACTATAAAAATGTATAAATACTGATAAGAAAAATATGCTCACACAAAGCAAAATATCACAAGAGCTTACAGTAAGCAAAAAAAACAAAAGCATGGAATTTGATTTGTGTTGACTTTTTCCTCCTGGCCGTGAGGCATGCCCTGGAGTGTGGTTTGTAGATCTTAAAGGAAAAGGGATATAGAAAGTAAAAGGAATAAACATCAAAAGCAATAAAGGTTATCTTTGGAAAGGGAGAAATTCATTCAAGTGTGAGAGTGGGCATTGGAAGGGCAGTCACTAGGGGATCGACTGATTGCTAAGTATAATGATACATATAACAATGGTCTCATTGAATACACTCATTTTCATGGTAACCTAAATAATTCTCTAAACTTTTTAATGTTTTCTTGATTGGAGAAGGAATTATAAATGATGGAAACTGCATTCTCAGAAAGGGATAGTTAAAACGATGTCTGAAAAACCAAGAGCATGTATCTTACTCCGTGGTGGCAATTTAGAATGGTATCTTACACACTATGTTGTAATTTCATTGTTTCTTCAGAAATCTTCACACTGACTTTCATAATGGCTACACTGGTGTATTGCCACCAGCAATGAATAAGAATTCTTATCTTTCCCCACATACTGGCCCAGCATTTGTTGTCTTACTTGTAGCTGAAGTGAGTTGTAATTTCATCTTTAATTTACATTTTTCTGATAGTTAAGGAAGCTGAACAATTTATTTCAAGCATTTTTGACCATATGTATTTTTTCTTTAAGCCCACTTACTTATAGAAAAATATGGTATTTGGGTGCATTTAATTGTGTGTGTGTGTGTGTTAGCACATGTATTCATGCATACACAGGTAAATCAAGGATCTAGGAAAGGAAAAATATGGGAAGAAATCTTAAAGGCTATGGGTAAGATGATGAAGTAGGTGTGACATAAACTAGCAGAGGTGTGAAAAAAGGGTCTGGTCACTGGGAGTTTGACCATGTGCCAATGGGTATATGTCCAATGCAAGTAGAACTTGGTGCTATTTTTCTATTTTGGGTCAACCTGGAAGGAATGGTAAGTGAGTGTGAATGGTGTGCAATGTGTGGCATTCCTAAATAATTAAAAATACTGTGTTGGGGAAGAATAAATTTCATAGGAAGATGGAGATGAGCAATAGGGCTCAAAGAGAGATTCAGACCAGTGGTTCTTGACAAGCAAAGCAAGGTACCTGTAAGGAGCTCAATGACCCTTTCACAGTGGTTGCCTGACACCATCAAAAATACAGATTTTCATAATAGCAGTACAAATCCAGTTATGAGGTCAATCAAAAATTAATGTTATGGTTGGGGATTGCCACAACATGAGTACCTGTATTAAAAGGTCACAGCATTAGAAAGGTTGAGAACCAGTGACTTAGAGAGAAGTGAAGGGGAATGGATGATAAACAAAGTGTGCATACAAATGCCATAAGAAACCCATTCTTTTGGATGCTATCGCTAAAAAACTAGCAAAACAAGAGAAGAACAGTTACATAGAAAAATATTCTGAGCATTCAGAACAAGTTATTGTTTTATATCAATGACTTATAAATGTCTTTACCTCAATTAATATGATATAGCCACTCACATTTTCTTAGCATCTCAATTCTTTAATATGTTTATGCAAAAGAGGATAATAGAAACTCTGATTGTATTTAACTAGGTTTTAGTTGCCTCATACAAAGTCCACCCACTTCTTTTTGGTATGGATTCAATATGATACAATCCAAACATTCAAATGCAGTTAATTACTGCTCTTTGCCTCTATTTCACTCTTTTGGTTTGGGCTTTGTTTTGCCATGCTTTGTGTTTTGCCTTGGATGAATTTAGTGTCCTTTTCTGTGTTTAAGTGAGCATCCCCTGCATTTTCATTCTGTGATTAAGAGGCTTTCACTACGAACCCTGTTTGACATGGTCATTACTTAATGCTCACTTAACAAAATTCTACAAGACCAAATTATCACAGTGGGTGAAGGAACAGATGGCCAGCTGGCCAGGATCCATGCCTGCTTTGTTTGATGCTTTCCCAAGTCTGCCACAAAGAAGCCACATGTGCGACCTTAGAAGGCAGTCCAAACAACAACTGCCCTGTCCAGCTGTGCGTCAGTGTTCTCAGCTGTGAAGTCGGAGTCTATACCTTTCCCGTCTGAATGCAGCTGGGTATCTCCTGCAGGGGCCTCTCTGCTTGGTGATTAAGATGACAATCACAAAGGTCAGATTTCAGAAGAAACAGAAACCGTTCCACCACTTTCTATAACTGCTTTCAAAGGAAAGAGGATCATGCAAAAGTGCATCAATTTTATATACCCATTAATTTATAAGATTGTGCACCATTTAATATTTTAATGATTGCAACAATATTCGACAAAGAAATTGTGGCTTGATTCCAAGCTACAAATGGGTAGGATTAATAAAAGGCTACAAAAACTGTATCAATTCTGCAACCATTACAGTTTGTTATTGATTATGATAGCAGTTTGGCATTCATATTGAAATTATGAATATTTCAGTCAGTTAGCGTTCATGCTTGAAATATTTCACTAGTGTCTGGTGATAAAGAATAAAGCACAGAGGGATACTTTGTACAAGCAGTTAATTATGGATTCACGGAGACAAAAGAGACCTATCATACAGTTACGAATGAAGCAGTATACAGTGAGATGCTAAGCTGAAATACAGGCAGCAAGCTGAGTGGGAGGTGAATAAGGTGAAGAGCTGTCAAGGAAAGATTGATGAAGAAAAGGGAAATTCTGCAGTTGCTTCGAGTTGCATGGAACATAGTGAGATTGCTTATGCTCTGGAATCATGGGCCCAGAAATTTCTATAACAATCTTACAGAAAAGAATGGTCTCTATTCTACTATTACATTTCTCTTCTACTGAAATATGAGAGTTTATAAGGTAGCAGTAGCTAAAGGAAAATTTGAGTGATAAGTTTGGACTTTTTACCACCTACAAATGTAAATCCTTAAGGTTTTTTTTTGTGTGAAAACTTAAGTTTTTCTCCTCCTTTTTCTGCGTCTACTTCAGTGTTTGCCTGAAAGTATGTCTGTGTACCACATGTTTGCAGGACTTGTAGCGGCCAGAAGAGGGCATAAAATCCCCTGAGCCTGGATAGTTGTGAGCATCCATGTGGGTTCTGTGAATGCTGCTCATTAGGAAGAGTAACTAACGATCTGAATTAATCCTTGAGCCATCTTCCCAGTCCCATTTTTTCTTCAATACAGAGCTAGTGGATTCTGATGCACACAGTTATCATACAAGTGACTTGCAAAATATATTTTTTGGAAACAGCCCACTAGGTAAATATTTTTGAGATAATTTCTTTGCATTAGCTAAAAATTACTGAAAGCTGAATTATAAATTAGCCTATGTTCTTTCCAACTTCTCACAGAATTTCTCACACTGAAACTCGGGGCTCTTCTCCTTTCCATGCCTATTTTCTACTTCTCTAGTGTTTATATTATTGATGGTGTTATATATAAAATGTCAATCTTCTATTTACTAAATCTAACAACATTATGATAATATGATATATCTGTTAATTTGCCAAAGATTCTAATATGCCAGCTCTTCTATTAATAGACATATTTATAGATCCTACTTTATGTCTTAAAAAAATCACCTTGTCTTGTGTTCACTACATATTGCTCTATAATTGGAATCACACCTTCCTCAAGCAGTAAATATTAGCCATTAACTCGCAAATGCCCAGAAATAACATTTTTGATCACTTTAATGCCATTCAGTATAAATGGAGAAAATGCTACAACATTCTGATTGGGTGATAAAACTGTCAGAATTGAGAATTCCCGTCATGCACATGGTGTTTGAAAGCAGAAGGAGAAGATGCCTGAGTCTGGGGAAGGGTAAAAGAGCACTTGCCAACATGGTGCTAGATGCAGCAGTAGTTACTAACATCTGAAACAGAAAATCATTCCACTAAAATTTGTTACTCATAATTTAAAGTTGGAAGCATATTTAATAACAAGTGAATGATTTATTACCTCCTGTGACACAATGATTAAAAATATTTATCAACTTAGGTACATATAATAATTTTCTCAGCAAATTCATGATTTATAATCAGAAAGCCTACTGCTAAACAAGAGTTTTGAAAGGATATAGGTCTGAAGGAAATCTGTTGTTGGAAGCCACTTGTTGGTTCCTGGATGCTTAGCTCAGAAATAATCACACAGAAACTATATTAATTAAAACACTGCTTGGCCCATTAGCTCTAGCTTCTTACTGGATAATCCTAACATCGTAATTTAACCCATTTCTAGTAATCTGTGTATCACCACATGGCTGTGGCTTACCGGATAAAGTTCCATCAGGCTCCAGTGGGGCTACATGGCTTCTCTCTCACTCTTCCTTCTTTCTCCCAGCATTCAGTTTAATTTTCTCCACCTATCTCTATTCCCTGCACAAGCTCAAGAAACTTTCTTTATTAACCAATGGTATTCACTGCATACAGTGGGGAAATCCACATCAGAAATCCTTCTTTAAAATTTCTTCCTCTCATACTATTTTCTATACTATATGCCTGTATTCTTTGATGATACCTGGGTACCCACTAGTAGAAAATTCCCAGTAATTGCTACTAGTTTGGAGAGCTTTCTTTCTTTCTTTCTTTCTTTCTTTCTTTCTTTCTTTCTTTCTTTCTTTCTTTCTTCCTTCCTTCCTTCCTTCCTTCCTTCCTTCCTTTCTTTCTTCCTTTCTTTCTTTTCTTTCGTTCTTTCTTTCTTTAACATTTCTGCCTCCTCCCCGCCACCGCCTCCCATTTCCCTCCCCCTCCCCCAATCAAGTGCCCCTCCCTCATCAGCCCAAAGAGCAATCAGGGTTCCCTGCCCTGTGGGAAGTCCAAAGACCACCCACCTCCATCCAGGTCTAGTAAGGTGAGCATCCAAACTGCCTAGGCTCCCACAAAGCCAATACGTGCAGTAGGATCAAAAACCCATTGCCATTGTTCAGTAGTCCTCCTTGTCCGCTATGTTCAGCGAGTCCGGTTTTATCCCAGGCTTTTTCAGACCCAGGCCAGCTGGCTTTGGTGAGTTCCCTATAGATCATCCCCATTGTCTCAGTGTGTGGCTGCACCCCTCGGAGTCCTGAGTTCCTTGCTTGTGCTGGAGAGTTTTTTGATCTTTACCATTGTCAAGACCCTTCTATCACTTCACTATGATGACACTGCTGATAAATATGATCATTATCATGAACTCTGATATTAAGTTAGGACCGTGGTTCCCTTAATCAACTCCATTTCCATAAGAAAGTGCAAACTCAAGGGCTATAGCTGGAGATTGTCTCCTTTGAAAAAACTGAATATCAGAGTCTTCAAAGTACAAAGCAGCTTAAACAATACAAATGTGTCTTCTCAAGTTCCAAAGCCTGGAAATTCACATTCAGGGTGTTTTCTTGCTGTTCTCACATGACTTCTGAGACACAGAACCATTTTTCACCCTTTGTATGGCCAAATACAGTCTCCTAGTGCAAACCTGCAGAATAGAGTAGAACACTCACGTATGACTTCATTTAACCTTAATCATTCCTTAATCTAGGAGACCCTCATTCACATTCTAAGATCCTAGAGATTACGATATTATTTGTAATTTGACTGAAAATTGGCCTTCAAAGGTCTTACAGATTAAAGCCTCTGCTCCCAGACAATGTAGCTAGTCTGTGAGAAGTGTTCAGATCATGAGAGCACAAATTAAAGAATAGATTAGTCTACTTAGTAAATCATTGTGATAGGAGATGGGGCCCGGCTAGGAGGGGACTTCTCAGCTTCTTCAAATTGCATATAGCCATAAGTCATTCCTACATCTACTGCTTTTCCCTTATTCTCTTTCACTCTTTCCCTCCCTCCCTCCCTTCCTTCCTTCCTTCCTTTCTTCCTTCCTTCCTTCCTTCTTTCCTCTTTCCATCTCTCTATGTCTTTGTGGGTCATGTGTGTGTGTGTGTGTGTGAGTGTTTCCTGACACAAAACAGGACTATTGGCCCTAAATTTTGATTTAGATCTAGTGTTTAAAAGCAGAATTTATTGTTATTAATTCCTTGAGCATTTCAAACAACACAATTTGAACTTATTTACTGCCTCAATTCTTCCCTTTACTACACTTGGCCACATCATTCCTTTCCACCCAACTTTCCGACTTTAAGATTAGTTCTCTACTCTTCTTCTTTCACCATGGAGTCCAGTTTGTGTTGTCCATCTTGTCTTGAGATTGGTGCTTTCTTGAGTATGTGGTTAGCCTACCAGTAATCATACATTACTTTTCTAAAAAGGATGAAAAACAAAAATTACTCCCTACCTCCCAAAAGCCATCAAATGCTCATATCCCCACAGCTAGTAGTGGGATAACATATCCACTTCCCCACTCTGTATTCTGAGATTTTGATTGTCCTGCCCCCAATAACCACCAGCTCATCCATGTCCTTTGTGGGTATTAAGATCTGAATATTGAAAGTAAACATCCAGAAATGAGGGGGGAAAAAGTAATGCTTATTTTACTAGGTCTGGATTATCTCATTCAGCATCATTGTTTCTGGCTCCACCCATCTACCATTTACCTTTCTTGCTACCTCCAACCACCATAACTTAGCAGCTCTAATTTATCAAAACCCATCTGTCTTGATGATATCTGTATCATGGACCTGTGAAAATGGGGCCACAAAGCCATCGATCCAAGCCTCTGAAACTAATGTTCAAAGAAATCTTTGTTAAACTATTTCTCTCAAATATTTGTCACAGTGATGAAAAATCTGACTACCTCAGGCATCAACATAGAAATTTTGCATCTTGAGCTCACAGGGTCCTTGCAGATGTAAACTGATAAATATTTGGTCATGAATTGATACCAAATTTAGAGTGGGCTTGCAGTTATCTTCCGATACGGGGAAAAAAGAAGGGGGGAGACAAAGAAATGGGAGAATGCCTGTTAAGGCAGGTGGGGGGATTGGCCTGATGTTAATAACTAAAAGATGTAGCCAGTGGCCTTGCAATGCTCATGACTACATGGCATCACTAACAGGAGCCCTGAGAAGTGGGAAGATGAGTAAAAAGGAGATTGTCATTTTTCCAAGAGTATAGTTGATGCCTTGTTTTTGATTTCTGCCTTTCGGAGCTCAGAGGGAATATTTCTGCTGCTTCAAGCTACCAACTGAGTGGAAATTAGTTTTGGCCAACCTGAAATGAATACGAGTCCAGGAGAGCATTCCATGTAACCACTGGTCATCTCAGGGCCTCCTGTGGACACTTGCACACTGAAGCCTGTGTCTTCCAAAGGAGACAGTTTGTCAACACATACAGGAAGAGTGTCTGCTTACCCCAGATTTTAATTTTCACGATCTTCCTCAAAGCTTTTATAGTTTAAAGAGAAATCTTATTCATCTTGATGATTTTTCCTCAATAATGAGATTGTTTTATTTTGTTTGAAGTAGCTTAATTCTGTTTTTAAATACAACGTATTTTGGACTAGCTCATCATAACACAACTGAATGTTGTGCATTTATATTGATGAGAAAAAGATCAAAGAAGAAAACAAAAACAGGAGACTGAACAGAAAACATTTGGAAAGCATCAATCTCAACATGTCTGAAATAATTTCTTCATTTTAGCTATTTTTCAATATTTCTATTTTTTATTATTGTTATCTACTTGTTGTGTTTGGGCATGTGTGATTGTAGGTGCCTGCAGGATCCAAGAATAGGTGCACTAGAACTGTAGTTATATGGGGTTGTAGACCGCCAACATAGGTATTGGAAATCAAACACATGTATATTGCAAAAAACAATGTTAACCACTGAGCCTGCACTGTGGCTTCTCGGTTACTTTTAAAATGGAGTGGCCAAGGTTAAAAAATGACAGTAACAAAATATCAAAATCTTAATAAACATAAGCTCATGTGTGCACTTCAATATGCTTTAAGATGAGGGTCAGAACCAGTTTTTGATTCCTGTTTCCCCTTCATTTGTCCAGCAAACAGCAACTCAAAAGCTTGTGCTTTTACAAAGACTACACTGGCTTTCTTCATCAAGTCATCTAAAGTGTACATTCAGCTTTAACAATTAATTCCAAGCCTTTGGAGGCATAATCTCTAAACTAGACCAGATCTGAATGTGCACAAACACGGGAGTGTTAATGGATTTGCTTCCTAAGGTTCTGTATATTCTCTACAACTGTCATAATTGAAGCATAGTGCTTATTATGTGAGAAGGTAACTGGGTTACACACAAGAAAACAATTTTAACAGTATTATTAGAATTATGAAGAGAAGGAAGTAAAAGAGCAAAGCATATGAATCAGTTGTTTTTGTGAACAATTAATCTTGTTGGCATACTTAAATGAACTTGCATAAAGATGCCTGGAAAGAATGTTGTTGAGCTCAGTTGTTCATTAATTTTGATCACATGCTGTCCCCATTGTGTTAGGAGCTACATGAAAATTCCCTAGAAAAGTATTGCAGCATTGATTTAAAAATTCCCAGAAGCCTTTTGCATTTGAAAGTTCATTTATGTTCTTTTTTAAGAGTGATATTATGAAAATGTTTGGGTTTAGTAAGATGGCTCAAAACACCAACCAGAACCGATTAGTTCTCCACTCTTTCTGCTTCTATATGTCTGTAATACAAAAATGATGCCACCGTCTTTAGAGAGCTTCTTACAGTGGGAAGAAACTGATGACAGATTTGTGGGTCTTCTTTCTGTTAGAACATCTAAGTGACTCACAAGCATTAATTTGTTCTCAAACTTTGTTTGTTGTTTGTTTCAATGCTATGTACAAAACTGACAGGTTACAGGAGATATGCTTCAAATATAATAGCATCTGGGCTATTAAAATCAACAATGTAGAGCATCAAAGATAAGGGGTGTTAAATGTCTAAAGTTCATTATATAAAAGTATGAAACTGTCAAGCAGTAAAAGTTTTAAAGAAATTACTATAATACCAGAGGAAAATCTCAGAATTAAATTTCTATAAACCATTTTCTACCCAATGACAGGTATTAATCCTGAGTGAGATTAATTAAATACACTGACATCCACAGTACTGGCCAGCTGTCAAATGTTCATTAAAATCAACTGAACATACTGGAGAACCGAGTGTACTCTGATACTGTGAGCTTAGTCTTTCTGGGGCCCTCATTCAAACCCTGACTATAAACTACAAGCACAGTGCCTATAACATATTAAGTGCCTCAAGAATAGATACTGCTTTTGTAAGGTCAATTTTATTCTTACCAGTACAGAAGAAACAACTTCACATATTATAAGCAGTTACTTTTATTGGTCAATGTACTAAAAACTAAAATAATTTAGTATCAAAATTACCATCTGGATATGGATAGACGGCACAAAGATGGAAGACTTCCCATCTCCTTCATTTTCATGTGATTAACCTCTTTATCACTTGGAGAAAAGATAGTTAGAAATTATTGTGGTACATTTTGATTATTTATGTTCAATATCAAATACAAAGCAAATCTGAGTACCAAGCAAATTTTGTCAGTGCTCACCTAAATTCATTTTATTGTTACGTGCTGAATAACTTTCTCTTCACTTTGCTTGGCTCATGTTCAAAATATACTGCCTTATTGATATGTGGATTGACCAAATAACAAATTAAGTAATGCTAATAATGTTGTACAAAGCTACATACTTCTTAGTCATATGTTTGTCAAAGAATGAAAATGTATGCAGTAATGATGAAAATGATACAATACTGCAATTTAAAATGATAATTTTAAAGCTTCAACCATAATAGAGAGAAAAAAGAGAACCGATTACAAATTGAGAAAGATTGAGACTAGTAAAGTATAGAAAATTCTAGAAAATAGCCATTGATGTTTTATAGAACTAAATCTAGAATAGGCTATATTCTACAGATGTCAGTACTACCGTTTGTTATCACCACAACTTCATTGAATCATCTATAAAAGGAATTTACATGTAGAAACTTGAACTCTTCCCATATGATGTTTATGGCCTGAAGGGGCAAGGGATAAGAAGTCACCCATATGATTACTCAAACTTCCTGTGTTGAGAAATCAAAGAGTTCAGAAAAGGTATAATGAAACTAGGGATGGAGGCTAGAGATCTGGCTCAGTAGTTAAGAATGATTGCCCCACAAATATGAGAACTGAAGTTTGGATCCCAGAACCTTATTAAAAGCCAGATATGTCTACCAATGCCTGGTTTGAGCTTGTAGGGTTGCCTGATCTTGTTTGAGCATCCAGCTCAGATGCACAAACATGAGCCCCAGGTTCAGGGAAAGGCATGCCTCAAAAGAAATTAGTGGGAAGTGATAGAGGAGGACATAAAACACTCTTTTCTGATTTCTGCATGCAAGAACAGGTGGTCCCAACTGAGAGAGAAAATGCATGCATGCCCACATACACAAAGACACACTCATGTTCATGTGCTCGTGCAGTACACACATATGTATAGAGAAAGACATAAGCATAAATGCACACACACATATGAATATAGAGACCATACATATTTAGGCTTACACATAATTATGATAAAATTATATTGGTTAAATTGAATTCATAGGTTATAATAATGAGATAAAGCATTATAAAAGGGCCTTCTCTATATATACATAGTATCTAACATACTCTAATTCAATTGCTGAAAATACTCTGAGATTCTTACATTAGAGGAGGCTTGGAATGTTGCATTATTTATAGAAATATGCTCAGCGAATTCATGCTGACTGTTTACATCTGTCATAACTAACATTAGTGCACACACTGACAACAAGGGAGCAAGCATGGCTTGCTAGGAAGATTGTAGACTTTGTAGTCAGGCAAAGTGTGATAAAAGCCTTGCTGATTAGATATGTTACTTAACCTCTTTGTGCCTGTCCCTCCTCCCATAAATCCAGGATATATTCTTTCAGTATAAAGAAAAATAAGAATTTAATGGTCTCTGTAAAAGAAAATCCTAGTCCCATTTGATTTACTTCACCCTTGTTCTTTAATTCACTAAATTTTATAGAGTGAGAAAGCTACCAACAGTAAGAGCAATCCTTTCCTAAAACCATGATATCAGCTGAGGTCATGATCCCCTTTGGGATGCAGATACAAAGAACTTAAACTCACAAACTCACATCTGCAGAGAATCCAGAGACTGAACCAGGATTACTGTACAGACTTTATAGTGTCCCCAGGGATTTAGGATTTAGGGTCCCTGGGTCAACCTTATCTTCAGGTTTCTGTATTAACTAGAATCCACTGAACCTCATCCCCAGCAACACTTCTCTTCCCTCCCCTCCCCTTCCCTCCCCTTCCTTTCCCATCCCTTCCTTTCCTCTGTTATCCCCTCCCCTCCCTTCCCTTCCCTTCCCTTTCCTTCTCTTCCCAATGTTGTAAAATACCACAGATATCATACCCCCACAGACTACTCAAATTAGCAGACATTGGTGGATAGCTAGATCACTTAAAATATAATTCACAGAAGATCTGTAAAAATGACTTAAGCCTGAATTACCAACATTATTATTTCTTGATAGACACTTTTCTTCATGAATTTAACCACCCAGGGTTTGAATTGAACCACCCAGCATTTCACTGGCCCCTCTCACCATGGGGACTTTCTTTCAGCTTTGTGTTAGATCTATTGCTCTCCCCCATCTTTCCCCTCTTCTTTCTTCTACTAATGTATCTGATTTCACTTTCTTGCCTTGTCTAATTTTCCAGAGATAAGTGGCATAGTGTGCCATCTCAGCCAGGCTCCCATGCACCATTGTTCTTCAGAGAGACTTTAAATGACCCACTTGATGGCCTCAGTTTTATCTTCTAGCAAGACCAAGCAAAGGTCTTACATTCAATTCCTTTATTAATCCCCCATGGAGTTTCTTAAGTCAAAGTGAAAGTGGGAAAGGTTTTTATTCTCTCTACTATAATTACTCCACTCTCTCGAGGAAGCAAGAATAGCTTCATTACTTTTGCTTTTAATAACTATTTTTTCTCCCAGGTATAATTCCTTAAATCCAATTTTCTTCATATATGGCATTTTTTAGATTTTACTGAATTCTTATTAGGTTATGGTTTCTTATATGCTAAATTGTGAGATTGGGGTAGGTAGTTTTCATAGTACCCTGTTGGTTCAGGATTATATAACCACTTATATATTTTATATATTCTCATGCTATATATATGACTATCAGGTGACAGTTACTTAAAAGATATTTTTGCTTTTTTTTCTTATTTAAGAGAGAATTAATGAATGAAAGTCTTAGTGCCACTTTTATTTGGTTCTCCCCTCCTGAAATCACAGATTCTCATTTTTAGATCTATATGCATCTCTGGGGATACTGATCTGCTAAATACGATCAACTTCCTCTAGCCTTCAGCTTTAAACATCAGCACAGTGATATAAAGGTAAAAGGGGAAATCCCATGGGAGGACAAGGTGTTTAATTTTAATTAGGCATGTTAATTAGGTGAGTTTAAGGGAAAATTGATGGCTGGACCTCAATATTTTGATAGTTGGACCTTGGTCGTCAGCCTCAAAAGGAGTAAGTGGCCAAATATAGGAATAAACCTTCGTGGCTAACTTTGGGAATGTAATCTAATGGGTTTTAGCAAAGCAGAGAGATTGCAAGGCCACACAGGGCCATATGTTCTGTTGAACTAGTGTCCCATCACCAACCTTATTTGGTGGAGCATCTTAGTTGTACCAAGTCTTCAGTATTATTGTGTCCAATGCTCTGCCTTCCTTGCCTCAGCTGGAAGTTCTTGCTCTTCTCGAGATCTGCCTCCAGAACTCCAGATTCACTGATTAATTATCAGTTGTTTAGTGTCATTATCATAACACCAGCATTTAACTTTTTTTTTCAATTAGATTTTCCTCACAAAATGTTCTACCATCTGTATTTAAAAAAAGAACACATTTCTCATGATTCGTCTCTCCCATCTTCTATCAGTTCTTCCATCTAATAACAGTAATTTTGTAATAGCATTTTATTTGTATTTTAATAAATAAAGCTTGCCTAAAGATAAGATAGTAAAACAGTCCTACTGGTCAGCCTTACAGACCGTCAGTGTGACATAAACCTTTAATACCAGTAGCCACACTAGTTTGCCATAGAAACAGGGTGGTATATGCCTTTAATCTTAGTGGTACACACCTTTGATCTGAGCTATAGAGATGATCATAAAACGGAAGCAGATAGCTCTCATTCTCAATCTCATTCTAAGATTCTTGGATGCAAGATCACCATTTCAGACTGAAGTAGAGCTAAGAGCCAGTGGCTTGGTGTTTTGCTTTTCTGACCTTCAGGTTTAACTCCAATATCTCTCTCTGAGTTGTTGCATGAAGGGCCCACTTGTTCGTCCAGCCACCCAGTTAGCTTAGCCCCAAAATAACCACACAGAAATTTATTAATTAAACACTGCTTGGCCCATTAGCTTTAACTTCTTATTGGCTAACTCTTACATCTCAGTTTAACCCATTTCTGTTGCATGTGTATCAACATATGGCAGTGGCTTACCGGGAAATATTCAGCATGTCTGGCTCTAGCGGCTCCATGGAGCTCTCTCTAACTCTGCTATCTTCCTTCCAGCATTCTGTTTAATTTTCCCTACCTACCTAAGTTCTGCCCTATCAAGGTCCCAACGCAGTTTCTTTATTAACCAATGAAAGCAACACAAATACAGAAGAGCCTCCTATACCACTGAGTTTTTATTAATTGTGTATCATCATTTTATTTACCTGGTTTCACATTCTTGTCTAATCTACTTTTCCAAAGATAAGTAAGTATAAGGAAGTGTACTGCATCATCTTGTCTCTTATGCATCCATTTTTGTTCAGAGACACACTAATAGCCCACTGCTTAGCATCAGCATTATATCCTACTAGGACAAGGCAATGCTCTTGTATTCTAATCCTTATAACTTATTTTTATTCTTTTTGATCTTATTTCATCTTCCAGGGAAAGCCTTTCCATGATTTCCCTAGAGTTTTCTCCAGAATCTCTCCTCTAGGTCTATCTTCACTCAGTTAGCATACATTCCCAAATGCTGAATGCAATGTCGAGCATTGTACTGAATTCTTATGAGGGACACAAGAGATCAGAGAGCATGAGTGTTTAACATAGTCCCTCAGACTGTGACACTGCCTGTCACTTCTGAAAGATGAAAACAATGATGAAAATAAAGCATTTCCTTCAAAAATCTTCAGACTGACAGTGTTGTCGAGAGAAACCTCAGCTGTACCAGTGAAGCATTCCTGAGTACAGAATACACAATTAAGGAGTCCTGTGCCAGGTGGGCCTGGCCCAGTTTGGTACCACACGTTGTTCTGTTGTTGCCTTAGGAGTGTGACCCAGAGTGAACATTGTTGCAGCAGATTCTACCCAGTAGTAGCTAGATGCTCCCAGCTAATCACATTGCTAATAGCTGCATTTGGCCAGGGAACTCTCAGAATGACTCTATTTTATGCAACAGTTTAAAATCTTTGTTGAACTAACCTTCTCAAATCCTACAGCATGATTATCATAGCCACTGACTCAACATGCAGCTCTTCATTAGCTACTGGGTTTAGGGTTGACAGGACGATTTCTCTGAAGCCAATTTCCATCTCAAAATTATGAAAATTCAAAAAAATGACTGCAAGCATCTATGCACTTAACTTTCTATATATTGGTAGAGTCGGATGATTTTTGCATCAGCATGGTCTTTAGAAATTGCAGTATTAATTGTTCTACATGAAGAAGGTATTCCATAATTCAGAAATTCTGGTAATAATAATTGAATTAAGGCTATTTTTGAATGCATAAAGTATGGTTGTACTGTTCTGCATTTTTAATACACAAACTCTTTTAACTGTAGTGTAACCATTGAAGTTAATTTCATCATATTAATATTTGTTAAAAGACCACACCAAGGCAACAGAAAAATTAAATGATTTCCCCAAATCATATGGCACCTATATTTAAATTCTGGCCTCTTACCAGTGTTCACACACCTGGCGCTCTTTCTATAGACTATCAAGAATAAAACTGTCAACTGGAAATGTTGGTAAAATATATTTTATTAAGCACATGCATCATGAAGTCATTTTTTTCCCTGTCTTTCAGGTCCCTGCATCCCCAATCCATGTCACAACGGAGGAACCTGTGAGATAAGTGAAGCGTATCGAGGAGACACATTCATAGGCTATGTTTGTAAATGTCCGCGGGGGTTTAATGGGATTCACTGTCAGCACAGTAAGTTAGTGATATTCAATGTGCTTTTATTTTTATTGATCTATTGTGTACAAGTCATTACCCTTCTTGTTTGCAGTCAAGTCATAGATGTGTAGGGCAGCACGAAGCCCAGGCATTTTGGTTCATGCTGCCTCTCTACAGTACATGTCATCTCCCATGATGAGGGCTGCTTCAGTCCCCATACTCTGTGTGACTAGCAATTTGCTTGCTAGCCCTTGTCATCATTATTCAATACAAGTTACAATATATTGTCATTCATGTTGTAATATTTGTCTCTCTCCTTCATACTTGTCCATAAACTACATTCTCCAATATTCCAGCAATTATTCTAGTGATTAGGTTAACAAGCAATGCTCAAGAAACTAAGGATACTCTAGGCTCTAAACAATATATAACTCAGTGTTCTCTTTCTTATATATTGACATTACTATATGCAAAAATCTCTGGGCATTCAACAAACATAAAATTGTCTAATGAGGTCCGGGCGGTGGTGGCACACGCCTTTAATCCCAGCACTCAGGAGGCAGAGGCAGGCGGATCTCTGTGAGTTTGAGGCCATCCTGGTCTACAAGAGCTAGTTCCAGGACAGGAACCAAAAAGCTAAGGAGAAACCCTGTCTCGAAAAATCCAAAAAAAAAAAAAAAATGGCCTAATGAGAGGCTTAGGACCTTTTCCACTGTGCAATCTCACATGCAGGAAGGCCACAATAAACTCCGAACTGCTGACAGATGATCTTACAGAGGTGGCCACATGCATTCTGAATGCAGAAGGTGACCTTGTTTATTGATCAGGACATCTGGGTTCAGCCTAGGGAGACAGCATGGGGTAGGAAGAGTGAATATGGAATATTGCCAATGAATACAAAAGTATACTTAGCAAAATGGTTTAGACAAATCTTGTCATATCAGCCCTGTCAGATTTTCAGCCACCCAGAGCAAGCATATTATGTCTTAACTCTGAGACACTGGAAGCAGCCTGCAATTTCCTACAGTCTTTCCACTATCAGGAATTTGTAGAACTTCTGGAGAAGTTTCCTCTAAGTACTGAAATGCTCTTGTTCCTTACAACTGGCACCTGGCCTTCCTTGAGTCTCAGATCATTAACAAGCAAATTAGAGACTATTCATTTTCATACCCTACATTCAGAAGTGCCAAGGTTGATTGTCCTTGAAGGTAGAATCACAGCTCATTCTCCACATGGGAGCTTCTCATAACATACCTAGAGAGACTAGGATAGCAACTCTGCCTGCATCTCTGGTGTTTCCTTTCATTCAATCCCATGATGGAAATATGAGAACCATTTCTGCCCGGAGTATAAAGATGTGCTACCAGCTGCAAGGCCTGAGGTAGACAGCCTTCTTACTCCTGTAATCGAGCATGAACTTCTTTTAGTGCACACAAAGGATCTCTCCAAAGGAAGAAACAGATTTTTATCATGGATGTTTTCAAAAATCAGCTATGGGGAATAAGTAAAAATCCCTGGCTTCAAAATAGTATAATATACATATTTTTATTGAAAATAATTTTTCATACAATATATTTTGATGGTAGTTTCCCCTCTCCCTACTCCTGCAAGGTACTTCCTACTTCACCACCCACTCAACTCTATGACTTTTCTTCTCTGTTTCTATAGGAAAAGGAGTAAACAACAAAAACAAGTTGGATAAGAATAAAAAAATCAAAGCACAAGAAACACACTCACACTTGAAATTTAAATGTAATCACTTATGCACAGTGTTCAGTTGTGAGTCTGTTCCAGTTCCCAGTTACTGTAAGAAGTAGTTTCTCTGATGATAGCTGAGCAAGACTCTGATCTTTGGTTACATCAGAATTGACATTAGGAGTCATTTTAATGCTATGTTATTTTAGCAGAACAATAAAATTTGCTTTTCCACTAGGCCGGATGCCATATGCAATCTAAGGTTCATGGCCACCCAAGCAACCGAGGTACAAAGACTGAGGATTTGGGAACACTTAATCTTAAATCTCAAACCCCTCTCTCAGGGCTCAGAGCGCTCCCATCAGCTCTTCAGTGAACCCGAGGCTGAAAGATTAGAAGAGCCAGAACTGCAGGATGACTTCCATATACAACTAGGCAGATATGCATAAGAACTCACAGAGACTACAACAACATGTTCAGAACCAACAAAGTTTCAAGATAGATGGCCTCTGTCCTAGTTAGGGTTACTATTGCTATGATAGAACACCAAGATGAAAAGCAACTTGGGGAAGAAGGGTTTATTTGGCTCAGATGTCCACATTGTCATTGATCCCTGAAAGAAATTAGGACAAAACCTCAAACAGGACAGGAGCCTGTGCAGAAGTTGAAGCAGAGGCCTGGGAGGCATGCTACATACCAACTTGCTCATCTTAGCTTCCTCAACCTGTTTTATTATAGAACCTAGGATCACAAGCAGAGGGTGGCTTCACCCTCAATAGAGTGGCCTCCCCCCATCAATCACTAATTTAAAAAAATCCTACAGCTAAAACTTATGTAGGTATTTTTTTAATCGTGGTGCCCTCCTTTCAGATAACCCTAGCCTGTGTCAAACTGACATAAACTAGACATCTGCCTCTAGCTCCCATGTATGGTTAGATGAGCCATTTATTGTGGAAAATTAGAGATGGCTCAGTCTAAGATAATTCTTTATCCCATACACCACAGTGGGACATTCAAGTCTTTTCCCACATTCCCTTATCTCATAATACAGAAACTTGGAATCACAATTTATTCCTGAACTCCAAGTCTTACTTTAAAGCATGAGACTTCCCCCTTTATAGTAACTTACATTCCAAAAACTTTAACTGCCTCTTAATAGTTGTAGTGGAAAGCCCAAGGCTATGAAATTCAATTCTGGATTGGTATTTTATATCTAAATTACCCAGTTTGTCTCCTGTGGCATGCATCATTATAAGAAGTGAGGCAAAAATAGATGAAAGGGGATTGAATCTGGATTTAGAAACTGGGATTTGAGACGTGACCTTTACAGTTATTGGAAAAGTGACCTTGAGTCAGTCATTTGACCTTTCCTCAATTGAAAACATATAAATTAAGGTATTGAAGTAGAAATAGGTGACCTTGGGTTCACATAAGTCAGGGGAGTATTATGACTAAATGGAGGCTTGCTCACTGCACAAAGGTTATCAAACCTTCCTCTTTCAGGTGGAATTGGAGAGGGTTATACATTGGAAAAGCAGATTTAGAAGTGCTAGAGGCCCTCGGAGATTCTTCAGGTAGGAGAAGTAGAAAGAAATGTTTAATCCCTCGATAGGAAAGACAGAGATGTGAGTCAGTTTTCTATTCTCATAACAGCTTTATGACCCTGATATTTCCTAAGGCATTGCTACCCAAGGTGTGATGAGATCTCTGCACCACCCATAAACATTTTAGAAAAGTAGATTAATTATAACTTAACTAAGTAGAATTTGTGTTTGATCATGATCCTCTAATTGATCAACACACACACACACACACACATACATTGATAAATCATTCATCGGATTTGAAAAATCTACATGTACCATTTCAGAAAGAAGAAATGATTTCTACCTTCTGTTATATAGTAATAGATATTAGACAAAGTATTTATTAAGGTTTTTGAAATCAAACTATTTTGAAAGTCAATAAATTGAGAAGTATACTAATAATCCAGTGATATTTTTTAATTCATATGTAGCATACTTTTATTTATACAAATACAATGTAGTATTTTTATTGAAAATAGATTGCTTTTTAAACAGCATATTTTGATTACTAGTACCTATCTCCCTTAAGTTTCTCTCAGCTCTTCCTATCCCCAACTAGTTCCTCCCTATTTCCTGCTCACACAATTTATACTATTTCTTTATCTCATTAGAATACAAGCAGGCATAGAAATATTTTATTAGGAAGAAAGAAGAAATAATTACTAATTCAATTCTATATGATAGATTGTGAACTAAATATACTTTTGACTATATATTTATAAACAATCAAAAATAACTTTCTGATACATGATTGATAAATGTATGTTAATAAATTTATTTTAGGAAGAACTTAGCCAAGGGATAATTACAAAAATCTTTTCCAGTGCCAACACTAATAATACTAATAAGTTAGGACTAAATTGATAAAAATATATATACTTTATTCTTAGAATAGTTTTATTTTACAGAAAAACAGGGAATATGGAAAACCCCATTTATCTCTCCTTCTGTAATTGTGCCCTAATTTTAGCATTTTATTTTGCATAATAAGTATTTTTGTAAATTAATTTTGATGCAGCAGTTTGGTTTGGTGTGTTTGGAGGCAGGGTTTCACTATGCAGCTATTGACTAGACTGGATTTCAATACATAGATTGCTAGATTTCAATATATATATAGAAAGGCCTCAAACGGCCAGAGATGCCCCTGCCTCTGTCTCCTGAGTGCTGCCGTTAAAGGTGTGTTCCACAACTCTCAACTTTTTCTACAGTTCTGTCAACTAAAGTCCACACTGTATATTTGGGTCCACACTTTTTATCATATACTTACATGTGACTATAAAAGTCATAAAATATATGTCCACTGGGTCACACAAAACAGTTTTACTTAGCTAAATATCCCCATTTTCTAGCTATGTATTTTTCTTGTTCAGCACTTATGATTTGAATAGATATGGCCCCCACAGACTTATGTGTTTGAATGCTTTACCCAGAGGGAGTGGCACTATTAAGAGGTGTGGCCTTTTTGAAGGAAGCGTGTTGCTGTGGAGGCAGGCTTTGAGGTCTTACATGTTCAAGCTAAGTCCAGTGTGACACACAGTTCCTTCTGCTGCCTGTGGATCAAGATATAGAACTCTCAGCTCCTTTTCTAGCATCATGTATGCATGCACAGCACCGTGATCCACCAATACAATAATGGACTAAACCTCTGGAACTATAAGCTAGCCCCAATTAAACGTTTTCCTCTGTAAGAGTTGCCATGGTCATAGTGACTCTTCACACCAATAGAAACTCTAAGATAACGTTTTACCTTTAATAGGTGCTGATACTGTATTTCGTCTCTGTAGTTGTGCCTTTTTCAGTATGTTAAACGGTGAGAATATTAAAGTCTTTCAAGTAGATAATTATTACTTTAAAATATGTATTTAGGGTTCCTCTATAATATAGTCTATATTTTTGTCGTTAATTTATTTTTTAAAAATGATCATGTTCTACAGTTTTACCAGTTTTGTTTCCACATTTGTCTACTAGAATATATTTTGCCTTCTTAACTCTTTTTGTTTAGGGGAAAATAAATAAAGCTACCTGTGCAGAGTTTTGGTGGGTACACATTTTCAGCTCATTTAACTAAACCTGGGATGGAATGCAGGTGGTGGATTGGAGGGCAGAAGTGCACTCAGTTTGGTTAAAAATATTTTAAATCTACTTATTGCATAGAATACTCACCAGCAATGAGTTACAGACTGTTGTACACTTTAATCAGCACTTGTTTCTGTTAGTTTTGCATTTTAGCCATTACATGGATTTTTAATTATATCAAAAATGTAATGAAATTATAACCTTATAAGAATTTTATAATAATGTTAAGTATTAGATTTGATGGAAAAATTATATTTGTTTTTAAAATGACAACGAAAGTATGTGACATGCACAGACCAACTTTGATATGTGTGTAAATTAAATCATACAAATTGCAGGATGAATTGGCGTCTAATTTAGTTGTCAAGACAGTAGGCTTCTGAAAGGTTTTTATAAGCATAGAGTATTCTACAAGATGCTGCATTTAGAGTGTGCTCGAAGTACTCATATTTTTGCTTGTTGCTTAGTAACAAATCTAATGCTGTTGAGAAGGACTATTTCTTCATTACCAGGACTCTGCCTATCTTCCCAAGGAAGCATTCTCCCGACCTGCACGCTCAGCTCCGCTGCTTTCTGTTTCTCCCTCTTCAGAAAAGAAAGGCTGGCCTTGAAGCCAACCAAGCTCAGGAGTTAAATGATTGGCTTATTAAAGACACAGTCCATGTTATTAGGTTAGCTCAAGATAGAAAGCTTTGTAACCTCCTTTCTCTCTGAAAAAGTTGCCCAGAAAAAAAATGTAGAATATAACATTTTCTTTTTATAGATTTTGCTGCCTACTGTAAGACAGGCTGATGTCAATTTTGAGTTATAGATGTTTAGTTTAACACTTTCAGCTACTGTTCACTGTACTCATGACTCATTTCATTTTTATGAACTGCAAAATTCATTTTTATTATATTTAGGAAATAATATTTGTTACTTCAATAATTAATGGTAATTGTACCTAAATTGTCCTATTTCTATCCTATACAATCAGAATATTTGGCAAAAATGTTGGGCTTCATGTCTCATAAATTTTTACTTCTTTTACTATTTGCCATTATACTATAATCAGATCCTTATTCCCTTGCCTTCCCATTTATGCCTTCTTGCTCTCATTCAAATCCATAGATTCTTTTTCCACTAGTTCTTGTTACGTGTGTGTGTGTGTGTGTGTGTGTGTGTGTGTGTGTGCATATTCTTTAATACATAAGTACAACCTGCTCGGTCTGTGTATGTTAGTTTTCAGTACCCATGTAATCTTTAGCTGCCTCAAACTTAAGGGCCACTAACTTACTGACTAGCCATGTATCTATAGTGTCATTTCTAGAGGAAGCAGCAACTTATGGGGGACATTATGGATTAAACCTGGCTTTGAAATAATCTTGATCAATAGATGAATGACCATTTGACATTTAATCATTCAGAACTTCAAAATTACTCATCAGATTTCTCAATTCAACAGAAGCTTACTGAAGTTTTGCTGCCTTGTGTACTGGAAACATGATGTGTACAAACATTGAAGTAAATAGTTTTTGTCTTACCTGCCTACATTGGGTATTTTTAGGGTCCTTGGCATTGTCTATGCACTCACTTTAAAACTCTTACAGCTTAATGCTCGGAAAAAGAGGGGTAAAGTCAGAGAGAAGCCATGGAGCTGCCAGAGTCAGACCTGCTGAAACTTTAGCCGGTAAGCCACAGCCAAGCGGCAATACACAGATTAATAGAAATGGGTTAAATTAAGATTTAAGAGTTAATCAATAAAAAGTTAGAGCTAATGGGCCAAGCAGTGATTTAATTAATACAGTTTTTCTGTGATTATTTCAAGACTAATCAGCCAAGAACTAACTAGCGTCCTCTTTCCAAATAACATGCATGGTTTATGAAGCCATACATGGTTAATGAAGACTTGAGTAGATGTGTACAATGTTCATATTTGAAAAATTATTTAACATCGATTACATGAATATCATAAACATTTATTTTTTACTAATGAACTTTAATAGGAAATAAATTACCTTTTGTTGGACTATATAATACATTTTTATCATTTCTAATATGCATTATTACAGTATTTTTCTGTTGTCTACGGCTTGACTAAGATAGGATCTAAAATTTAAAAAGCATCAATAACAAAACACATATTTAGGTACTGATTTCTAGATAAGTATTAAAAAATGGCTTGTAAATGTATGATGATAAGGTTTCTCTCCCATCTACCATTTCCTGAATAATCACTCTAATCCTCAATATTAATTGCAAACTGTTTGGCCAATGGTTCAGGCTTATTACTAAATAGCTTTCACCCATTTCTAGTAATCTGTTTATTGTCATGTGGTCCATGCCTTACTGGTAATGGTCTGACATCTTCTCCGACAGCTACTGACATTTCCCTGACTCTGTCTTCTTTTGCCCTGTATCTTTGCTTAGATTTCCCTTCTGGCTCTATTCTGGCTGGCTATTGACCAAATCATCTGCTTTATTAACCAATAGTAATAAAACATGCTCACAGACTACAAAGAGACATCCCATATCTACATGCATGCTATGTGCATGTGTAGAGATCAAACATAACCTGAGTGAATTTCTCCTCTCCATCTTCTATATGGTTCTGGGATCAAACTCAAGTAACCAAGCATGGAAACAAATGCCTTTACCCTCTGAGTCTTCTCACTGATTCAAACTATATATATAAAATTCATAAATTCCAACCCAGAGATAAGAAACTATTTGCAAGTAATGGTTGTTGAGTATGGAAAAGTAAGGTTTTGTCAAGGATGTGTCCATTGAAAGGCACATATGGATCAATAGATTTCTTTCTATATCCTTACACATACATGAAACCCTAAATGGACTCAGCACTAAATACCCTCTGTTTAAAATAGAAGATAAGAAAACACATAAAGTTCAGAGGAAAAAGAAGTGGTGGGGGATAAGGAGTGAATCTTAAGGCAGGAAATGGAGCATTGATGAAAACATTATATAAATATCAAAATTCAAGAGCAATAAAATATATTAGAAAAGAGACACATTGCCGAGGTGGCGCACGCCTTTAATCCCAGCACTTGGGAGACAGAGGCAGGCGGATCTCTGTGTGTTCGAGACTAGCCTGGTCTACAAGAGCTAGTTCAAGGACATGCTCCAAAACCACTGAGAAACCCTGTCTCAAAACCAAAAAAAAAAAAAAAAAAGAGAGAAGATAAAATCAGTCACCCATATGCTGATTTTTATCAAGTGTGGGGCTGCATCATGCCTGATAGTGCACTCCCAGGCTACATGCTCAGCTCCCTACCAACTAGGAACTAGCATTTCCTCACAGGGACTGATTGACGCCTCTTCATATCTGTGTTATCCCTATGCGTGCCTGGTTTGTTTTTTATTGTGCACAAGTTGTTTTCATGCTGCTGTAAAGTAAAAAAGGTCTGCAGTATAAATAAATAATTAAAACTGTAATTTTCAGCTAAGGTACAACCATAAAAATCAACTGACAGTACATTATCATTTTGTCTTTCAAGTTAGCTGAGTTATAATTGTACGGTACAGTTGACTTTCAAGAAAACATTTCAAAGAAAGATGTAAATCAAAACTAATATAATTACAAGATAAAATACAATAATCATTTTGGAAAATAAGGGCATAATTTACATTGTAATGAGAAATCCGGACATCAACATTGTATTGAGCGAATATTTACCAGTGTTGGCTTTAGGATCTAACTTGATTGACTTTGGCTCCCATTTTCCTTATTGATTTTGTAATCATATTACAGAATATATATATATATATATATATATATATATATATATATATATATTTGAAGATGAATTAACTTTTGTAATTCAGAAACTTTTAATAATTTTAATGACAACTTAGAATAGTTCTAAATGAAAATATCTTAGCCTTAATGATCTGTAAAATACTATTTTATGTGGAAAGTAAAGGAATTGTTTGGCTTTTGTATTAAGATAAATACAGTTTATCTGGATGATGAACACAGGCATATATGATGAAATGAGAGCTCATATATACCAGGGATTAAATACAGGCCTTAGCATGTTATACAGATTTGAATTAGTAATTCTGATAAGTCCTGGTTTTCTTCCCATGTGAGTTATTTTTCTCATTTATATGAATGACCATTTAGATAATTACTAGAAATTTAAAGCAGGAAAAAAGAATTTTGGCTTAGATTAAGAGAGAATGGTGAAGTCCACTGTGGCCAGGAATACATAGCTGAGGAGACAGCAAATGATGGAGCAGTTGGCATAATAGCTGCATTGAAGAGAAGACGATTGATGCTCAACTTTCTTTCTCATTTTTCCACTGTTACTCAATCTAGGAATCCAGTATATTCCATACTGCTCAAACTGGGTTTAGACTTTCTCTTTTAAGTTAAACATTCTTGGAACATTGTCACAGTCATATCAGATGTATGTATCTGAGGTGACTATGAGTCTGTCAAGACAATGATGAGGGTCAGCTCACAGTTTCAGTTAAGCAGAAATCACTGGATTGATTGCTACTCACTAGATTTTATCTAAAAATTTTTGGACAATTTAAAATATTTGTAAGTGCTTTTGTGTAATTATGAAAGTTATGCATTTGCAATTTATGCATCATTATCTCAGTCACTGGTTTTCCAAAATACTCTTTCCTTTTAGCATGACAGAAGGAATCAGGACTAAAATAAATACTGAATATATACAAGCTAGTTATGGAATAGAGGAGTGAAACACTAAACTCCTCAGCTTAAAAAGTAAGGACTAATTATGCTATAATTTTTTTCAGCAACAGGTGTGTGAGGGAGAGAAAGTGAGAGAGTCGCACACTAACCAAACACGAAGAGAAGAGAGACGCTGTAAATGCTACTGCTCTTATTTTCTTTTCAGGAGAATTAAGACATCTGGGCCTGATGCCTCTGTATGTTCTGTGATTTGTTAAAAACTATCCAGATGTTATGTCCTCCTTCCTAAGTGCCTACTCCACATAAAGTTAGTGTGCTGCCAAAAATTAGGGCAGTGTAAAAGGATCAAATCAAAATTTTTAACATATGCATTAAACCCAAACACTTTACAGCATTGTCAAACTTTCCCAACATCTATAAGCAGTTACAAATATCATTAGAACAATTTCAGTAGGAGTACAATGACATACATTGATGTTATCAAATACCACCAGTCCAGTCTCTGAGCAATAGGCCAGACTAAAGGTGAATACTGGGTTGGGAAAAAGCCCTTTTCTGCTGGAGATGGAGTTATTGGTGCCAAAATTATATCATTATATCTTTTGTTTGAGGAGCTCCTCACAGTCTTTTCATAATGATAGACGCAACAAGGGAGTTAGTGTGGATCCTCGCCTGAATAGCACACCATAAGAGGTTGTAGAAACCGGCTCAACATGGCATGGTACAGGTATAGGGCGCTCCCACATGGCCTAAAACAGGGTGCCCTGTGATCTGCTTACTTTAATCCTGCTAGATGCCTTTTATTTGAGGAGCTCCAGGCGGCAACTTATGCACCATTATCCCCCAACCTAAGGCAGGCTGGGAACCCTAGGACATGTATGCTAAAAAGTTTTGCCTGACTGTACCCACTTGTCCTACTTGTCTATCTCCATTATAAAAGGTTAAATGACTGCTTTAACACTCGAGACGGGTTCTACATTGTCTCAGTCATTTCTCCTTTGGTATTCAAAAACATCCAGGGTAGACTCTGACAGGTTCTCAACAGTTGATTTTTGCCTGCCTTTGTATGAGAGGGAACGGATGTTGGGCCTGCTAGAGATCATTCCTGGAACCATGCTTTCGACCAACTCATGGTTGCTAAGAATTGTTCTCTTGTTCCACACCCAGTTGAAGCTCTTAATCGAAAAATTCAGTAAATAAAAAAAACAGATTCCATTTCCCACCCATTTTCACCATTTCCAGTATGACATTATGCTAAATGTTTTGCTGACTGTACACTTACTATCTCCATTATAAAAAGCTTAATCTATCTAATGAGACTTCAACATTTCTATTCAAAAACACCAGATAAGCATTCTCAAAGTTGAATTTTATCTGCTTTGCTGAGAGCCAACGTGTTGGACCTGCTGATCTCCCTGACCATCTTTCACCAACTCATGTTCTAACAATTTTCTCTGTTACTTCTCTTGTCTTCAGTCATGACACAGTTGCTTTCTGTCTGGGACTTTTGGATCTGAGTCACTTACATGCTTTGCTCTTTCCTAGATTACTACAATGCTCGTCTCTTATCTTGGTATCAGACTTTAACAAAAGAGATACATTTCAAAGTGATAGTATAGTGAGGGGAAGGGCATTCTGTTGTACCTTTCTGTACCACCTCTTTACACAGCATTTATTATTATTATTATTATTATTATTATTATTATTAATTGGAATTAGCATTTATTACTCACAACATAATGTATTCTGTATTTATGGTGTTGTCCTTCTATCTAGAGAATAAGGTTCTTTTCTAGAATAAAATGTTAATTTGCTTGTGTCTCACTCCCACTGCCTTGCCTGAAAGCACCTAGGTTATAGTAACTGTTTGATATATCTTAAAAGAATAAAGGAATACATTGGTGTTGATCAATAAAGCAATCATGTGCATTCTGTGATGTTGGCCCCTGAAGTAAACCAAAAGGAAACATGAAGTATGTGCCTTTTAGAGCCTATGAAATTAATGAGGAATGAAAGACCACTTCACCTGATAATGAGGCTTATGGCATAATGAATTTGGAACATTGCTTATTTTCTCTCTTCTTTTTGAGAATACCAATATTCATGATCTTTTTGGTGGTTCTGTGTCATACTTCAGTTTTTAAAGAATGACTAATAGATAATTGTTAGAAAATTTTTAAGAATTTAAAACTGTTTAACTCAGTGACCTATAAGACATAGTCTTAGATGAGCAGAAAAAGTCAAAAATGGAGAATTTAATAACCACCCAGAGGGAGTGGACAGGTAATTTATGCAAGAAGCAAAGGTAGAGTGTACCTAATAGCCATGGCAAGGTTCCTTTGCATCTTCAAATAAGCATGTTCTAATAAAAAATACAGTAGGGGAAAGCCCCCACTCATGTATAACTACAGTTGTCATAGACGTAGTGAATAGGTTTATATTGCCATGTACGTAGTGACTTGTTTTGTCTGAAATATTAAAGAGTAATGAATACTGGTCCCCATCAAGATTACCTAAAGAGTGATTTGACCTGTTTGCTACTAGTCTGTGCCATTATTTCTGCTTTGTATTTAACAAACTGTTTTTCCAGGAGTCACTGTCCTTTGAGTAAGCAGAGCACTTCCTCAGCCACATTTTCCAAGTCACCTATACCTTATAACTGCATCTGGACAATACAAACTGAAGAATTTCATAAGCTTCTGTTGTACAGCCAAAGTTCTATACACTTTGAGCGTGGTAATGCAAGGCAGGACTTAGTAGTGTTGGAGATATGTTCAGAACCATATCTTGTCCTTATAAGAGAAAATGCCCTGAGAACCCAAGTTTACACTGAGAGCATCATGAGTGGTTTTCCCTAGAACTGATGGCTCTGGTATGTGTCCTTCAAGGACTGTGCTGTTCTTCAGAAGGCTTTTAGGCAGTGCTTTATAGTACCTGGTAGAGGAAAGCTATGGTGGGAACAGGTCAGTGGGAGGAACTTGCATGTATTTGGATGTGTTCATTATAAATCATCAGTTCCCTAACAGAAAGAGGTCAGCTATGCACATACACTCCTCATGCATTTCACTCCATATGTGGCGTAGTTAATTTCACCAGTTCCATGAAATGAGCCTCATGCTTTGCCAGACTTCAGCACTGATTGCATTTCCTGGTATCATTTCTATTCTTTCATACCCAAATGCTCCCCAGAGTTTTCCACTTTTCTTTCTTCTTCCACATTTGGTGATTTTTCCCCCATGTCCAGCCTTTGCTGAAGCAGTTTCTATGCCCAGAAAGGCCTTTCACTATTATTCATCCCCAATATCAGCTCTTATGCCTCTGTGTCTCACAAAAGAAAATACTCATATATCTCACCTTCTATATAATATTTCTATTATTTCTGCCCATTTCTTTTTTGTTCTGTAATTTTCCCAGTCTTATGTATATGAAAGGTATATGATTGCCTTATATATACTTGATATCTAACTGTATTTTAAAAATACGTTTTAGGCCACTCAAATACGTTGGGCACATTAACAAACACATGAATAACAGAAGGTGTTGAAAGCCACTTGCTTAATTTTGGACGACTAAAATAAAAATATGGAGAAAATACAGTAAATAGCAAAAGAAAACATTGCTATATCCTTGACATTTTACAGTAGACATACATAGATTTACATAGCTGCTTCACCTAGGCATTTATCTCCTATGTCTAGAAAGATGCCTGCCTTATCGTAGTTTAGCAACATTTGCTTAATGAATCTTTGTTAAAATATCTATTTTAAATATTTTTCATTTTTGTATTTCATGGTAACTTATATTTCCATTTCTGAGGAAAATAGTAACTAGAATCACAAAAGCTATTTTATCTAATATAGAGAAATAATATTGAAATCCAGTGAGCATCCTTCTTCAGTTTCTGTGACTCAAAGCCGACACTATAGCTTTGTATTTCTGTTCTTATTCATAGTTGTCTTAATATTTAGGGATTTTACTATAATCCATTTCAACTGATATATGTATGAAAATTATGTACATTGAAAATAAATCAGTATTTTCAGCTTTCCCATTTGGCCTTCATGTGTAATGAGGAAATCACAGCACGATATAACCAGAGATAACCAGAGTACCACCTAGCAGCTTCAGAAGATCCATTCTACTCAGTGGCAACAATGATTCCATGTTTCTATTTAATGTTAGAAAAATAATTTGTCTTATTTTAATAGATTAAGAAATGGGATTCATTTATAAATAGATATGTTGTTACTTGATAATAATTATGTGTGATATTTTTCAATATAGATAGTCATTTTCTATATCTCCATTTAAACATATATGTCTTCTGGCCTGGGTCTGAAAAAAGCCCGGGATAAAACTGGTCTCGCTGAACATAGCGGACAAGGAGGACTACTGAAAACTCAAGAACAATGGCAATGGGTTTTTGATCCTACTGCACGTATTGGCTTTGTGGGAGCCTAGGCAGTTTGGATGCTCACCTTACTAGAACTGGATGGAGGTGGGTGGTCCTTGGACTTCCCACAGCGCAGGGAACCCTGATTGCTCTTTGGGCTGACGAGGGAGGGGGACTTGATCGTGGGAGGGGGAGGGAAATGGGAGGCGGCGGTGGGGAAGAGACAAAAATCTTTAATAAATAAATAAATTAATTAAAAAAATAAACATATGTCTATTATATATAATATGTACTAAAGCTTGACATGACATTTTATTCTTATAAATGACAAAAGAATCTGTGTTAATATAAAATTACTTATTTTACCAAAAATTTTATTAATTGATTGACTCAAGATGGATAATTTTGATTCTCAGTTTTACTGAGTAATTTCTTAACTCCTGTGGCATTGGCTCCTTGTCTCTTAATGACTTTCCTATTGATAAGTTCACCTTAGATATATAATACATAGTTATATTTAGAGTCTCTTATGTAAAAACTAAACAAAAATAAATACATCTAGGTTTCTTGAGGGAACTGAACTGTTACTAGGCTATTTTTAAGTGATGCATGAAGTTCAAGGATGTATAATTTTTTTTCAACTTGGAGTATAGTCATGCAATAATACAAATGACACCTTTCATCTAAGAACACAATGTTTTTCTTTCCCCTTAAGAGCTACTGAATTGAAGAAGATATTTATAGCTAGCTATCTTTCTGATACAGTTTATGACATGACAGTTTCAAATTGTTTGGAGTATGTTTAAAGTTAACCTCCCAGTGATTTTATGGGTTTTAGGTACTTCAGTCGATTTGGTTCTGTGACTTGAAAGTACAGCCACTTTTGGGGGTTCAAACTGTTTGTCCAACTTTTAGCTTCCTGTGCTTTGTCAATTCAAATTCGAGAGCTTTGGTGGATTTTTGAAGCCATCCACATTTTTTCTTTCAAACATTTTCTTTAAAAGTTATGATTTATATTAAGAATATAATTACAAATTAAGGGAATAGAACACTATGAAGCAAGGGTATAAAGAAGTCAGATGCTAGATTCTGTTTTATATTCATTAAGATTTCTTAGAATATAGTAGATTTGAACTGATGCTTTGACATCTATGAGCCCTGCGAACAAATAGAACCTCTGGCTGACTCCATTTTTGATCATGACAGGGCAAAGGCAAGGATGCTTAGGGGATAGGACGGAGATTCCAAAATATGACAGTGAAGGAATGTGAGTGGATTCCCTGTGGAACCAACTCATCTCCCCAAACCAAGCAGCTCTATGCTTTTGGAGGCATGGAGTCTTACAGTAGATTCCAGGGAATCTCCTCATTCTACTGCCTCATGGTCAACAAGGACACAAAACAAAATGGTATAATGACAAATAACTGAAGGGGACTATGTGGGTGGAATTCTCAGTAATGAAATTGCCTCACGAAGACAAAGAACCTATAATTGAGTTTCTGTTGCAGCCACATTAACATAAGCATGAAGTAAGATTCTCATCTATAATACCAGAGATAGAAAAACATGGTGCTTGGATGAAGATATTCTACAATAAGAAAAATAATGCATCCCTCTTTCCTTCCCAGCTCCGTTTTTTTATTAAAAATTTCTGCCTCCTCCCAGCCTCCCTTTTCCCTCCCCCTCCCCCTACTCCCCACCCCTTCCCCTTCCTCTCCATTCCAAAGAGCACTCAGGGTTCCCTGCCCGATGGGAAGTCCAAGGTCCTCCCCACTCCATCCAGGTCTAGGAAGGTGAGCATCCAAACAGGCTAATCTCCTACAAAGCCAGTACATGCAGTACGATCAAAACCCAGTGCCATTGTTCTTGGCTTCTCAACAGCCCTTATTGTCTGCCATGTTCAGAGAGTCCTGTTTTATCCCATGCTTATTCAGTACCAGCCCAGCTGGCCTTGGTGACCTCCCAATAGATCAGCCCCACCGTCTCAGTGGGTGGGTGCACCCTTTGCGGTCCTTACTTCCTTGCTCATGTTCTTTCTCCTTCTGCTCCTCATTTGGACCTTGGGAGCTCAGACCAGTGCTCCAGTGTGGGTGTCTGTCTCTATTTCCATCCATAGCCAGATGAAGGTTCTATGGTAATAGGCAAGATATTCATTAGTATGGCTATAGGATAGGGTCATTTCAGGCTCTCTCTCCTCAGCTGCCCAAGAACCTAGCTGGGGACATCTCTCTGGACCCCTGGGAACCCCTCTAGAATCAAGACTCCTGCCAACCCTAAAATGATTCCCAGCTCCTTTTATACACAATGCCAGCAGTAAGCTCTGCCTTAAGCTTCAAACCGGAAACCTTCCTCTAACATGCACTCCATAGTACAGGCCTAACAGCTCCCAGGAGCACACACACCTAGGGACATGTTCTGTCTCCCAGTGGCAAAATATTTTCCCAAATGGCACTGAGTTTACAGGCCTGTAAGAGTTTCTTCTCTATGTCTGTTCTCCCATGGATGGACCATACCAATTAATATATCCAATCCCCAGATCAGCAGCAGGTATACACAGCTGTTAGTGTATACCTGATGGTGAAGCAAATCGTGGAGTTTAGAAATGGGCATCCTTCAAGATGTGTACATTTAGAACTGTCTGGCACACATTACCTTTTTTCAATTTATTTTATGGAACTCAGAGACACGAAAGTTCTAAATTTGAGCACAGCCTCCTACATTTTAATAAAGCGAACAGACACACATTTGAAATAATTTATTCACATATTTATACATTTTAGCTATCCATCATTATGAGGGGGCTGCCATTCCAAAGAAGCTTTGCCAATGCTCAGAGTCCCAGATTCCCATAGACTACAACAATCCCAAAATGTAGCAGGTGTAAGCAAGAAAAGAGAAGTCCCAAATTTAATATCCTTTTGAATTTATACACAGTACATGGAATTATCTTGCTATTTAAGCTACAATTGGGGAATTGCTTATTAAATGAAAATATGCTCAAGGCATCCTATTGCCTAAAATGAATAAAAATCTCAATGAAGTTGTTTGAAAAGATAATAAAGACTCAGAAGCCAACAAATAACAAGTGTTTATCTAAGAGAAACTTTTGACCTTTTTTTTTTAATTTTATAGCCTGGATCACTCTTTAGATGAAGAAAGCAGCAGTGATTTTATGTTTTGAAAGAGACTGCTCTCATAGTTGTGCAGTGGTTCTACCACATGCCCACATTACCCAGACCTGAGTACAAGCTGGTGTTACAAAGCCTAGGTTTCCAAAGGAGGCATCCTGAAGCCCAGAAAAAATAATTGTATTAGTTCCTCTAAAAGATTAAATAAATATGAAAAGAATAAATAATACAATTATCTTTCTATAAACATTGAAATGTGACTAATATAGTTCTATCAACCACTAGACTGATATGTATTCTTAATTTATATATTGACTCAGACTACAATAGTGGAAACAAAATAAAACCAATGCATGTGCACACACTTTCAAAAAATAGCTATAAAAACTCCTGTGTTCTGGCTTCTGTATAGGAATTTAAGGCAAGCTATATTGCAAATACAGATTATTTACTTTAGATACCAGTTGTCTTTCAACACTTTGTGCAACTGTAAATTTCTTTTTTTGTTGTTGCTGTTGAAAAAAATTTCTGCCTCCTCCCTGCCTCCCATTTCCCTCCCCCTCCTCTCCCTTCTCCCCCTCCCCCCACTCCTCTCCCCCTCACCCCACTCCTCTCTCCCTAACCCTACTCCTCTCTCCCTCCCCCTACTCCAATTTCCCTCCCTCTCCAGTCTGAAGGACAGTCCGGATTCCCTGCCCTGTGGGAAGTCCAAGGTCCTCCCCCCTCCATCCAGGTCCAGGAAGATGAGCATCCAAACAACCTAGGCTCCCACAAAGCCAGTTCATGCAGTAGGATCAAAACCTAGTGCCATTGTCCTTGGCTTCTCATCAGCCTTCATTGTCCACCATGTTCAGAGAGTCTGGTTTCATCCCATGCTTATTCAGTCCCAATCCAGCTGGCCTTGGTGAGCTCCCAATAGATAAATTTCTATTCATTAAATTGAGTGGTAGAGATGCGGAAAGTGGATCTCCTGGGAACCCTGTAGCTAAATATTCACACCTGTCAGTTTATAGCGAGACAATGGAGATATATTTAAAATATAACAAAAGTGTATGTTGTTTGTTTTCATTTTTCTGTGTATAATCTGTGATAGGCGTGTAGTATATGATTTTATGAGTTTTGTAATAAAGAGGTATGGAAGGGGAATAAAATGACTGTAAAAGTTTTAAAGACTACATCAATACTCTATACATTGAGAATCAAACAGGCATGCAAAAATAAAAAGTTATAGAATTGGATTCCATAACTTTGAGGCTGAAAAATTAAGGTAAATTACAGAATTTATTCGCTAGTACATGCTTTTATGTGAAATTTTTCCTGAAGATCTTAGTATAAAAACTTCAGGATATAAACGCCAAGATTATAATATTTATTTATTTATGTATTATTTTATATTATCCACCTTACTGATGATTAAGTAGTAAGCAAACACAAGCTGCTTTACCAATAGGTAGCATTAAACAATGTTGCCTCATGTTTGTTAGTAGACCCCCAAATTTTTGCTTTGGCAAGCAGTGTATCATGTTGATTTTCTGAGTTCCCTTTCATCTCCAGGGACTTCTATTTGTAGCCGAATTCAGGTCTTGTTTCTGAGAAACAGCTGACATGTTTAGATATGTATGAATGTAACTGAAGTTTTTTGTTTTGTTTTGCTGGTGGAAATTGAATAAGTTATATTTTCAGTATTGACTTTAATTTCTTTCAGTGTCAATACTAATCATGAAATTTTCAGAACAGCGTTCTCCTTCTGGGTGAAAAAGTAAATTGCTAAGACCTTGAAGGTTCCCTACTTTTGTGAATTGTCAGATAAGAGTGGAGAAATGAGAATGCCAAAATGTTACATTACCCTGCACAAAGTAATTGATAGATTCATAAGCCAGTCATATTTCAATTACTTTCACTGTCAGTTTTATTCTGGTTTTATAAATGTGCTCCCTTTTTTTTCTGTTTTCTCAGATGTAATGAAGCTTGTTGTGTCTCAGTCTTGTCTGTGTACTATTTTAATGTTTTAATTAAATGCATCATGCTGCTTTGTTAGAGCAGCACTTTGTTCGGTGATATATCCTAGCTACTATTGTCTAGAAAATTTCAGAACATCCCAGTTTATTGGCATCAAAATATGCAATATTCTAAGCTGAGACATTGTTTTATTTTAGTTATCCTTTCTAAATACAAATGCATTTGTAAATTATGCATTTTGAATTTTATATGCTCTTATCTTTAAATGTATAATACAACTGTATAAAAACTAATTGCAAGTGAAGAGCAAATGTTCCAACAGAATTTAAGAATAAAAATGACCATCAACATATCCATACCTACGTCTACATAGGCTTCATACAAAGATTAGGCACGTGGGTAACACAGATGTAATTGGGAATACAGCATTAGTTATATTGAGTGAGCAAAATTTAAAGGGCAGAAGAGATAATGTAATGGCAAATAGAAAGAGTTTATATTTCAAAGAATAATATCTTATAGAGCAAAATAAAATAATATTGCCAGAAAAAAAGTTGATATAAACATATACTTATTCACATATGTTTTCTTAAAACCTTTGAAAGTTCCTGACCTCTTCTAATCACCCCAGTCCTGTGGCTCATGTTGTTTCTGTACAGGACTTTGGAAAAAGCTGGCCATGTTTTCTCCTATACACATCTCAGCATCAAGGGGCTGAAGCAGGAAAATCAAGAGTTCAGGGCCGGACTATACTACACAGTGAGACTCTGTCTCATTTAATAAATTAAAAGACAGATAGTAGTGGTCTGAATATTATTCAATAGATTACTATTTCACATGTGAAATGAACATATATTTTAAGTGAAGCCGAAGGTTTATGTACAGATTCTAGTAAAATACTTTTTCAATAGTTCAATAAAACAAAAAGGTAAAGCAAATATTCTCTTCCATCCCTTGTTCCACCCCTTGAATGATCTTCTACCATTTCAGCCTTTCTCTATAGTGTGGGATAATATTCCTCTGGTTTGTTGTTTCAGACAAACACATATTGAACAAGTGTTTTATGTACTACATGTTACATTTTTAGAAAAGCATAGTTTCATGATCCTTTTTTTTATAAAATCTCCAGGACAAGGTCAATGCTTTAGCAGTAAATGATCTCTTCTTTCTTTCTTTCTTTCTTTCTTTCTTTCTTTCTTTCTTTCTTTCTTTCTTTCTTTCTTTCTATTTTTATTTTTTTGGTTTTTTTGAGACAGGGTTTGTCTGTGGTTTTGGAGCCTGTCCTGGAACTAGCTCTTGTAGACAAGGCTGGTCTCGAACTCACAGAGATCCACCTGCCTCTGCCTCCTGAGTGCTGGGATTAAAGGCATGTGCCACCACCGCCCGGCCTCTTCTTTCCACTTAGGAGTAGTAGAAGAAATTTCTTTGTGTTCTGGGCTACCATCATCACAAGAGGGGTTACAGTCAGAAGTTGGCTTGACTTTAAGAATAGAAGTCTTTTCTTAACAACACTGGAGGAAATAGCAAATATTTTAGTTACTTTGAAAAGATGATAAAGTGCATTGCCTATTTTAAGTCTTTAAATAGATAAATGATGATAGATATTTGGAAGATAACTGGTGGCTGAAAATATAGATAGATGATAGATTGAAAATAAGTTTTCTTATATATAAAAAATGATCTAACAGTGAAGAAAAGGAAACTAAAGGATATAAACCACAGCTCCAGCTCAAAAGGATGTTATGCTCTCCTCCAGCCTTTGTGGACACCCACACACAAATATGCACATACTTTCACATCTCTATGCACAAAGATACAGACATATAAACATAAAAAATAATTCTTTAAAGAAAGAAAGAAATGAACAACCCCAAACAATAAGATTGATTTCTGTCTCCCTGGATGAAGAAGTATAGAAGGTTATCATGTTGGTTGGAGAAGAAGACAGGATGTGCATCCCTAGTCACAAAAGCCTGGAAAAGAGTCAAGAATGTTCTTCACCTATTAGAAATGATCTATGATTTTCTATGGAATCCTCATAAAGTACTCAATGAATCTGATAAGAGGGCATAAGCCTTGGAGCAAGTTCTGTGTCTGTGCTCCCCACTCAGAGGTGCTAATCATGCCTTCAACCAAGCACAGAGAAGTCTGTTCATGAACAAACCCATACATGTACCAAAGAAACATAGCCGGATAACTGTAATTGTTATTTTTTGAATTTATGTAAGGAAGTAATCAAGTTTCACCAGATAGTTGAGGTCAACTGCTAAAGACAGAGTAGCAAGAGTATCCTATGAAATCTCTTTAGCAAAAAGAGAGTAGAGGCATTGAAAACAAGATGCTACTGATCTGAAATCTTCATACCTGTTGGCTAGTTTTTATGTTGTCAGAAGGTACCCAGAGGCGAAAAGAAACTCTGTGTCTTCCTGATTTCTGAACCCTTGTGAGTTAAAATAATGATTGATCTGGAAGCATATGACCACAAGTCCAATAACGAAATGAATGTCAGGGAATAGTCATTAACTTTCTGATTAGATATGTCTCCTTTTCAAGATTGAACCCCCAATCAACATTGTTATCAGAGCCAAGACACTATTACCAGACTGATCATATGCCTTAGGGGAATAACTACTACTATCATTATGATAAACTGACATAGTATTAAATCTATCTCTAATGATTTATTATTGTACCCATAGATTAGGATATCTCTCCATGTTCATCAGAGAAACATTTTTTATAGTGGATGCAGAGCCGCACAAGTAGCGAAGGTGCAGATAATAAGAGAATAAATGTTAAATGAGATGGCTATCTTCACTCAGGGATCATTGTAGAAGAGGGTACGGAAAGATAATGAGAGGCAGAGGGAATGGAGGACTACAAGGACACTACAGGACAGCTGCATATATGAACTCAGAGTGATTGTGACAGCATGTGCAGTATCTGCACAAGTCTAAGCCAAACAAGACTCCAGACTGGAGATACTAGGCAAGCATACAGTCCCCCCTTTGGCTGAAGAGCAATTGATATATGAGAGATACTGGAAGAAATGGAGTCAGTTTTCTTTAAAGATGTGAGCCATGGTAGGTCCATCATACACCAGTGGATAGCCCCACACCCAAAAGTATACAAGCAGCACAAGTTGAACAGGACATAATTATAAAAACAAATGACTCAGTATTGGGTTTGTAGAGCAGGGTTAGTAGATCTGACAGAGGTTTAGGCTGGGTGTAAAGATGATCAAAACATGTGGGATTCCCATAGAATTAATAAAATATTCTATGAGTCTAATAATAAGTACACATGTGCTGCTGTAGATCATGATTCTTGGAACTGTTTTAAACTTGTGTTAACTGACTATGCAGTGACTAAAACAAAACTATAAAGCAGAATATATAAAAATCTAAACTATTAGTAGGGCTTTAGAGATAGAAAAGAGATTTGAAGCATAGTGCAGCAGGCTTAATGTCTGAAGCTGATAAACAAAATGCAGGGTGAAATATAGTTCTGTATTTAAGGTTACAGAGTAATCACTGTGAGGATGAAATAGTATACAACAAAACTCAAGATTGGAACTGGAGAGGTGGCTCAATGCTCTTGGTACATTTTAAGAAGACCTGATTCTTGTTCCTAGGACCTCTATGTGGGATAGTTCCCACTTGTCTGTTACATGTAGCCCATGGCCTCTGGATCCCTCTTCTGGGCTCTGCAGGCATCTGTACTCACATGGCAAACACACACACACACACACACACACACACACATGCACATACTCACATGCACACACAAGCCTAAACAATAATAACAATGAACAGTAAAAAGGAAAATGTTGAGGGAGATCATTTCTCACTTACCTAACGATAGTTACTGATTTTGAAGAGAATAAAGTAAAAAGTCGTGAGCTAAATAATGTCTCGAACATCACAAAGTAATATACAAAACTACAATCTCTATCCTTACATAACAGGGACTTAATATAGTTTAGTGATGAAGCGGGCATAATGTTCTGCAAACTTCATAAGCAGTTTGCATTTCAGTAAAGCAACATAATCAAAGCGCTTGGATCCTCTTTACTCCTGCATGTCTACCAAATTATTTTATGCGTTTTATTCACCTGTGAAAAGTTTCTAGCTTGGAAACATATTAACATTACTTCTAAATATAATTCCGTAGTTCATTTAACTGAGACTCCATAATCCCTCTTTCATCCTCTGAAGCTCAGCACAAGGAACTTAATGAGTGTGTGGAAGATGCTGCATAAACTCAAATCATTAAACTCAGAACCGGTTTAACAAGCACATTAAGTGCATGGGGCTCCACATATACTACTATTTACTGATACTTAGTGTAAGTCACAAGTCATTGGATTTTATTAAAGGAAACTAAGCTATGTTGTCAGTCTTACACTGGACTATTATGGAAATAACAGTTTCTAGTTTGAACTCTTCCTGTCTGACAGTAGGAGGTTCATGTGTCACTTGCTATGGAAATAGTTAATTGTTTTAATCAGATTCAATGGATATGATACAAATGGCTAACCCTGAGGCTCACACCTCCAATGCGAAATTACATGGCAAGTAATTACTGGATATAAGATTTCCATCTCAATATAATTTAAAAGAAATAATAATCCCTGAATACACATATGTACTTTGTAGGATAATATATCTAGAGAAAAGTACTTCATGATTTTCACATGGAAATTATGACATCTTGAATAGGTCATAGAGATATAGATAGCTTACTCATAAATATACATAATGAATTTCCCTCAGAAATCTACTGGTAATAAGAACTATTAGGGAAGGCATTAGTAACCCCAGGTACACTCTAATGTGTTTCATATTTCTGAAAGTCAACATATCAGAAAGGGATTCTGTCTGAAAGTAAAAATCTGAGAGAAAAAGAAAAGTATCTGTTTCAGGGACTTTCATCTTCATTTAAGGCCCCTGGAAAGCATCTCCTGAGTGACAGAAATAACCTCAGAGCAGCACATAAGCTCCATCAAAATACTAGAATTTTCTCACTTTTATGAATATAGCTTCTCCTATTAGTTGTTTGATTAAACTACTCAGTCTTCCTAACAAGACCTGCCTCATTTCATTTGGGTTGCACAGTCCTTGTTTTTAGCCAAAATATATTGGAAAGGAAAAATGCCTCACCTTTATGAATCTTGGGAGGTTGGCATTTTCTCATTAATTTTCTGATACAGTGATTGTTCGTGTGCATTGTGTTTGTGTGCGTGTGTGTGTTTGAATAGCTCTCTGCTCACAGCCAATGAATACATTGGATGATCACTGTTTTTTCCAGCTTTGTTGAGAAACAATTGACAGAGAATAAGATATTCTTTGAATGTTGCAGTGTGATCCATTCTGACACAGGAAGGCAACTGTGAAATCAGGACCTTTCTAGATATTCTGAGCCCCCCTTGCCTTCCACACTCACTCATTCCCTTCATGTGCCTGTAACTTTATCTCAACCTCTACACTTTATGTCAACACAGATTAATTCATCTTCTAAAATTCTAAAAATGGAATCAGATAATAGGTACTTTCCTTTGGTTTCTTTATTGAGAACAGTTTATTTGAGCTTTTTTCACCTATTCTTTATACTAAGAGCCATTTTATTGATAAATAGTGATGAATGGTATTTATCTGCTGCAATTAAAATATATACATACAAATGATGAATACCAAATTTGGGAATATTTTAAATAAATATTCCATTAAAAATAAAGAGTGGCCTATTTTCATCTGCATTGGAAAAAGATGTAGGGGTCAAACGGCTTCGTACTACTGCAGATATAATGTTTACATGAGATTCTGTCAATTTGTTTTTCATAGTGATTGTATTACTTTATATATAACGTACTGTATATAAGTTTAACTGTCTGTTCTAAAAAAGACTCACTAAAGCAAGATTATTAATTTTCAGCCATTGAAACACATATTCAATGGCATCTTAATTTGGATGTCCTTTATAACTTTGATGACAAAGGTGTTGAGTTTCTCATCATATATTTTCTGCCATTGTAAAATTCATGCTTTCATGAACATTTTGACTATTTTCTGAAGTTACTTATTTTTTATTAAGATGTTAACAATAATTCTTTACATGTTGCAAATGTAAATGCCGTCATAGATGCTTGACTAAAAAGTATATTCTGCCAATTTGGGGCTTGATTTTTAATTCACTTATATTGGGCTTTGAGCAGCAGGCATTTACATTTTCGATCACATAGAGTTTATCAATGTTTTTTGATTAACACTTGGTATTCTAATTTGAAAAGTTTTGTCTAAGCTGAGCACAAATATGTTATATTTAATATGTATTCCATAATTTTAAAACAGCTTTAGATTTTATTTTTTGTGTCTGCAGCCTATTTCAAGAAAGTCTCTAAGTGGGGTGAAAATGACCCTAAATTCTTCTTTTTCACTCAAATAAATAGACAAACCTTATAGAAAGTCTTCAATATTTGTGGGATTACTTTTGTAATCACAGTGTTTTTTGTGTAATTCTTCACGTTTAGTATCTCTTAAGCTCTTTGCATCTATACATATACTGTTTGGGACAAACTTGCACATTTACTCTCGAAGTTTTCTGTTTTTCCATTATAGGAACATTATAGGAATTTTTCATCTGTAGGGTTCCCCAAGTCAGTGATGTTCAGAGTGCTTTGTACCTTGTGTTTATTTTGTGTGTTGTCTGTTAGTATGCTTTTAGCATTCACTAATCTGCAGGGAATATGGCATGTGTGGACAATAACCTACTATTATCTCCAACTCATTCTCGATAAACTTAATTCATTATTGTTTTCATTTCTAGAAACTTGGTGCCCTTTTGTATTTACCAGGTCTCTATCTGGCACTTTCAATGTGTAGAAACCTGTTGCAGCAATCGGTTAAATATTAGTTACATGTAAATCATAGCAAAGGCAATGTCCTGTCTTATTAAAACTTCTATGCTTTGCTGTTTTCTGTATCCTCATGAGCTCATTTGTCTTATGTGATTTCTTTCTTTGGAAGTATTTTGTCGTTTTTCATCTAGCATAAATTATTTAATAAGTAGGGCCAACTAAGTTATATAATCCATGTGATAACTTGTTTTTCTGTGTCTTGCATATTTTGCTTAACATAGTGATTTCCTGTTCCATCCATGTTCTCCTAAACAGTAAAATTCATCATTATCTGCAGCTGTTATTCTGTTGTAAGGATTTTCTTTACTCCTGAGTTGATATTCACTATGACTCTCACATCTTAGATTTTGTGAACCATATTCCAATGATTATAAGCATGCAGATGTCTCTTGAAGTGAAGACATCACTTCTTTCTGGTATTTACCCAGTACTGAGATTGATAGTTGACATACTCATTCTAATTATAATTTTCTCACGATATCCATATTGCTTTCCATAGGACTATAGGAGTTCATACTCAGAATTTGTTCCTTTCCCCTAGAAAGGAGCATCTCTGTCTGTACTCTGTCATTCCATGCAGTCCTGTGGGATTCCTCTCAATATACTAACCTAGGCAGTGGTAGAATACATCTAGGTGAAGACTGATTTACAATCACGTTACCTGAAAATTCTGGTTCTTATTACTAAGGTCAGGACAAAAAGCAAAGTTATTTAGAATCACCCCCATCATGACTATCACTTTTACTGAAAAATTACATGAGATTAATGTAGATTGACAAATATGGACATAAAAATAAATTATAGAAACAATGGCTAACTTTTTAAGCAATGAATAGTGAATAGTTGGTTTGAAACAAATTCTTCCAAAGTAGACTTAACTGGCAGGTATTTTTTTAAGCTCTGCCAAGATTAACCAAAACATCCTGTAACTATGGAGACAAGATTCTGGAATGAGAGAACTCCAGTCACCCTGTTTTATTTAATGGAAGCTGAAGCTACTTGGGATTTGCGATTTTTCTATACTTATTAATGTTAACTTAAGCCCATCATATAGATATCCCACTGATTTATCTTCCAGTATTTACAGAAAGCTGAGGTACAAATTTAATAAAATTAAATGTCACAATTTGTGATCAAATGTGGTATTTTTTTAATGACGCAATTTAGTAGCATTAAAGGTTGTGCACTGCTTTTTATCAACCACTGTCTCTCAAGTAACTCTAAGAGCAAGCTGCTCTTTTTAAATATTTCATAAAAATTCTGCCCACTTCTTTAAGAATAAAGCCAGAGAAGTTTCTGTATATAAAAATCCTCATCATAGTTGTACCTACTTCTCCTCCAGGGATATACTAAAATATTCTATAAAATACTATGAGTATAACCTAAAACTTATTGAAAGGATCAGGCTGGTTCCTTCTAAACCATTCAAGTTCAAAAGTTGCAAAGTTTCTTGCCATCAATTACTTTATCTAACCTTCAGAAACTCTAAAAGTTTTGTCTAATTCCCCATTGTGGCACCATATTTATTTACTCATATCAACATTTAGGAGATATCAGTATATATATATATATATATATATATATATATATATATATATATATATGCCAAGGACATAATCGTATTTCATTAATGAGTATTGTTGTATCTATAGTTGAGAATCCAGTTGTAAAACTATTTAAAAAAATGAATTAAATGTTTAGGTTGACTTATTCTTCTACATATATACAAACTGCAACTGAGTATAAGTACCTGACATTTAAGTAAACATTACTTAGAATTAATGTTTGAATATTCATACTATAAAGTTACTGATAATAAAAAATTAAAGACCAGCGAACAGAAACACATAGTTTAACTCTGTGAGTTGAAAGTTTGAGTTTATCCCCTTAAAACAATCTTCTTGGTGCAATATTAAAAAAGTATTTTGGCATTATGCCTTTCTGTTCATAACTTGTACATGAAATAAGTGGTCACTTATAGTTTCATGTAGTTCCTGTCTTCAAAAATTACTATGAACTAAATTGCTGGTCGCAGTGAAATTCTTGCCACCACATTACAGAACCATCTGGCATTGTCTGCTAAATTGAATGTGTGTATTCAAATGAGCCAGACATTTTACTCCTAGATATTTTACATAGAAGACATTCAGTACATTAATGCATCAGGAGATAGCTACAAGTATGGACTCTGATCTTTTTATTTCCAACAACACAGTGCCGTTACAAGTAAAACAAGAAAATGCCTGTGGTTTATTTTGCAGTGATACACATTTAGCAATGAAAGGAGCTCATTGTAGTCTTCTGTAACAACCATGAGCAAGAAGCCACAAATAGAAATGCACATGCTGAATGACTGACTTTGTAACTATGACATTAAAAGTCAAAACAGAAGATATATATGTATTAACATCAAAAATTGTAAACTACATTGAAAAACTATAAAAAGCTGTTGAATTGAAAGATAACAGGAAGACTTTGGGATGCTTAGGAATTCAAGTGCTTGACTTTCCCAAGGGCACTAGTTTTCTTCTTAACAATTACTCATTAACTTTATTGTTTTGTTTACTTTTCAACATGTACATTACATTTCAAAAAGATATTTTAAAAGAATATTAATGATTACTTAAGGTAAATAGCAAAACATTTATTTCAAAACTATAAAGTCTATCTATACCCTCTAGAAAGAAGGAATCTAAAGCAAAAGGAAGCCTTTATCTGAGTACAAAGCTAAATGTTGTGTGTGAAAGAAAGCAAAAATCAAATTTTAACTCCTTCGTTAAAGAAAAATATCTGGATTGATAACAGGTGTGAATTTAAGAAACAAATTTCTTAAAGCCCATGAAACTCAAAACATTTAAACTCCTTAATAAAATTAATAAGAGAGATAAATAGAAAAGTGGAAATGAGGGTTATTCAAATTCAGACCTTTGGTCAGGAATCTTTGACACTGAGGAAATATGTTAATATTTCTGTTATTATAAACACTATTCCATTATACATGTTGAAGTTTTCCTTGTTGAGTCTCTTGACATATGAAACAGAACATTAAAGGGAAGTGTGGAGTGGGAGTGAATGTGTTGGGAGGTGAGAGCTGAAATAAAGAACACTGCAGATCCTAAGACAGACTATGAGGCTGTCAGTTTATAGTATTGTTGTTTCAACTCTGGGAAATCTGATTACATTTTCAACCTTGCTGGCTGTTCTCCTCTTCCTTTGTCTATAAAATATGTATAATAATAGTAACTATTTGACATCATACAAACACACACACACACATTTTCCTGTTATGCCATTCTTCAGCTAAACTTTTTAAAGTTCACACAGAGGAAGCGCCTAAAAATTTTGAACTGCTTTACAAAATGAAAGGAATAGATTTTAGCTTGAGCAAGAGCCTAAGGAAAACCATTTGTCAATAATGATTTTCTACTTATGTAGTTTTCCTCAATGGTCTGCTGAATGTACAAAATTTAAAACACAACCATATGCTAAAGTTAAAATGCATTTATGAAAAAAAATGAAAACTGAGGAAATCACATTCTGGTCAAAAATTGAAGTCCAATTATTGAAGTAAATATAGATTTCCAGGATTGTTTGCATTTCCAGTAAATAGTAATAAAACAATAAGCATATTACAAAAATACCATGAACTTGAATTTTATTCATTATATCTGATAAACCAGACTATGCATTGCAAACCATGCCCAATGTCCAAAATTACACAACCATAGTAACTAATATCTTAAGGAGTTGATTGATATGTAGTCAACATGTTTATCTCTGACTTTCTGAATGATTTTTCCAATTTCTGGTAAATTCTTCAGTGTCCAAAGACTAACAGTCAAACTGCCAAATTTGTTTCTATGCACATAAAATCCAGTCTCTGTCTCCATATTGACTCCATCTTTAATGGCCTCAAATCGAGGCTTTGTCTCAATATTAATCCCGTCATTAATGATTCCAAATGTAGTCTCTGTCTTCATATTAACCCTCATTGTTAACGGCCCCACCTCACTCGGCAAAGCCATCTATGGTGCATGTTCCTTAGACTTAAAGTATTTGCTTTCCTCAAAATATTGTGTTCTTTCATGTTCCTTACCGGTTTAATAAATCTGAAAAAATACCTCATGCTCATCTTTTAGCACCAGACAAATTAATTTCCTTTTTAAGCAATATTCTAGATTTTCTCTAGAGAAAGCCAATGTTGTTTTGTTAATTATGGTACATTTTATACATATTAATGGGTACATATATCACTATTACTATAGCTCTAACTGAGTAGAAAAGAGTCCAACAATTTGAGGTAAAGTGATGAAGGCATTGAAAAAGTTTGAGAGAGGGGACATGAGAAGAATTTAAAAGGAAAGAGAAGAGGAAAGTGATTAAATCGTGTTTAAATTAAAATAGAAAGCATCTTGGAACAAAAAAAAAGCTTATCAGTGGGTTTGTGTATGAGTAAGATGTATGTATGTGTTAGCCATGTGTATGCAAGTCAGGTTTGTGTATTATAACTCGTATGTTTTATATGTCTGAATCAAGTGTATGGGTATGTGTGAGCCACATGTATGTGTACACTTTCATGTATGACAGTGCAGGTGCATCTGTGCTACAAGTAAGTAGAATTCAGAACAACCTCGGGTATACATCCTCATAATCTTCCTTTTTTGATAAGGTTTCTTTGTTGTTTGCAGATGTATTCCTTAAACAAGTTGATCCACAAGCTCCTAACGATTTTCCTGTCTCTGCCTCTCCTCTGGATGTAGTAGCATTGGGACAGCAGGCCTGGGATAATATGCCTGGTTTTAGATGGGTTCTAGAACTTAAACACAGGTTCCCATGATCACCTGGCAAGTGTTTATCCATTCAGAAGATAAAATCTCTTTAAAAGAAAACATTCAATTTTGCCAAAAAGAAAGCAAGCGCCAAGTGGAGTATTCAGGGCCCAAATACTCTCGGGAATATATCAGTGCTGCCAGGAGTAATCATGTCTTACGTCAACAAAAACCTAAGTTATTTTAATGTCATATTCTACAGTTTTTTGATGTGTTTAAAGGTTACCTACCTATGCAGAATATAATCACTAAATATCTAAAGAATCTAATTATTCTAAATATAAGTATGACAAACATGGATAACTAATGACATATAATTCTTATATCTATGTATCTTAAAGACTAAGACTTCGTATTAGAATATTAAACGATTTTTAAACAACTGCACAGCAAAGGAGGACAATGATTTCAAAATGTAAACAATGTATAAGTAATTTGGCCAGAATTAAAAATGCTGTGTGCTAAATATATCCTAAAATTGTATCAATATACAAAATGTCTTAAGCAGAGAAAAAAGCATGCATGCATACAATATGACAAAAAATTTATAGGTGTACAAATATTGTAAACAGAAATAGGAGCATATTCAATATAAAAATATAATTTGAATTTATATCAATATACAATAATCTATACCAATGTAGATGTCTATACAAGCATTTACTTTAGTACTCACTATTATTATTAGTGTGTGTAAGCACACACTAATCTACCTAGTACCCCAATTTCCCATTTTTCGTTCAAAAGAAATCCCTTAGCCAACATAATTTCCACCTCAACCTCCAACCCTATATCAGTTATAATCAATTTCTAATTGATGTACCTAACGTGAAGACAAACTTTGTTGGGAGAGTTGTTGTCATCTTCTAGAATTGCTTCCAGCTGTCATGGGGGTGATTTCTTTCTATGAGATCCTGTAAAACTAAAATGATGGTTAAAATTCTAGATTACTGTCTGGTGTAATTGTAATTGTCACAGAGTATTCATTAGGGTTTTTCTGAATTATTATTTAAAGTTCTGGCCAGAATATTTTAAGAAGGTGCACCACTTCAGCTAACCACGTTGGAATCATTTTCAGCACCTGGTACCCAAAACTGATATGAAAATAGTGCTTTCAGCATCATAACATCATATCAACCAGGGGGAATTACTGTTGTGTTCCATCTTATTTCTGGAAACTTCAAAGGTTACTTCAGGAAAATTTATTGCTCATTGTGAAAAACTTAAACATTATTCATATAGACATATATCAATAAAAGGAACAAAGAGACAAAAATAGGCATGGAGTGATGTAAAATTTTTCCTAAATTTTTTCTTCTTTCTGTCTCATAACAGATGACTCCTGATATGAGACTCTGAATTTTTCTTTTTAACAACATGCTTGGATTTAGAGGATAGTCATTGTTCAAATCCAAAGTTAGCTTTAATTTTTAAGTAGAGATATATACACGTTCAGGTTACCCTGCAGATGATACAGCATCATAAGTCGGATTTCTTTTTGCTTAGTGATTCTTTCTGTATAGCTATCTTTTCTTCTTTAGGTATCTAGATATCCAAGATCTCTTGACATTTTGAAGATGGGCATTTTCCTGAAAAGACAAGAACAGAACCCTGCCCCAAACCTTATGAGGTTTACTTACTACCTATATTATTGTCACCTCTGTGGATGAGCTGTCATTTCTTTCTCAAGAGGTTTCTCTTTTTCAAACTGAATCTTTTTTAGTTTTTATGGTGTCCATAGCTTTTCTTCTCCTGTGGAAACAAGAGTAAAACCCCTTTCCCAAAGTAGTATATCTCCTGGTTTTCATTGTGAGGTCAACACATCTAAGGTATGAAATTTTTCCATTAAGGATAACTTCTCATCCTTGGATGTTGTTTGGATTTAGTGCAAATTGCCATCCTGGAAAGATACTCTATCTACTCATTTATCATACTTTTTTAAAACAGGTTTCAATTGTCAAATTCAACAGTATAAATTCTTTTAGATAATTTCTCAGCACCCTTTGACTTGGATTGAATTTTGTCTGTCCAATTAATATTACTTTTTCAATGGTATTATTTTTTTCAGCTAACTTTTAATTTTTAGTGATATTAATCCTGTGAGCTAGCTGTTAATAATTAAAGACAGCATCATTTCTAAAAGCACCTCATTTTTGGCTTTGTTTTCAAACCATTTTTTAAGGATATAATATGAAAAACAAAGCAAAGTCCCAATATCAAATAACTGAACAAATAGCTCATCTGAAAATGTTAGATCCTATTAAACTATTTCTTCATTAAGTTGTCTTGGTCATGGGGCCATATAATAGCACCATAAAAGTGACTAAGACAGAAGTTGATAATAGGAAGGGTGAAGTTGCACTAACAAACTTGATCATTCTGTTTTTGGGGTAATAAGAAATATTTTGGGACTTTAGACAGGGAAAGTGACTGAACACTCTAAGCAGGGCTGAATTGGTCTTCCTAGTTACTAGGAAGTAGTAGAGCCTAGTAACACATTGGAATATAACAGTGATGAGAGCAAAGGCTTCAGAGAGAAATTTTTTTTCCATTATAATAGCCATCTTTATTTGTAAAAATCCAGTATAAAACGTAATCTTTCAGTCTTTCCAGGTTTTCCTTTTTTACAAAAACAAAAAAGGCACATATAAACCTTCCCCACTGTCGTTCCTGTACAGGGTGTTTTCAGGCAGCCCTCCCCCCGCCCCACCCCCGTTACAGCTATATGCTTCATTCCAGGACGTCTGGCTCCCCACATGCTTTGGTGCTTTCCTCCCAGGGTAGAGTTCCGAGCTCCAAGACTTGAAGTACACAAAGGGGGGGTGGGGGTGGGTGCAGTGTGCGGCATGGTGCTCCATGGCTTGCAGGGCAGTGGGCTCGTAGTAGGTCTCCTTCTCCACCCAGCCGCCAGGGAGCCATCTGATGATGAGCTTCCGCACTTCGTCATACAAGAAGATGAGGAGGCAGGGGATGAAGAACAAGATCTTAATATTTGGCCTCTTTGAAGAGACGGCCCTTGCTGCTTTCCTGTCCTACTGCCCTGGGATGGGCGCTCGCTGCCGTTAGGATGTATCCCCTCAAACCTACGTGGTGGTTCTGTGCCTTCCCCTACTCCCTCCTCATCTTCGTGTATGACGAAGTGCAGAGAGAAAATTTTTAACAGCTAAGCTAAGACTTGTGATATTTTGACAAAGAATATGGCAACTTTTGACCCTTGCCTTAAGAATCTACCTGAGGCTAAGTTGAAGTATTGGGGGCTAATTTTGTGGGCAGAGATTTTAAGCTAGCATAAAATTGGCTCTGTTACATGGTTATTAATGGTCACCTATATGCAGGTCTGCAATGAAAAAAAGAACAAGCAAGACAGAAATACAAAATGTACAGTTTAAGGGGAGTGGAATATGTAGAAATTAATGTTAGATCAATGCTTGCGCTTAAAGAAATAAGAAAATTCTTGATTTGAAATGAAATAAAGGGAATGGTGGTTTCAGGGCAAAATCCCTTATACTAATCGTGAAATATACAAAAAGGAAATGCTGAGGAATTTTCTGCTCCTAAAAAAACACCAACAAATCCAAGATATGTAAATTTCATTCAAGGGAGCGGGGCAAGTTCCATCCTAAAAAGGTAGTCAAATTTGCCAGCAATGGCCACATTGTTCTGGCCTTACGTGAGGAAGGATACAAGGTTAAAGGGGTTAAGTATTCTTTCTCTTGTTAAGATACCTGTTTAGAACATTTGGAGGGCAGAGGAGTTTCTTTACAAAGGCCCTAAGAGGCTCTTTTTCATAAATCTGTGAAAGTGGATTATGGATTATGGTGAAGACTCCAAGAAGGCACTTGTAAAGTGCCAGAGCTGAGAGATATCTGCCAAGAAGAGCTGTAGATGGTGCATGTAACCAGCCTGTAAACGAAATGTGTTACAATGAGCAAAGCTGGAAGGACAGAACCAGATAATAATAACACTAACTAGTACACTAAATATTCATTCTTTCTTAAAGTTAGAAACAAATCAAATAAACACTTATTGAGAAGATGTGTTAGATGTACTTGGAAAATTAATCCCACAATGGCTTTCTTCATCTGGTAACTCTGCAAATCCAATAACTGCTCAGTCCACAGGATAGGGTAGAGTTAAATTTGGTGTTGAGGGAGGATTTCTGGAGAACTGTGAGATTTGTACTAATATCAGAAGACCATGAAACTAGGTACTGATGTCAGTGAAAGATTCCAGTAACAGGTAATAGGATGTGTACTTTCACTAACAAGGAGTGAGGGTAGGCAGTCAAAAAATTAGCACTCTTACCTTGGACCTCTTTCTATGTGGACACCCATTTGGAAGGCACTGTCATCTAGAAGATGGTCTCCACTTCAGATGATTTTTTTCAGAACATACCCTTATAGACTTGTGCAGAAGTGTGTGCCTTATTTGATTATAGATCCAATCCACTTGACAACCAAGATTAGCCATCATAGCTACCAGCATTTACAGGGCTACAGGAAATAAGCATATCACCATGGTTAAGCATCTTCTATTATGCAGATATGAATGAGCCTGTGTAATTAGGTAAAAATCAAGGCTCATAAATTATTGTTTTATTTTAAGGAAATCCAACTGTTCATTTTCTCATACCTTCTCATTTTCATTCACTTTTTTCTTTATCAAAAAGCAAAATAAAACAAACAGAAAATAGGAAAGGGGGCACAAGAAAAGGCAAAGGTAATTCATGAGAAAACTCTCAGTTTCTCATGGGAAACTCAGAAAGATGAGTCATCTGAAATTGTGTATGCATCATGGCCACTGGGTCCCAATGATACTCTATGGTAAATATAAAAATTTATATGTATTATGTTCTCTGTGTGCCAAACACACCCATGTACTATTCAAAAATGGTGAATAGCAAAGTTTTATGTTTTCAGAATTCAGATTCTTTACCTTATTAGGAATATATTATGAAACCACTAAATATTTTTACAACGTAGTCATGGAAGCTTAGTTATTATTATTATACTTGAACTGTAAATGTGATTGGGTATGGCAATCTTTATTTATGAAAGGTAATAACTACAGTGTCATGTGTTTCTTAGAAACAAATATAATCCCTATTTCACTATATTGAAAATAGATGTGGACTTTTTTTCTGAAAATGATAATGATTTGATCTGTGACAAAAATAAATACCTTCAATCTATTATACAGATTTAATTTTCATTTCACTACATTGTATCCCATGAACATTTCTATCTAGTCTTTAATTAAACATGATTTGCACAAATTGAGGTCAGTTTTCATTTAGACTGCTTGCAGTGTTAATCACAGTGCAAATAGCCACCATCAACAAAAGAGCTGCATTACACTAATACATAAGCATTTCTGCGTAATTGCTGCCTGCTCTTTATTCCTGAATGTTACTAGATAAGGACACATGGGTTGATTTGCTAAATTTTCTATTGTATTAAGCATATAATTTATTTAAGGTCTTTTATGTATTTGAATTTGAAGGCATTTTGTGTTTTAAAAACCTAGAAAGTATACATTTAAATTTTGAAAGTACCCTTTCTTGTCAGAGTTGGGTAATGTCTATAGAACATTTTGAGATCAGCAGATACAACTATATGATTTTAATCTCTGGATAATTATGTTGACTTTATTTGAAGAATCAGATGACCTTAATTATAACTTGTTTTGTTATTAGTTATCAATATGCCTTAAAGTTACCTATAATTGAAAGTTTTAAAAGATTATTTGTCTCTTTGATTCACATTCACATATTGATAAGACTATTTATTTTACAAACATCTGGGAGACGTGGCAAAACAAAGAGAGCTGTGTGTGTCCATCTTGCTAACATAAAAAACTGGTTATACATTGTTGGTGATGAAAATTCAATTCTTCTAAAAGTTAAAGCACTAACAATGTATGATTTAGCTGCTGTGGGGTATTTGAAACTTAAAATGATCATATTCAATGTCTTATATTCAAAAATAAAATTATATGTTATAGCTATTAATGTCACCTGAAATTGACCCCCACTGTTGCCCTGTTTATTTAGCAAATCCACAGGAGAAAGGTTTCCTTAGCACAAGCTAAACTGGCAGTATAAGAGGACACTGCTCTGCCCTGTTCTAAGTCTGTAGAGCTAAAACATAGGATCAAATTAGGTCAGGAAACAACAAGTGGTTCTTGTAATCGGTTCCCTTCCTTATTTCTTTAGCTTTGGGATACCCACACTCCCTTCAAATGTGGAAGGCTTGTGCACATGAATACAATTTCGTATCCTCAGAATTATGATTTTTAATGGTCTCCTGCTTGGAAATACTATCTATATCTTGTCCTCATTTACATTTATTAAGTTTTGACCACAAACTCAAAATCAAATTACCTTTTTCTTATTTGGTCTTGTTCAGGTATAAGTACTCAGATTCTGCTATATTTCTGTATATAAAGAAATAACATTTTCTATCTTACTTCATGAAAGAAATGACACATTTTTATAAATGAAGCTTGGATTTATCAATCATTGACATAATATCATCAAGGATAATTTTCAGTAGGTATGATCCAGAGAAAAAAATTCTGGCTAGTTTCAGAGTAGCCAAAACTGATCATTGTTATAAACTGTACTAACAACAAAATGAATGATGTTGTCATACCAAAGAGTTCCACAATAGCCCACAATGGAGCATAACAAAGGTTTATTTATTTGGGGAAAAACTCACAGTAGGGGAGCAATCCACAGTCCTCATGCCTAGGAACTAAAAGTGAATCCAGCAACAAAAAGGCCTTGCATGCTATTCAACTGTACTGATAGTATACAAGACCACGCCCAAAGTGGGCCAATGTCTTAAAGGTTGAAAGAGTTCTTACAACACCACAGTGCAATGATTTTCATCACACTATAAATAAATAAATTGTGATAAGACCAAAAAAATGAGAATTTCATCAGACTGAAAAAACAAAGAAAATACAGTGGAATGATGTTTCAGGGATGCATCTTGCTATCCTTCCAGAAATGTGACAGTGTTCTCAGCACCCACATCAGCAGAATCACAATTGCTCATAAGTGGTGTAGGAGGTCCCTCTGTTTGGGTGTTGCTTTCATTGGTTAATGAATAAAGGAGCTGCCTTGGCCTAGTTGATAGGGCAGAACTTAGGTAGGTGGGGGAGACAGAACTGAATGCTGGGAGGAAAAGAGGCAGAGTAGGAGAGACACCATGGATCCACTGGAGACAGATGCTGGGAATTTTACTTGGTAATCCACTGCCATATGGCGATACAGATAAATAGAAATGGGTTAAATTAAGATGTAAGAATTAGCCAATAAGAGGCCAAGCAGTGTTTTAATTAAAACAGCATCTGTGTGGGTATTTTGAGGCTAAGCTAGCCAAGGGGCTGGGACAAACAAGCAGCCCTTTCCTTGCAACACATAGGACTAGGAAACCCAAAACCCTCCTCTAGCTAACATCCACACTATACTCAAATGCAAAATCATGACAGGGAGACTTCTTATTAATTATGAAATCTTGACTTATGATTTATGTTTGTTTCTAATCAGCTCTTATAACTTATATTAATTGATTTCTAGTCATTTTTGTGTTGCCACATGAATTGTGACTTTTCTCTCTCTTCTTGCATGTCCTGCTTCTTCCATGTCTAGCTGATGACTCTGCCTTTCTTCTTCACTGTCTCTCTGTCAAGAATTCCTGGTTATACCTCTTACCTAGCTATTAGCAACTTAACTTTTATTAAACTGATTACAATGACACATGTTTACACAGTATAATCAAAAATTTTACAACATTTATCCCTTTTGTCTAAATAAAAAAGTAAGAGTTTTAACTCTAACATGGTTAAGCTATATACAATAAGAGTAATTATCAGGTTATAATTACATTTGCAATCCCGTTCCATCCATTTGCATTTGGCAAAATTAGAAAAAAATACTATTATTAATTTTATCTTGGTGAGAACAATGTTTTATACCTAATTTACGTTCTATCATAATTAAGGAAATCTATAAGTATCTAGTCGGCTGCTTTGTCAAAGACCCCAGAAGGATATAATATTGCCTAAAAAAACAGAAAGTGCAGAACAAGAATCTTCAACTAAGAAATGCCAGAGACATCTGATGGTCTAGGTAATCTCTCCCCAGTTTCCTGTAGTGTTGGAACATCCATATTCAGTCTGTAGGACTAAATCACACAGACTTTTCCATAAAGCAGAAATTTTGAAGGACTGTTTCATCTTGTCTTGGTAAACTTTGGCAGATTCTTTCTTTTGTGTCCTGCTTGTGATAGCATACTGTCAGTAGTAGAGGCAAGAACAATTTCTTGCCAAATGGCTAGCTTTAGCCACAATAAAACTAAATTCCACATGAATATTTTTTGATGCTTGTCATTTTTGTTTTAAGTAAACTGGTGCTGCCAGGAGCAGACATTCTTCACTGTGATGAAAAGTCTTATCTTACTATGACATTTTAAACTCCATATTCTGTAGGTCTTCAAAGTGTTTGAAATACTTATGTAAATTATATCTATGTATGACCTTGAAAACATATTTAATTTGACAAAATTTGATTGATATAGATGACTTGTCTTTTGAAAATATCTTAAGTAGATTTCAAGGACTAAAACTTTACATTTTTAATGAGTTGTATACTTGAAACAAGAATAGAAACATACACACAGTAAAATGAAACTAACTTTGAATTGGCATCAATATAAAAATCCATACCAATGTAAAATAGTTGATAATAATGGTTGCTCAAAATTAGATGCAATAATTTACCATTGTTCCCTTCAGAAAAAGATCCTTTAATCTAATCTCCTTTGTTAAACATTATTCCTGATCATGGTCAGTAACAACTTGTTGCTAACCTTGATAAATGATGACAAGCATCTGTAACATCCATACCAATCGAATTACAAAAACACCAACCCAAACTCTTGAGGATGTGGGCATCATATTCTCTTGGGTACTTCCTGTTGAATAGGAATAACGGCATCTTGAAAAGATCCTGAGAAAACTTAGTTAATGGCCATGTCCTGCAAAAACTAGCCATAACATTTGTTGTCTATTCTCCGTGGAATGGGAAAGTGCAAGGTTTATCTGTAGTCCTTGCTAGAATAGTCTGTGAGGTTAGACCATCTCAGTCAGAAGCCTTGAAACTGTTCTGGAAATAGAATTCTGAGGACACTGCAACAGAGGTGCTCTGAGAGACTGGAGTACCTGGGCCACCTATTTTTATTGGTTCCATGTTCCTTTGATTTGAAAACAAACAAACATTTAAAGGTTACATACATATCTGTATTAACACAAGTTAGAATTCTATATTGTATAAACACCAGTAAAGATGACTTTTTGTTTTATTTTTGAACAGGTAAAATATGTATCACCTCTCATAATTTTTCTAGTTTTTTTTAATGTCTATAATTACAATTTTCAGGAAGTCTTTACCTCTCAAACTTGATCATCTTAAACCTTTTAAATTCTTATCTTATATTTTACTTTTAAAATAATTTTTCAATGACTTTCTATACCCATTTTGTTTTCTTTTTTTAAACCCCCATACATTTTCAAATACACTGTAACCTGTTTAGAGGTCTTTAAAGTATGAATCAGTCTTAACTGAGTACATGAAACAAATCTAAAACTGGCTATGTCAGAAACCATATGGCTCAGCTTAGCAAATAGTACTAGTGCATGGTACTGGTCACTGGCTCCAGCCCACAGACAGCAGGTGGTAGTCAAACCTCAGTTTGTTGCCCACTGGAGTGACTGATGTCACCAGGAAGCATCAATTGACTCTATGTTTTGAAGATTTTTGTAAACTTTAAAAAAAAATCCCACCTCCTCCCAGCCTCCCATTCCCTCCCCCTCCTCCCACTCTTCTCCTCCTCCCCCCACTCCTCTCCCCCTCCCTCTCCAGTCCAAAGAGCAGTCAGGGTTCCCTGCCCTGTGGAAAGTCCAAGGTCCTTGCCCCTCCATCCAGGTCTAGGAAGGTGAACATCCAAACTGGCTAGGCTCCCACAAAGCCAGAACATGAACTAGGATCAAAACCCCGTGCCATTGTCTTTGGCTTCTCATCAGCCCTCATTGTCTGCCATGTTCAAAGAGTCCGGTTTTATCCCATGCTTTTTCAGTCATTGTCCAGCTGGCCTTGGTGAGCTCCCGATAGATCAGCCCCACTGCCTCAGTGGGTGGGTGCACCCCTCGTGGTCCCGACTTCCTTGCTCATGTTTTCCCTTCTTCTGCTCCCCATTGGGACCTTGAGAGCTCAGTCCAATGCTCCAGTGTGGGTCTCTGTCTCTATCTCCATCCATCTCCAGATGAAGGTTCTATGGTGATATGCAAGATATAGGATAGAGTCATTTCAGGTTCCCTATCCTCAGCTGCCCAAGGAGCTAACTGGGGACATCGCCCTGGGTACCTGGGAGCCCCTCTAGGTTCAAGTCTCTTGCCAACCCTAAGATGACTCCCTTAATTAAGTTATGTGATTCCCTGCTCCTCTATCCAACCTTGCTTTCTCCCAATCATTCCGTTTCCCCAAGTTCCCCCCATTCTCCCCTTCTTACTTTTCTCTCCCCATCTCCCCTTACCTCTGTCCCACCACACCCCCAAGTTCCCAAACTTACACCTGTCAGAATGGCTAAAATCAAAAACACCAATGACAGCCTTTGCTGGAGAGGTTGTGGAGGAAGGAGTACCCTCATCCATTGCTGGTGGGAATGCAAACTTGGGCAACCACTTTGGAAATCAGTGTGGCGGTTTCTCAGGAAATTCGGGATCAACCTACCCCTGGACCCAGCAATACCACTCTTGGGAATATACCCAAGAGATACCCTATCATATGACAAAAGCATTTGTTCAACTATGTACATAGCAGCATTATTTGTTATAGACAGAACCTGGAAAAAGCCTAGATGTCCTTCAATAGAAGAATGGATGAAGAAAGTGTGGAATATATACATATTAGAGAACTACTCTGTGGTAAAAAACAATGACTTCTCGAATTTTGCATGCAAATGGATGGAAATAGAAAACACTATCCTGAGTGAGGTATCCCTGACCCCAAAAGAGGAACATGGGATGTACTCACTCATAATTGGTTTCTAGTCACAAATAATGGTCATTGAGTCTATATTCTGTGATCCTAAAAAGCTAAATAAGATGCTCACCTTACTAGACCTGGATAGAGGTGGGTGTTCTTTGGACTTCCCACAGGGCAGGGAATACTGATTGCTCTTTGGGCGGTCGAGGAAGGGGGATTTGATTGGGGGAGGGGGAGGGAGGGGGCGGCGGTGGGGAAGAGACAGAAATCATAGCACACCATACAGAGGTTGTAGAAACCGGCTCAACATGGCATGGTACAGGTATGAGGGCGCTCTCCACATGGCCTAAGACAGGGTGCCCTGTGATCTGTTTACTTTAATCCTGCTAGATGCCCTTTATTTGAGGAGCACCAAGGATGGGCAACTCATGGCAGGATAATCCCCCTACCTAAGACAGGGCCCTGGGAACCTTAGAACCCGTAAGGGGGGAAAGTAAAAAGGCCTGGTCCCCACTTGACCTAAGAATCATCAGGCACCCCTGTGTTCCCAGGAGAGGTAAATTGCTTCTCCACTCGAGAGGAGGGTCTCTCCTTATCTCAGTCCCTTCTCCTTTAGATCTGACACCATGGTTGACTCTGACGGGTGCTCTCCACGTAATAACTACCTGCCTTTATATAAGAGAAAGGGGGAATCTGTTGGGAGCCGTTTCCCCCTAATAATCATTACAGGAACCATCACCCTGGCGAGTCTGCAGGGAACCCCACACCCATAATTGTGCTAAGAATAGTTCTATTGCCCCACACCCAATTAAAGCTGTTAATGGAGAAAAAATAAATAAATAAAATACCACTAAAAAAAATAAAAAAAAATAAAAAAAAGTCCTAAAGGATGTATCCAGATCTTTTCAAAGAGGCCAGACTCCAACTCAAAGAAAGTAAAGATCTACCCCATACCTAAATTCTTTCTACATATTTGGAGCCAAATAAATATTTAAATTAAGACTGAAAAAAAAAAGAAGGTGAACCCAAAGAAAAACATATAGTTATTATCCTGGATATAGGAAGTAGACAAGATTGCCGGGCAAAAAATTTTGTAAACTTTCTTAGGCCTTATGAGGATATATGTGGCCAGATGTTGGATATCATAGGTAATAGGCTTTTTCTTTGGGCTGCCAGTTCACAAAAAAAAGTAAAAAAATTAAAAAAAAACACGGAGAACTTCTTATTAATTATAAAACTTTGACCTATAGCTTTTGTTTGTTAAGATTACCCCATTTCTATTCATCTATGTGTTGCCACATGACGCGTGACTCTTATCTCTCTTCCTGGGTGCCTTGCTCCCTGCATTCTGGCTAGTGACGTTCCATTTCTTCTTTGCAGAACTCTCCCTGGCCAACAGTCTTGACTGTACATCTAGCCTAGCTATTGGCCATTCGACCTTTTATTAAACCACACACAGTGACATATCTTTACACAGTGTAATCAAATCACTCACAAAGCATACGTGCAAACACACACAAATACGTGTAAAGAAAAAGTTTTAAAAACTCACATTACTTTTTCTGTTGTCTAAAACTATCATGGATATTAGTGTAAATCATTAAATGGTTTCTGTTTTGCATGGTTTTACATCATGTAGTGATGATATAGCAAAGGTAAGTCCCTCTAGCCAACCTAACTTTAGAAACTCATGAATGAGATTAGGAAGCGATCATCATTTACACTTATTATACGTTACATGAAATGAGCTTTAGCTATTAACTCTAATTTGCTCCTCATCAAAGACAAACTATTTAGGAACTAAAACCTTTCTGTCAGTTAGAATTTTAATGAATTAAGATGAAACGAGACAGTGTTAATTGGCAGTTATTGCTGCAGGATAGATTTGAGATCTTGTATGAGAAACCATTTTTTCTCTAACAGGGCTAATTTGTTTGATTTAATTCTAAGGATGCACCAAATATTTCCCCAAACTAATCATATTTTTTAGAACTGTGGAATGGTTTAAGTCTGTTGGTCTTGCATAGATTCTCAATTCTATTTAAAATTGATCTAATTTTTTAAAATAAAATGCTGGCTTAAGCCACATTTGTGTTCTAAAAGCTGTGCACATAAACTCAAAAGAGTAACATGCTTACATTTTCTAATATACACACATTTGTGTCAATACTTCTTTTCTTTTGTTCTTTCTGACTCAGATATAAATGAATGTGAAGCTGAGCCTTGCAGAAATGGTGGAATATGTACAGACCTCGTTGCTAACTATTCCTGCGAATGCCCAGGAGAATATATGGGAAGAAACTGTCAACATAGTAAGTGTTATAATGTAACTACATTTATACTGCTTTCACTTGTTAAGTCTACATTTCCAATGGAATATGAACCTAAATTATTATCATCTGCTTTGAGAATGCATGATTGATTGAAGTGACTCATTGCATATGTGTTCTTATTGACACACATATTCTCTGGGGGTGTTATTCAGTCTAGAGACATGGAGATGCACCACGCATAATCTGAAAAGAATGGGAGCTTCTTATCAGATACCCAGGCTTATTTCTGCATTGCTCCCATTTCACATATCGATATATATAACACTAAAATTTATGCCAACCAAGGGAGATGCATTGGATTGAAAATATAATGGAAATTAACTCAGTTGCAGTTAACATACAGAGATAAACTATAATCCAGCAAAGATTTGGAACCTATGACAGTAGAGTTCTAATATCTGGGACTAATAACTAACAAAATGTTAATAAGTAGGAGGAAATTATTCTTTAACAATTTATTGTTAATTTTTTAAATTAAATTTGGAAAGAAGAGTGGCAGGCCTGTAATCAATGGAATGGTGCTTAACTTGAGGTAAACCTTTGTAAATAATAACACCAATAACAATATTTCATAATTTGGGGCATTAAGCAAACTTCATAAGGTGCTGATTTTATGTATATTGTGCCCTCTGAATAACACAATAACTTAATTCAAATTCATAATAATAATGCAGGTTGATATTTAGCTATAGAAACTCAGGCTGATGTTTCATATGGTTTTTCCAAGTTTTCACAACATAAGTCACAAGATGTATCATGCTTGTTGGGGTTTATGTCCTGCCCAGTACCCCACAGCCGGCAAGTCCCAAGGAAAATCAAACAGAGATCTCTATAAGCTATAAAACTGATTGGCCCATTATCTCAGGCTACTTATTAGCTCTTGTAGCTTATATTAACCCATTGTTCTCATCTATGCTAGCCACCTGGTTCGGTGCCTTTCTCAGCAGGGCAACTCATATCTTGCTTCTTCAGAGGTTGGGCAGGAGTAGGAGGAATTCCTCCTTCCCAGAATTCTCCTGTTCTCATTGCATCATTTTTACTTCCTGTCTAGTTTCCTGCCTATACAACCTGTCTGGCCAATCATTATTTATAAGTATAAGGCAACACTCCACATTTAACATGAAAATTACCTATCAGGTATCAGAATTGTCTAATGGTATTTTTAAATATATTATTAGTAGCTGTTTATTAACTATATTTATAGGTGGGTTAAGGCAAAATAATTTCAGTTTAGATTTGTATATAGTTCACACAACACACTTGCTTTAACATGTACTATTTTCCATTTATTTATTGCAAGATTTGATTAAAGTTCATTGTTGTTTATTCTTAATGAAATCACTTTTGATTGGCATGAATATCATTTAGGTGTCCCTGTATTTATTAAAGTATCACAAAATTCCTCTAATTAAAGTCTTTGTGTAGTTTCCCTTGATTATTTTAAATGACAAGCTCAAGAGCTCAGGGGGCCAATTTCATAAACAGCTTGGAGAAAAATGATGACGTTCTGTAATGATAAACGCATCCTTATGAGAATGGATGCGTTTTGTCATGTGTGTTTAACTGGATGTGATACTTAAGCTGAAATAATGCAATGGAAATCAAAAGTATATTAGTTAACTAATCTAAAAATAACCAGACTTGATTTTATTTGTTGGGTTTTGTAGCTCACAATAACCATATGCATTTCCCTCTTGAGTGTTTAAATAGGACATAATTAAATTTCAGGAATGACACTAAAATGCATTTTCATCACTACACTATTTATGGATAAAATAGTTACCCATAGAGCTCTTATAATTCATAACTCCAGAACATCATGCCAAAAAAGAATTGAGACTCATATGATTTGGGGTGATGGGGGTCAAAAACAAAACCAAACTCTTCTGTAGGAAATAAGGTAATGCTTCAGAATACCAAACTGCTCTAGATAGCAGATGAGTAAAATATTGTAGGTGCCTCGATCAACCTTTGTTCTAATAATTCTACCTATGATTGTAACAAAACATAATATATGTGAACAAATTTTGAAAATTTAGAGCTAGGTTTATTTGCCTTCATTTTCAGCAGCCACAATTGGAACCTTCACTAACAAACTAATTAGTATATGCAAATACCCAGGCACATATAATATCTACTTTTTACTTCTCTATGCATGTATATTTGTCTTTTTGCTACTTGCGTGTATGCCAATATCTTTCTATCAACACTGGTTTACTCAGTTGAAAAGTTGTCAAACATTTTATAAATACATGTGAAATGCATGTTATACCCTTGGAACTTGATTGATGATCTTGAAACAATTATTAATGACAGCGGTCATATCATAATGTTGATTTTAATTTAAGGTTGCATTGTGTGTCAAACTCCACTCTACATAATTTAGAAACCAAGTTACTTAATCCTCTCAGCAACGTTTGAAATAGGTTCTGTCTATTTCCAGCTTCACTTTATGGAGAGAATGAAGCTAGAGATTAATTGAGTAACTTCCTTAGGTATTGTATGGTTAGTAAACTACAGTTTGGCCTGAATCCCAGCTAGCTGCAGCTGCATAACCTGCAACTTTGCATATAATGTTCCTGCCATTTGTGAGACAAAGGAATGAGTTTGTTACACCACACACTTTCAAGCACTTGCCTTTGAGGAGTGACCTTAAGTTGTCTTGGCAATATTGGAGGCAAGAGCATAGACTTTGCCCTAATAAATAGAACTGAAATTCAAATTTTTCCTTTCTGCTGTTCCTTTCACTATACAACTGAGTTAATTACTCATCTTAAGCTTCAGATTCCTCATCTACAAATTGATTTCTACTAATGGACATTGTATTAGCCACATATATCAAGTATTTTGTAAGACATCTATATTAAAAACTATAAACAATGTCACGAGAATTTTTTACTTATTAAAAATGGTATTATTAATGAAGCCTCATGGTATCTTTAAATATCTATGTAACTTTATTTAATTTATTTTTATTACATACTCAACTTACCCATGCTTAGTAACTGAGTATATGTGATTGAGAACAATGTGTGTGGAAGACAGCAATAATGTCTCAGATGATTCGATTTTTAAGGTGCATGAGGTAAAAAAAAATACTGAGGCATCTCCAATTATATAAGGATAAGTACTCTTACACCAACTAAAATAACTCCAGGAGACAGCAGTTACTATCTTTTCCCTTCTTTAAAATATAAAGTCAACCATGAACCCTTAATTATTCATTCATGCTTGGGTGTTTGTGGCTATTTTAAGATATCAATGCTCTTTTTCAAAAACCTTAGTGAAAAGGAAACATAAGCAATATATTTGGAGTAAATAATGTGGTATCTTCTTACAACATAAAGATGAATATATTATGAATTATAATATATAGCACTGAAGAAATCTACTAGTAAAATAATCCCGGCAGACAAAGGCCATATAACCTCACACATTTGTTAATCATAAAAGACTGATCTATGGAAGTGAGAATGGTATAGGTTAGGATGTGATATTGTGGGAGAGCTGGAGGAAGATAACAAGTTATGGATAGGAAAAATAAGTTCTGGAGAGCAGTTATGTTTTAGAGTAACTAGAAATAGCAATAATATAATATTTCAAATAGCTAGATTATATTAATGTTTTTATCTAGAAAAATAACAGTTAATGAAGAGGTATGTATAACCTGATTTGGACCTTATATATATAAAAAATGTATGCATTAAAACATAGCACACTTTGTTAATATGTACTTTTGTTTTTGATCTATTTAAACTGGTTTTTAAAAAAATTTATTGAAACAACTTGTATCTTATATTGGAGAAATTTTATATTTCTCTTTTGGTCTTGTTGTATGTCATCAGACAGCACCACTTCCATTGATTTCTCTGTAAATGACATAAATGAATTCTTCCTTATGGTGGAATAAGAGTTAGTTGTGTGTATATACTGCATTTTCTCTATCATTCTTGAGTTGATAGGTAAATAGGCTGCTTCCATGATTTGACTCTTGAGAATATAAGAGTCTTGCAATGTGGCTGGGCTTGTGGCCCTGTTGTTATGCTCACTTAATTCTCCTTAGGTGTACACCCAAGGAGTAGTGTGTGTGTACATTTTCCTTTCCTATGAGTCCTCATCAGCATTTGTTGTCAATGGTTTTCTTGATAACTGCTAAGGTGAAAGTGAACTGGAAACTAATAATATTAGAATGACTTAGGAAAGAGGAAAGTTACCAATAAGAGTAGAGAGAAATATAAGGGAGAGTAATGGATAATAAATTAATAGATGTATAGTACATGTGTATGGAAATTCCATAATGAACTGCTTTACCTGTATGATTAATATATGTTTATAAGATGAATGTATAAGCATTTAGACAAATAAACGGCATATTTTTATGTAGGAGCCTGCTCTTACAAAGTCAGTGAGGGTTCCTGGAACGGAAAGTCATTAAGGACAAAGGAGAGGCAAATGAAAGAAACTGATACAAAAGATATAGGATAGAATTGGGAGGTCTGTCTAGCAGCCTGTTGGTCAAATCAAGCAGACAAATGGCCCAGAGTTTATTTTAGCGCTTGCTTATATACAAAAGCAGGACAAACTGTGGCACAGTCAGTATCTAACCACAGGCCATTCCTGTCCTTAAATGAGCAGTCTCCTCTCTAACATGCACTTGATGCTTGAAAGCAGCTTTACTTTCTGTTTTGATATTCCAGAGGTTTGGTGTCAGAAGTATACTTTCGACTAGATAGTGTTCTTTTCTCATGGGCAAAACGTTCTTTTCCATGGGCTAAATCAGAAGTCTCCCATAGCCCTCAAGGTTATTGGAAAAAGCAGAGCAGGCAAGCTTGAACTCAGATGACTTATAAGTCAGAATGGACTCCAGATGGAAACTGAGTCACACAAAGGCTCCCACATTTTCAAAATAACTTGTATATAAAATAAGGTTTTTAAAAATTATCAGCACTTGGAAAAACATTAAATATGAATAAGAGCAAATAAATCAGATTGCATTCAAATCTGTGATTAAATAGACCAGAGGCGAATGTTTTTTGAAGCATTCTTGGCATGACTACATAGATATGAGGTTTTATAACATCTGTGAATAAATTAATTTGTTCTCTAATTACATCCAGCTACCTTCCTTCTGAGACTAGGGAGCAACAATAGTCAGAATGGAATCAATTTCGACTGTCATGCATTACACAGATTAATGGTGTGAGAAAGAATAATATAGACTCTGATTATAAAAACTGACAAGTGTCATGGAATCAAACAAGAGTAACTATGACAAAAGCATTACACAATAAACATTTTAGATAAAACCAGAAGAAAGTAGTTTTTAACCTAAGCTAAAGGACATTGGAATTGAAAAATTCACAAAAAAAAAGACATAACAATGAATGTTACCTTTTCATTAGCAGAATGATTTTGGAATAGCCTAGTGTCACAGTGAGACAGCACCCAACCTCATCTTACCTGCAATGAAATCAATAGCCATGATACTCAAAGCATTGCTTTAAGTGAGGCATTCCCTGTACCAACATCTACATCACAGATCTGGGCAAAGATTCATGTCACATGGTACCTACCATATGAATACAGAAAGTTTTTGTACAAACAAAAACGAATTTTGTGTTTTATTGCAGATCCATTCATCCCCCTTCAACTCCATCAAGAATAAGTTGTGCCATACTGTCATTAATGGGTCCTCGGCATGCAGGAGAGATTCCTTTGAGAGATCAAAGTGTGCCATGACTAGGGTTCACACTGTTTGGGTTACTATTTCTTCCCATACCATGTTGCAGAATGCAGAACATGGTGACCTGGGCAGGGCCAAGCACCAGTCCCTTGGCCAACAGTAGACCAGTCCCACATGATAAGGAAGTGGGAATTTACCAAGTATAATAGAGTTGAATTTGTAGGCAGAATGGCCGAGTGGTTGTGAGGCCAGTATATTGCCAGACATAGTCCTATATGCAGAGCTTCCACAATCTTCCCATAATACATGTTCTCACATAAATCTCATATCCTACAAAAGGTATTATTTAGGGAGAAGAGTATACTGGTCCTTAGAATGATAATGAAATAAAAGAGAAAGAAATATAAACAACTGGCTCATGTAGACCTTTCTAGAATGCATGAAATACCTCTAACAAATTGAATCACGTTCTCATTTCTTTGTAGTTTAATATTGTGTTGTAAATGATGAATGAAATACCATACAACAACTTTGAATTTTAATTTATGGCACTATTCCTCTATTGTTACACTGTAGATGTCTTGGATTTTCAATTTAGCCTTTTATTTACCTTTCTTAGATTATAAATCCAAATTGTAACATGGACTTGTAGCATGTGAAACTATCAAAGAACTTAAAACATATGTAGTATCAAAAGTGAAAAAAAATTACACAAGAAAATCATTAGAAAAGAAGTTTTTCCAAGTCTAGAACCTGAGACATGGTTAAAATAGAATTTTTATGACAGATTTTAGCTACCAAGCACTAACATTGCACGTTAACCTCTACATGTAATGGGAAGGCATTCTTGTACACATTCGTCAAATTTAGGGTCTGATGATCATTGTGAGCCTGAAAGAGTTCATTCAAAATGAGGAAATTAGATCAAAATCCACAATGATTTCCTATGCTATCATGACCAGCAGCAGCAGGGGTGCATGCCTTTTTTAGACAGAGAAAGGTTATAGATGGTCCCTCAATAACAGCAATAACCCAAATGATAGAGTTATTTTCAGAGCTCTCACAGATTTCAAATAGGTGCAATAAATTTTACTGGCAACCTGGAGCTTAATTTAACAGTGACAGAAGCAGCATGAATGATTCCTACCGAAGGCTTTCAGTGGTGCCAAGGCCATGTGTGCAATTCTACATCAAGGCTATCTGTATCTGCTGAGAGATGCAGGCAAAATGAACTGCTTTCTGCCTGGGTGTGTAGAATTTGCCAGTGTAATTAGGACATCTGAAGAAAGTAGGGTTGCTTGTTACAAAGATGTGGGCTGTCCCCTCAAACCCTTAGATGATAAAATTCAGATATGGAAGCTAGAGCACCCTATTCGGATTGGTACCATCCTTTCAACTGGGAGGGATGTGCCTTTCATTCCCAAATAAGCTAATTAAAGTTCTTGATCTGTATAACACAGCTTTAAATAAAATCAGTACACATCATGCACAGTACACTTCTGGGATATATTAACTGCATGGGAATCAATCATATGCAAAAAATAAAATGAAGTGAAAATAAGAGCTAACTACATTGCCTGTGGATGAGAAATGTTATCTAACCCTGGAGAAAATGTTGTTGTAAATATATCTTTATTTGTTTACTGGTATTAAAGTTTAAAAGAAGTTAAGTTGCAAATGATAGATTTCAGTAAAGACCTCTTAGAAAGCTAAATACTATTAATATACTTCTACAATCATGTTAATTAAAACTCAGCTATTAAGAAACAATTAAAAACCGAGATGACTGGATGGCATTGCTAAGAAAGGAAGTGTGTGTGTATGTGTGTGTGCATGCGTGCACACGCACACATGCATGTGTGTGTACGCACGTGTGTGTTTGTGTATGTAAAATCACAATGAAAAAGTAAACTAAGGTTGGATGTGGACCCATGTGCCCATCACCTCAGCATGACGGAGGTAGAAACAAAAAGCACAATAGTTCATGGTTCACCATGGGTTCAAGTCCACCCTAGGCAAAATGACATCTCATTTCAAAACTCAAAATCAAAACAAAATAATAATCAGAGAAATGAAAGGAGAAACAATTAAGAAAGAACAAGGAAGATCATGTTTGTAAAGAGTTAGCCAATAAAATAAAGCCTTAGGAAAGAACTTCTAAATTAAAGTCTCAAGACATTAATGGTCCTTATGTAACTGCAGCAGTAGATGGAGAAGCATGCTGGATTGAGTGTCTAGACTGCGCAGGTGTAAGTCAGAGATAATAATCACAGATATGATCCCAGGTTATGGGGCATGTTAATCTGAGCATATAACTCAAAAGAGACATTAAAGCAGCCAAGGTTGTAAAAATAAATTTCATAGTACTTACCTGAATAGCCTTATCTGGTCAAAAATATGTTTTTAGAACTCTAAAGAATCAGACACATAAGATATCCAACATGAAAGTGACTTGAACGTTAGTATGGTTCTATAAAAAGAACGAGAAGTGCAAAGTCAGTGAGGGCAATAGTAAACTTCAAGGAAAACTGGGGTAGGCCAAAAAATAAACTTTTCTGACAAAAGAAATGGAGAGAACCAGAGTTGTTTAAGGAAGTCCATAAATGCATGTCACTATTATCCAACCACAAAATACCCAGCATGGAAAATGCAGTTCTATACTCAGAAAAAATTCTGAAATTGCTGCGTTGGCTTCATCCAAGTAAAATTCACTTTACATTTTCTTACACTCAAATAAACACAGATTTTGGTGAACACCTATTAAATGATGACTCATGTGTAAATATTATTTCTTATCTACTAAATAGTAACTTAATAATATCATCTTTTCCAATAGAATTATTCCTGTATTCTAGGATAACTAATAATCTTCCTTTCATTTATAATTATTGTATTTTTGAAATTATAATATGGTAACATTGATTCCTAGCCCTTCTTTTCTTCAAATTCACATGCCCTTACCTGCTCTCCCACAAATTCATGTCCATTTTTATTCACTAATTGTTATTGCAGGCATATATGTATTTGTATATACACATTTATTTTTATAACCTGCTGTAGCATGAAAGAATGTTTCCTGGAGAGAAAGAACACATGCCTATTCCCAGATAAGGAACCCACAATGTACCAAAGTACAGATATGACCAAAGTCCAACGTGGTGAACCAGTGAATTTTATTGGGGATATTTACAGAAATATAGGAAGTATTCACTTACAGGTGCAGAAACGACTCAACGACAGCTTCATCACCAAGGTATACCCTAGCACAAGTGACATTTCATAAAAACTGGGAACCAAGAACATGCTACATAGCCAGCAGTCAGCTCAGCAAGTTGAAGAGCATATTTCGAGTTTGTCTACATTTCTTCCATGCTCTTGGAAACTGTAGCAGAAAATGTGCTCAGCCCACATAGTGTTATTTCTGTGTATATATTCAGGACTGACCATATAACACGGGAAAATCAACTGGTGTTTTCCTGATGGGAGACCACCACTCTCAGCATTCCTCAGACGCCTGTAGTTCTTTATGTAGAGTTGGAGTCTATGGGCTTTTCCCTGTTCAGTTTGGCATGTCAATTGGTGTCTTCCTTGTTCAGCACACTCATGAGACTTTATGGAAAAAGCTTTTCTACTAACTGCATTATTGGTCTCATTCCTTTAAATGCTTTCTACTAAGTATTTAATCAAGGCAGACGGCCTCAAGGTATAAATGAACAAAGGAGCTTGAACAAAACGCCATATATTGAATTTTCAATAGTTGCCCAATATATATATCTTGTGCTGGAGATTAAACTGATAGCCTTGTGATTGCCTGGCAAGGATTTCTCTAGTAAACTGCGCCTCTAATCCCATGAATATAGGAAATGACCACTAGAATATTAGCACAAGCTATGACAAGCAGTAGCAGATATCACATACATTTTCATATCATATTGTATTTGATTTAAATATCTAGCAATATAAGGAATGTTTTTCTTAATATAAATTTTATCAAACCAATTATTAGGTCTTTTAATAATGTTTTAGTAAGTATTTATATATAACACATTTTAAAGCAGTTTGTGTTTTCTTGTATTTTATTCTATTCATTCAAGGGCATCGTCCTGAAAAATATCTATCAATTTCACCACCTAATAACGGGTGATATCTATGTAATATCTATGTGATAGAAAGGACTTAAAACCCCTAATTCATGTTTTATCTGTAACCAAATATGTTTCCTCTGTATAATGTGAATGAAGCCTTTGGAGTTAAAACTTGTCACCGAGAATTGTCACTGGATGTCAATGTCAGCCAATTACTGTTCTCTCTAATGAGTTTTGTTTTCTGTCACCATGCATATGATACCTAAGGGAGGAAAAAACAGAATAAAATATGTATTAACTACAGTGTAGGTTTAGAAAGTTCTAATGTGTAGAAAGATGAAACCATCTATTAACTCTTAGATGTATTTAAAAGGCAAAGGGAAGCCAACTGAAGAATACCCATGCCATGCCTTCACGGCCACCATCTCTGACATGTTGGAATCTCTTAATCGATTATCCATGTAGAAGTTAATAGGAATTGATATTTGACTACAGTGTCTTTCACACAGGTGATGCATAATAAGTCACTGGTGTATGAGTTCATAAAAAAAAGTTTCAGTGGTTCAGAATTATCACCTCAAGAACAAGTAGATGTGGACTCATACCAGAGAAGAAAGTACATCTATACATGATTTTTTAAAGTTTATTTTATTTTATGGATGCATTGTCTCCATGTATGCCATGTGCCAAGGAATTCAGAACTGGAGGTACAGTTGATTATGAGCCACCGTGTGAACGCTGAGAATTGAACTCAGTTCCTCTACAATAGCACCCAGTGCTCTTTCTCACTGAGCTGTCTCTCAGCATCTGTAACTGATTTATAACAAATTGCGTATCACTTTTAAAGCCTTAAATTAGGATAAATGTAATTGTTTTTTAAAGGTGGCTCCTTTTTTAAATATTAGATTCAGTTACACCTAGACATGTTTAATGCAGTATATGGCTCCCAAAAACTATGCTCCTAACAATTGCTTAGACTTTCTTTAACGATGCTAATTAAATGGACACAGGTATAAAGTATAAGGGATTGTCTAACAACTCAGGATTTTTCAAAGACTCTTAACAACACAGTTATGCTACAGGCTGAGACAATATCAAAATACATAATACATGATCTTTGATACTAAGACATATGTATATTGTAGTCATGACCTTCTTTTGGCTTCTCTGGTTTATGCAAAGAGAACCATCCTATTTATCTGGATAAAAAGAGGAACACCTTCAAATTATATATAAACCCAAACTGGTAAATTGCTTGTATTTATGTTATGCCCCCTCTGTTTCTCTATTATCAGTTCTATATTAAATAGGCTGCCAGAAATTTTTATTCTTGCATTCTTATTCTATTGCTTTTGCTACAAAAATGATGAGTTCCATTTATTGAGATTTCTCCATTATGACAATATTTTTACTTAAAATGCTTCCTTTAAATAAAGGTTCAGTAGGTCAGCAAGTTGTGCATGAAGACCTTACTAGCAACATAAAGTGACAGGTTTTTTTTTATATCTGAGTAAAAAAAGAATTCATAGGTGATTTTATCTCCTTTTCTTAGCGTGGGAAGTGCTATCTTTTGAGACTTATTTCATTATTAGAGCAGTTTGACAAAGTTCCTTGTGCATGCTCCTTTGAGTTTATTAATTACGCAAAACTATAAATATTGACATGAAACTATTATTAATTGTATCACTATAGTGGCTGGTAGAGTCATAAAAAGGTAAATGTTCCATGTCCTGTGAGTCAAAGAACATAATATTTAATCTTAAAATAGTTTTAAGAAATATGCAAATTTTTACACTGAAATTAATATGGCAACAGGAGAGGGGAAAATTTAGTCTAAGGCACTAAATGTAACTGGTTGAAAATCTCTCATGTACTTTACAAGTAAGGGTAATGCCCTCAGAAACTTATTAGAATTTTCTTTATTTTTATCATTAAAATTAAGAAATATCAGAAACATACTTAGAAACATAAAATGATGTTTTGATTTTCTCCCCACTATAAATGGGATCCATTCAAATCCTCTACTTGCAGCACTTCGCCAAAGGCCATGCACAGACTGCTTACTTGTTGCCCTTTAATTGTTGCCAGTGCCTTCCTTCTCTTGGTGTTCCAAATCTTTCCTCTGATCTCAACTTCCCAGGAAAAGACATTTGTAGATATTTTTCTCATTGTATTTACTGCCTCCCCTCAACATCAATTAAAATACATGCATTGTATTTTACATTGAATAAGGTATATTTGGGAAATTATGTAGGTAAGTAATGTTCCTTTGACTTTAGTAATATTTACAAACACAGACACAAAGAAGGGACCCCCACACACACACACACATGAAGGGGCTCACAAACACACACACACACACACAGAAGGGGTTCACAAACACACACACACACACAGAGAAGGGGCTCACAAACACCACACACACAGAGGAGACCCACAAAGAGTGGGAGGGTGGGGAGGGAGGGACAAAGAGAACAAAACATCATCTACTATAATCTTGAAAATGAGAAGCAGAAAGTAATATATGTAAAAGTATGAACAGAAAACTATTTAATCTAAATTAAACTGAAGTTTTAAAAAGAAAAATTGGAATATTATTCTTGTTCATCTTACACTTTTTAGCAACATAAAAATGAAAGACGGCCACTGTTTTACACTCTACTTTCAGCTTCTCTACTCTCAAAAATATAATTATAGAGTTTTTGAAATCTCAGTAGCAAACTAGCCAAGGAATGTCGCAACAAGGCTGCTTTTATTAAAGGATGAAAAGATTTTTCATTTTTACTATTCCGTTTTAACCACATAGTACAAGATAGTTTTAAAAACAGTGTTTCAGTTAGTAATTTTTGCTGTTCATTAGCCATGCTTATGAAATTCAAGGATAAAATCTCACTTTCTAAATGACGAAGGTTGGAGGTAACTATAATTAATTGAATAATTTTACTCACGTTACTATAAAAATCATTAAATGCAGATGATGAGCTCTGGGTCCACGCGAGTGTGATGAGAGTAGACAGTGGGTGTGCGGGGAATGCCCTCTTCCTGACACACAAATATTTAACTAGTGGTTTTTCATTGTTATTATGATTGCTGTATAAATATAAAAAGACTATTGAAAAGACAAGGTGACAAACAAACCCTCAAGTAAAGCCACAAAGCACATGATAGATAGTGGTAATGATTTGGGAAATTATGGATGAGCGCTCATCTTGCTAGCAGGCCACCTACGGTCCAATGTCCTGTTCCCCGTGGTAACACTGCAAACACTTACCTCCCCAATTGATGCCGCACCACTCCGTTACACAAAAAGCAATGTTCTGTATCACAATGGACTTTCTTGAGTGAAGAAATATAAAAATGGCCCCTATATTTACAGTGATGCTAAACAGCAAGAGAGGAAATATAAAAAGAGGTAGAAATCCTTGAGGTAGCCTTTTCACAATCAACCTCAGTTATGCATCTCTTGATATGAAATGACACCAACTTTAAACTTGATCCCACGAAGCTATGTCCTGCAATATAATCACTCTCTACCTTACTGAAGTAAGAAATGTTATGCCTGTGAATTATACAAAGAGTCAAAACACATATGTGCACACACACACATGCATGTTTAGCTTTCTGAGGACTTGTGTAGAGCTAAAAAGTCAGTTTTTTGGTCCTTGTCTTCAACTTCACTTAAGAGATTTTTAATTACTCACTCATGCATATGCCAGGCTTGCTAACTCATAAGCTCTCAGGAATTCTCCTGTTTCTAACACACATCTTGCTAGAGGAGCGCTGGGGTTATAGACTAAGATTGAAATCATGGGATTTTTAACTCTTGTCCTCATTCTTGTATAGAAAGTGCTTTATTAACTGACCTATATTCCTTTCCTAACTCCCCCTTATATATGTGTGATCATGTGTGTGTGTGTGTATACACATATATGTGTATATGGAAAGTATATATATTGCCACATATGTAAAGATCAGAGATCAACTTAGTGTTAATTATCTCCTTCATGTTGTGGGTTCAGGGGATCAACCTCTTGTTTTTAGACTTGGTTGAAAGCTTCATTACCAACCGAGTCATTTCACTGTGTCCCCAGTCTCAAGGTCGAATGATATGTGATCCATGTCAAACCTTAATCTTCAGTCTGTGGCAGAAACAACAGGAACAAAGATTACAAAATAAATTCATCTGTATTCTCATTTATAAATATGAATCTCATAGATAGATGGCCAATGTTCCAGATTATTATTTCTATAGATTTCTTCAGTCTACTTAAACAACACTAAAATTGCAATGCTTATCATGACTCAATAATAGTACACAATTTTGGAGGGGAGCAGGTAGGATGTATAGTATATTCATCTAGAGGAAATCAACATGTCTGGATTGTACTTCTTCTAATTGTGGAAATGAAGGAAAATAGATATATAAAAGTCTGGACTGCGGTTAAAATGTATCCATAGCATGGTTGAGAATGATGAAAAAGGAGATTCCATCAATTATCTGGGTCTTAATAGAAATATCAAGTTATGTATTTGAGTACCTCTTACTGCCAGTCGCTATGAGTGATGCAGGAAATATACCAGTCAGTCTATCAGGAAGGAACCAAATACAAAAAATAAATGTCATAAAACAAGTATAATGTTACATGAAATTCAGATATATATTTATAAGTGGATATAAAAAATATATGTGCAAAAAAGAACATATAAGTTCTTTTTTAAAGTTGCAGTATGGACTTAGATTTTTTTGTATACCAGCATTGACAACAATTAATTGAGATTAGAGGAATAATGTTATAAGGAAAAATGATAGACACTGATTAAAAAACTATTTCAGATACTGTTTTCTGAGTAAAATTTATTCTAAAATATCTAGTATGGCATTGCTAAAAGGTAAATAGTAAGCATCTAATAAGTTGACCCTCACCTTCTGTATGTTTAGCATTCATCAAAAATTATTTATTTTTTGAATCTAAAGGAGTGAAATTTTCAGAAAATTTTCTTTGCATACAAAAATTTTTATTAATGAAAGTGAGCCATGTGAGAAAGTGTTGACAGATGCACAGCCATGAGGTCTTAAGCTGTGATGAAGTTATCCATAGCAGCAAATGATTACTGTAATTAATAACAATTATGTGTGCCTTGATTTCAAAATATTGTTTTGTTCTTTTTAAAACACTGTACATGTGGAAGTTACAAATCACTTAATTTAAACTCTTTGGCAAATCTGCAAATAGACCATGAGAAAAGAGTAAAGGAAGTAAGTGAGATCCAGATGTTTAAGGGTGGCTTAGCACAAAACACATGATGTAATGGATGCATAACTTTGTTTGTGAAATAAACTTTACTTATACAAGTTGTAGATGCTAGGGTATACATTATAGTTTGTATATAATATATGAAGCAGATTCAAACACTTAAATTACTGCTGGCATTTTCTCTGCTGTGTCTTGCACATGCTGAGTACAATCTTGATAATAAGTGGCAATATTTCTACTAAAATTACAGACTTTGGAAAATACGGTTATTTAATAATATTTTTGTACTGTTTCATATAATATTTAACGCAACTGGCTCTTTATATCTTTGCAATAGTACAATGAAACCTTAAGAGAATAAACCCAAAGCCATTTCTTTGCAACAAAAAGAACACATGTAAGGAAATTTTCCTGAAAACATACATACAAGTGATAATATTATATAGACTGAACAACTTTTATGTGAGTGTTATGTAAATGCACACACACGCAAGTGACATTATACTGTTTGAGTGATTATATATGTTGATACACATGCACACACACCTATGTACGTACATACAAATGTAATTATACAGTCTGAAGAGAAAATATATTTCTATACACACACACATATATATATATATTTACAAGTGACATTTTATAGACTGAGTAGGTTATATTTAGAAATATAGGCATACACACACATAAATACAGACAAGTGATATTGTACAAACTGAGTAGGTTGTATTTAGGTGTATATGTGTACACAAACTACACACACATGCACACACACACAAACCTACACTATACACATACAAGTAACATTCCACAAACTGATCGGGTTGTATTTAAGAATGTAAATATGTTCACACACATATATGCAAACAACAGCAATTAATTAAGGAAATGGACATTTTTGAAAGAAAGCATAGAGGAGTTAGAAGGAGAAAAAAGAAGGGTTAAGTAATGTAAATATATTGCAATCTCAAAAACTGAAGTAACAAAAAAGAAATATTATTTTATTTTTAGGTGGTTAACTGCTTTTTGTTATTGTTGTTACTGTTGTTTTCTATTGACAGATACTTCTCTGAAAAGAAGTCTCTGCCATACCAATTTTATGATGTTATTTCAATATATCCTGTATGTGACCTTGGAAATCAGAATAACAAATAAAAGCAACATTCATATTGTTTGTTAATACATGTGCCATGCTGGAGCAGAAAGGGTGTTGCCAAGGAGGGAAGCAGGGGTTCAGTTCAATAGGAAGGCCAGATACTTTACTTTCTGATATGCCTTTGAATAAATGACAAATTACTGACTAGTTCAGCAAAACTGCCAACAGCTAAAACAGCGTCTTCATTCATTGTAAATGTAGCATTGTTCAGATATTAAATTGGTTGGAAAATACCCATCATATATATTCCTTTTCAAGCTGTAATCTGATTTGCCACAGTGTTAATACGAGGCTCTTCTATAAGAGACCCCTATTTTCTACCACTACAGAGAAAAATGCCTGCCAGACACAGACCTATTTTAAAAGGAGGTTATTTAATTAGTTATTTTTATTTCCAGCGAGGCTGGCAATATACTGCGGGGATTCATTTCATTTTCATTCATTACAGAAGGCATGGTTTATATTTCCCCCAGGCAAAGAGCTTTATCTGACAAGTTGAATGCTTTAGTGACAAAAATATCTGATGATGGATATGGTATTAAGGAGATGACAAGTGACATGATGCTCTGAATCACTTTCCATAACTGTATGATTAATGGTTGTGCATATGTGTGTATTTATAATTTTTATTAGTGAACATTTTCATGAGAATATTAGTAGGTTTTGTTCTCCATTTTTACTTCTCTTAGAAGAGATGGATGGAGTTAAATCTGTCTGAACTTGTGGCATATATTTAAACCATAGGTCTCTAGTTATTTACAGTAAAGTCAATTTCACCCGTCCATGCATTTTATATCAGATCTCTTCAACTGCAGTAAAACAACACTACAATATTATGAAGGCATGCTGGCTTCAATAGGCTTACTAGTTTCTACTTCAGTACTTACTCCTGTCCTTCTGAACAAGTGTGTAAACGAGTGATATCCTCTCTGATACATAGATGCACATACTTTGAGGTGTATTGATATTCCATAGATTTTTTTAAAAAATAAAGACACCAGACTCCTACACCAAGCCATTCTGAATCAGTTATTATGAGATATGTCCTGGCCCTAGGACTTCTAAAGAGCTTTCCACATTAACCTAATGTGTAGCAAAACTGAAAACCGGAACTTTCAAAGGTTAAGTAAATTCCCCAAGGTCGCATTATTGGTAAATGTGCTGTAGGAGTTCAAACCCAAGCCTCCCTGACTCCTAAAGAGAAACTGGTCACATACTTTATGCAAAAGCCCTGATTAGTGTACACATTCTTGGAATTAGGTCCCCTTCATGCTCTCAGCCAGAATTGCAGAACAGGGCAATTAGCAGTAGAGAATTTGCCAAAAACTCAATGAGGTGCTTTACACTCTTATAAATTATCATTAATTAATTTATATTTGTTACCTTGGTTTTCTTTTTCTAAAATAAAGTATGTTATGTTACAGTTATGTACTGTAAATGCTCTAAAGTCAAAATGAGTGCTTCCTGTTCATTTTCTTTGCAGTTTTTGTTTAACTAATACAGTAACTTATTTCTTTTTATTTTCCATTTTTTGAGACAGGGTCTCACTGTGTAGCTCTGGTTGTCCTGGAACTCACTATGTAAACAGGCTACATATTTAAATTCACAGAGATCCACCTGTCTCGGATTAAAGGCGTGCCCCGCTAGACCTAGCTGATGTGATACATTTCAAAGTACTGTTTCCAAGGATATTTTAGTGCAGTCCTGTCAGCACGGTTTTAAATTTGCAGAGTTTATCTTTCCTGTAGCTATAGAGGAGTTGGGAAATTAAAGAAACTATTGAGCTAATGCTATATTTGCTTCCTAAAATACCACTTGTTCCTTTGTTTCTCTTTCTCTCTGTATTCCATATACTATTTATCTTTTTTATAATGAAAATAGTGACTACGACTTATGATGACTGAGCTAGATAACTGTTTACCTTTTTATGGGAATTTTACTTTAAAAGAAAAAAAACCTTTCTAAGAAAAGTAAGTCATTTTTTCTTCGTTCACGTATTTCCAAAAGTCTAAATGATACTTGTCTCATTTTGGATGAATTATGATATGTTTGCATGTTGATGACCGTACAAATTCCTGGTTTATGATATTAGTAAGCATATAAGTGTGGCTAGCTGACATTTGCAAGATGCAAGCTACTAGATAGTACCTTCTTTTCTATAATTCCACAATGAAATAGACATAGATTTCTTTTGCTTTAAAGATTTAAAGCCAGGGATGGTTTATGCCTATAATTCCAGAGACTGAAGTCATAGGATCTGGAGTTGGAAGCTGGTCTGGTAAAACATTTCTCAAAAAAAAGCAAACAAAAATATGAAATTAACAGAAAAAAGGAAAGTATATGTGTTTTAGTATAATCATTTAATTTCCTTTAAACTGATTACATATATATATATAGAGAATATACCTTTATATGAGCATGAAAACATTTTTATGTGATTCATCAAATTGAATTATGTATCAATAATGTATTATGCTGCAATGTACAGAAAATATCTACTTATTCGATATGGAATATTTAAAATATATCTAGTGCTCAATTTCATTTGAGCAGCTAAAGAATTAAATTTATATTTAAAACCTCAGCAAAGGAGTCACAAGCTTTAGCAATTTCTCATTTCAATAATCAGTGTTCAAAGAGGGTTTTACCTGGACACCATATAACATCAGAGTCTTCTTTATTATTACAAATGATAAACTTGAAAGGAAGGAGAGTCAGATTTTCTATTTCTCCAGGCTCTTCTCTGTTCAGCACACTGTAAAACAGTTCTGGTGTGAGTCTCTGCTGAGTGAGAGATAATGTATTAGAGGCTAGCCTCACCTTTAAAAATTCATAATAAAAGTACTCTATTAAATTCCCGGAGAATATTCTTCTCATAAAACAAGTAAAGTATTCTCTGTTTTAGTATCTTTACGTTTATTATGCTCAAAATTCCTCATTGAATTATGCCCTTCAGGACTACGGAAGCCATTGTAAATTCAATATGCAAAACCTATTGGTACTGTCTTCCACGGGAATGCTCAATTTGTGAATGGCTTGTATAAAAATATTCATCTTCTGTCTCAGCTGCATGATGAAAATACATGTATGTATACATGTATGTAGGTGTTTATGTATGTATGTATGTGTATGTGTGCTCAAATATGAGAGAGACAAATAGTACAATTGAGACTCTTAAATATAGAGACTACATTTGAAAGAAGCTTGTGGTTTTCAGTCTTTCCATCTGCCTCCCTTGCAGAGGCCTGGGGTGGAATCTCCAATGGTGAAGACAAAAGAGCATCATCCTTCTAGTCAGCTAATCATTCTCTGGACTGTATAGTTAACAGTCATTTCTCTTCCAAATTAATAAGACATTCCTTTACGTTTTTGGATAGAATATAGGAAATAGATGTTTCTAGAATACAAATGGATGGATCATTATCTTCACATATTCAGACCATTGTGGGTTTTTTTAGAATTTGTCCTATGATTTACATAGTCTGGTCTGAAATCTCATTGTGCTGCACAGTGCTATCTGCAATAGCTTGCTTGACCTCTTGTATATCATTTGACCTTCAGAACAATGAGACATCACATGTGCCTGAGATAATATCTAGCATGAAGAAGAGTATAAAAATACTGCACAGGGGGGTAGAACTGCTAATTACAATGGGGACTATGCTTTATCTCAGAAAAAAAAATCATTGTGTACTTTGCAAATAATATTATTACAAAACCAAGTTTCAAAGAGAATACTTTGTAACACTTGTCCTAATTTGTATCTAAGAAAATAATTTAAAATATATAATTAAATTAAAAGTGTGGAGATGTATCTTAACCATGGGTTGAATATTTTCATCCAGCACTGATTCTGTCCAACAACTAATTCCTTCTTTAGCATTATATTTTGTACCTAACTCCACTGTTGACTTTATACTGTGCAGATATATGCTTTGGAAGTAAGTGATTTTATATATATTTATCTGTATATATGTATATGTCTATACAGATAGATATACATATATGCTTACACACATCTACACATCATTGATCTTCTTACTGCAGGATTTTGACTATTATGACTCTTGTTTGACCTTCATAAATAGAGAAAGATACATAGTGCACTCTGAATGGTATCCTGAGTACAAGTTACTGAAACCTTGCCTGGCTGTATGCTTGCTTTTAGCACCTGAAAAACCCAAAGAGCACTTCTGCTTTAAAAAAAAAAAATGCAGCATAAGCAAACCAAAGCACACTCTCCATTGTCTTCCTGGAGCACACTTTACTCTGGTGGGTTTATTATCTTTAGATTGTGCTGCTTTCTTTAAATTACCACCGTAAGAATATCATCCTTTGAATATAAGGAAGCAATGACTTTTCTATTTAAGTAACAACCAGCATGTCTCATAAATAAACATGCAATTTAGCTTTGCGGGATATTACGGGATAACTTCCTGCTATAATTTGATTTGTTCATAGGCTTAACTTTTCCCTGAGTTAGACCAATTAATCAAAGATAATAATAATCATAATTGACTTGAGATAAGGCAGGTGAGAAAAGCATATTTTCACTTCACAGAGAAAGAAGTTAGATAGCTGATAACTAAATCCATATAGTATGCAGCTTTCATTTGAAATTGATATTTCCTCTACCTCCAAGAATTGATTCTTATACGTTCTCATGCCCCCCAAAGAGAATATTCTTTTTAAAGGTTTGGCTACCACTCAATACATGGAGTGGCAATATCTGTATTCAGAGGATTATTCCAGTTCAAATAAGAGGGAATTATAGTTCCAAATGTTATGGTTGTTCTACTTTAGCATTCAAAACCAAGAGCTGCAAATTTGTAAGAAGGGCTAAGTGTTCTGGAAGCATGAATCATAGAGAGGCGTGGCTTCCACTTTTGAAAAGTTTTATATATTTGTTTTCCTAGCACTTAATCAGGATATTTCCTGGTCTTTCCAATATGGGAAAATAGTAAAGCACAATTCTTAAAATGATAAGAATCTTCCTGGTAAGCACACCTCGTGGTGCTATTCACCTGATTAGAAATGGGTTAAGAGGTTGAAGCTAATGGGCCAAGCGGTGCTTAAAAGAATACAGTGCCGAATTATTTGGGGGGCGGGGTGTTCCCCGCGCTCTTTATCAACACACAATTCTAAACGGAATAGGAGGAATAGCTCCTAATGCCCTATATCATAGAACCACAGCATTCGTGATCATGAAAAAAAAAACATATCTGAACTAAGCAGTGCATCTGATACAAAAAATTCAAATTGTACGTGCAATCCAATAAGTATACTTTTTAAAGAAGTTTTAATGGTAAGGTTATGAGTTGTCCAAGTGTGTCTCTGTGGCTTATACACTGGTGCGAAGAAGTTCTTGGGTGTGGAGGGAAGCAAACGTTGCAAAACAGACATTCTCCTTTAGCTCCTTTTAAGAAGACCCCCTCTGAGCATTTTCAGTCGGAGGCAAACAGGAACGCTCCCTTGGTATCGATGAATCCTGGGTGCAGGAAAGGCTACTTTTGTCTTGACCTCTTCACATGCCCACTCTGTCTCCAGAGAGATCCTTTTCATCTCTGCTCCTGCAGCCGAACAAAGTGTTCATGCTCTTTCCCTGACCTCAGTCTTCTGCTAACTTCCTGTCTTTTCTCCATTTCTTGCCCTCTTTCTGTTGAGACTCCTTCTTAAAATCTGGAAAATGATAACCTTAAGGGAATTCAGATCAAAGGCTTGGAGAATTAGCTGTCAAGTGTCATCAGAAAATACATTGTCTGAGCTTTTTTTAGCCCTCTGGCCACAGTGGAAGAAAAAGTCTTGATGCCTTCTTACCGATTTAAGGCCAGGTCTCAAGACAAGTAAAATAAAACAAATACTAGGGATAAATAAAATCTCTGGTACAAGTGGCTCAGCGGGACGCCTCCCTTTGAATCAGCGTTAATTTCTGCATACGTGGAGCTCAGCAGTAATCGCTTCGCCAGTCCTCCTGCGCAGCACAATTCCCATGCCATGCTAAGCACAGCAGAGGACTTGATGGTACGAGAAGATGAGATACTTGGGGGAAGAGAGGGCTGAGGGTGTTTGAAAGAGATTTCTCTCTTGCGTGGCTTTAATTTGAAACCCTTTCATACCAGAGTTGTCTGAATATTGCAGTAGAGCCAATGAAAGCAGTGCACTCCTGATACAATCCAGCCGTGCTTCTCGCTTATTTAAAAGGCTTAATCAGCACACTGAGAAGCAAGATGTAAGATATCTTGACCGCGCTTTACTTGTCAGCTGCAGGATCAATAAAATGTAGATGCAGCTCTTTGCACACTCCAGAGAACAGCTTCACTCTGAAGCTATTCTCCTCACATTTGGACAGCACTCTGGAGATGGCACTTGAGGCTTGGCCCCAGCTGGCCCAGCTGCTCTGGCTTCAACCTGCCAGGTGACATCACTCTGTTGCTCAATAGTAATCTGAACATAGGCCTCCGGGTCAGAAGGCATTTCCAGTCCATTCCGACAACCAGGAGTGTCGTTCTTTTAAGTGGTTATGTAAATGATGCCTGAGAACATGGAGTCTTCACTGGTGAATGAGCTCATTAATTTAAGCACATTGCATTATCTGACAAAAGCAAGCACAGGACAAGGACAGAACCTCACCACCAGCAAACATAGACTACTGTTTATACTGCTGCAGTCTGCATTCAGCTACACAATTGCACACTGATGACAGTGCCACTGCAGCTACTATAGAGGTACTGACGGGGTATTCCATACACCCTAGGAAACGCTGTGCAGTAGCCTATTGAACAAATGCTCCCATTATTTGTCCCATTGAAGTCCTCCTTCTTAATGAAGATATAAAGAAAGTTTAGAAAAGGTCTCTGAACTCTTTGGAAAATATCAATGAAAATAATTTCATTTTAAATGAATAACACTTTGCCATGACTTTTAGAATGTGTCCTGTTACTTTACTTCAGTCTTTATTTTTACAAATCAGTATCTTCTCTTTTAAAAGTATGCTAACATACTCTTCCAAGGGGGGTCTGTCTATGTTTATGTTAGGGTTCTTCTTGTTACCTAGCTGCTCTGGGGTCATGGACTATAGGCTCATTATCCTTTGCTTTATGTCTAAAATTTACTAATGAGTGAACACAGAGCATGCTCATCTTTCTGGGTCTCATGACTGAGAAAACATGAGGGAACGGGATGGTAGATATGGGGAAGGACAGAGAGGGAGAGCAAGAAAAGAGATAACTTGATTGAGGGAGCCATTATGGGACTAGCAAGAAACCTAGCACTAGAGAAATCCCCAGGGATTCACAAGGATAACCGCAGCTAAAACCCTAAGCAATGTGCTAGACTGTTGAATTCCCATTGGAAGCCTTACCCTCTCTGAGGAGTGGATGGAGGATGGGGTGGTCATGAAAGGCAGAAGGGGAGTGGGATGAGGAGAGGGAGTGGGAACTGGGGTTGGTATGTAAAATGAGAAAAGATAGATTTTGGAAAAAATAAATAAATTTTTAAAAACCATGCTAAATGAAGTTTATTGTTAGATACAATGAGATATAATCCCTGCTTACAAGCCCCACTCACTCTTGTTGGCAATGGACATGCAGACACAATAAAAATGGGTAGTTCAAGGTTTTGATTGAGTGCCAAAGCAGGTTTTTCCCTTCAATTCTGTCCCTGCAGCTCTGGTAATGGAGAGTGGGCAATTGAAGTCAGTGGGTTATGCAGGTGAGAAAAAAAAAAGTGTTCTGCAGTGTTCAATTCAGCAGCAATAATGAGTTGTGGTAAATTCCTCTAGAGAAATTGGGTTTGATGATTTTGAATGTGAAAGACAACATGTGTTGCTATCAATTTGTTTTGCTATTTTGACCTTTGAGAGTCGGATATCTTGTTTCCCTACTCCAATCTATTGCAAATCATTCAGCAGTTCTACTAAACCTGCTTTTGAAGATTTCTTAAATCTTTCTCTTTGCTAACTTTCTTTAAGGTATACATCCTTTATATTACTATTACTATTTGTATAGTATTTCTATAATTCTGTCCTCTGTAATAAATGTATCTTTAATGGTATAGTGAAATAATCCACATTAAATGAGAATGTAGTCATTATTAGAATATTTCAAAGACACTACCAGAGATATCATCAAGCGCTTCATCAGAAACTTGTACTGTATGTATTTTACCCCACCAGCTCATCACCGCACTCTGAAAATGTATGCTGGTCCAGTGACACTAAACTCTTTCTACTCCCCCATCATGTCAACCTACCTCCTTCCGTTCACTCCTATTCTCCCGGAATTCCTTTGTTAAACCCAGATTGGGTTACGATTTCCTCTCCCAACAATTCTGTGCATTCAGCACAATCCATTATACATAGCATAAAGTGCTACTTTTTATCTCCTCTCCACTCTGGAGCCAAATCCTCCAGGAGAACATGATTGTAAAGACACCTTAATGGCTTGCACTTCCTTCTCTCTCCGTCAATTGCATTTAGAATTACCTTTCAGAAAGTCCACCTCTGATCATATAAGTCACTGTCAATGGGATTCACAGCTCTTATTTTTCTCTTAATAGTACTTCCAGGCTATGCTCTTTCCTAGTTATTTATTTGTTTGTAGTTCATGTCTGCAGAAAAATATTAATTCTTTGAGAACAAAGTTATTTTGTGGGTATTTTTATTCCCTTGTATGTCCTAGGTATGAATACTACCTAGGAAAGTGCCTTTCTTGTAGCAGACTTTAAATGTATATGTATGTTTAAAAAGTGTTTGAATTAATGGAGGGTAGATGCATTTTTGACAGATAAGCACATAACAAAAGTTCAGGTCATTAGTCAAACATGAATTTGTCTATGTTAATTTTTTTCAGGTTTCTCTAAAGGAACTAAACTGTTGGAATGAATGAAATGTGTGTGTGTATTTATGTACAGTGTGTATAATTTGTAAATCAGCTCATTCAAAATAGTAACAATTGCCTTACACTTGAGAGGCTGAGAATACAGCTCAATTTATGAGATTGGGTGCCTTAGCTGTCCCAATCTTGTGTTGCAAACATGGAGGCTCCTGGAGAACTGCCAGTTCCTTGTTGTCAATAGAAACCTGAAATTCTTGATATATATTAGAGAAGGAATCTATATCAGCATCAGTGGCATCAAGGTAAATCAACCCGGCAGCCAGAGGAAAGGCCAAGTGAGCAAGAGGTGAATAATAATCCTCTTTCCAGCTCCCTTTATAATCTGGCTGCCACCAGAAGGTGCTAACTACATTTGGAGGGGATCTTTGTGCATCAATTATGGCAATGAGAACAGTTCCTCAAGTGAAGCTCTCTGCTCAGATGACACTAATATGTGGGAAGTTGATATTAAAACCAACCATGGTAGCTATCCATATTAAATAAGCAGTGTTCAGGCCAAGGACAGCCTCCAGTGAACACTTTAGAGTCCTGGGGAAGAGCAGCTCACAGGAGTCTCGGGTACTTCTGGACCTCATTCACTTCTGTACCTTGCTGTCATTCTCTTCCACTTACTGTTCCAATACATCTCAGTTTGTGAGCACCTTCGTATTTCGAAGGCCCTAGAAATATTCTTCATATTCCCTTGTATATTCTACTCAGGGAAGGAGAGTTCCCCAAATAACACAGCAGCAGAAGAAATATATTCAATGTTTGAAGAGACACTCCACATCCCACATCCATTTTTATAGAGTTAACCTGCATTTCCTTGTCCTCAGCAATGAAATAGTGTGGTGTCTTTTTTTTTCTTTAAAGTATTACACTAAAAATCAAGTGTGAATATTCAGGGAGATGTGATTTTCAAACACATAGTTCTCATTCCATGAAGTATTTATCAATTATTAGTGCACATTTCGTCTTTCATTGACTAATAGTGATGGCAATGCATCCCCATAATATATTTATTTTAAGCATCCTCCTATGAATTGTTTAAGGTAACTTAATCTTAGTTCTATAGACACTTGCATTTTGAATTGTAACATCTTTCTATATTATTAAACTATTGGATTTAATAGGGCAGTGAGGAAGAATATAGCACAGGCTGAACAAAATTAGATTCTGAGCCTTTCATGATGATGGCATCGTTTGTTTGTGATTCTCATGATTATTGAAAGAAGCTGCTCTTGTGACAATGTGTCCACGTGAGATAAACATACAGTTAGAATTTATTCATTGGCTCCCTATTTACCAAACAATGCTTCGGTAGCTATGTTAAGCATTTATTTATTGAGTGCTTGCAGTGTTGAAGGCATTGTGCATCTAAAGTTATAGACGTGAAACAGATCTAGAGCTGCTTAAAATAAAATGGCTAAAAGGCCTGAATCTGAGTCACTTCAAATGGGTTCCAGTTAAAGTAAATTTCAAGTGACTTTACAGAGCCGTGCTATTTATTTACAATAAAAAAATAATAATCACACCTCATTTTTAGTACCTTCACAATTGATAAATTGTGTATTATCACAACCTCAAGCTATAAAATAACATAGGGGTTAGAGAGATGGTTCAGAAATTAAGAACACAGGCTGCACTAAGCATGGTGGTACATGCCCTTAATCCCAGCACTAACTGGTGAATTTCTGTGAGTTCAAGACCAGCCTGGACTACAGAAGAAGTTGCAGGACAGCCAGGGTTACACAGAGAAACCAATTAATTAATTAATTAATGGCACAGACTTTTCTTAAAAAGAACTCAACTTCTATTCCCAGTACCTACATGATAGCTCAAAACTATCTAACTCCATTTTCAGGAGATTTGATGTCCTCTTCTGGCTTCTGTAGGCAGCAGGTTTACCTGATCCACAGACATACACATAGGCAAAGCACCCTACACACACACACACACACACACACACACACACACACACATATATATATATATATATATATATATATATATATATATAGAGAGAGAGAGAGAGAGAGAGAGAGAGAGAGAGGATGGATAGATAGATAGATAGATAGATAGATAGATAGATAGATAGATAGATAGATAGATAGATAGATAGATAGATAGTCAGTTTGAATCACTCAGCTAATGAAAAGAGAGTAAATGACTCTGGACTCTGCAGCATCGCCTAGAGACCCAATGCTTCCCAATGCTCAGTGCCCCATCAACCTTTACCTTCATCTGCCTATTGCAGGCCATTTCTAGTGGGAAAAAAAAAAGGAATATTTATCACGTTTTGTTTGGTTGTATGAGACAGGATCATATACAGGTCAGGATGACCTGGAATTTACTTGCAGCTTGACAAAAACCTTGACTTTTATTCTTATTTCTCTATCTCCCTCTATTGGCTCACATGAACACATCATCACATGGGGCTTATGTGGTACAGCAATAAGACCTCCAGCTTTCTTCATGGTACACCAGCACAATCTTTCTATATTCTGTATTCTCCACCCCAGAAGAGTTTCTTGCTACCATAACCTCTATTCTTTCACTCTTTTGTCTATGCAATCAAGGTGATACTGATTTTTAGATACACATAAAATTTCACAGGTGAATTTCAGGATGACCCTAGTTTCCATGATATTACTTAACAATTATGATAGAAGATATTATTGAAGATATTTAAACAGAAATTTGCCTTCAATTTGCAATCTTTGAGCGTCCAAAATACGGAGAAGTAATTCTACTACCTATGCCAGTTCCTAGTAGAGACTGCACTGACTAATTGCTAGCAATGAGTTCATGGATCTTCAAACCTGTGTTTTATGAAGCTTAAATGAGAGTTTCATACAACGAGGAGAATTTCTTTGATTACCTTGGCACATATCTAAAGGGCCCTCACAGCTTGTGGGCTAAAACCTCACAGTGGTTGAACTCTCATACAGTTGGCTGCAAAATGAGCCAAAAAAAAAAGATAGGCAACAAAGTGAAAATCATCCATCTGTATTCAGCTTATAACAATGCAAAAAGTTCAAAGCCAATATTTGCTGATGTGTTCCTTAATAAGGGAAATGGATAGTTTAAGGGTAACAACTACAAGGATCTACTGAACAGTGTAGTTGAAAATGTAGTCCCTTCTCAAAGTGCTGGAAACAATATCCTCTATAACATAAGGTACTTAGATATACATCCCTAAATGCGATTCCATTCTTCCTAAAAATCTAATTGATCAACTAGGCTCTTCAGGACTCTCAATCTATTTAATGGTCTAAACTAAAGAGTCTGCAGTCAACAGTCTCTCTGCTTCCAGAATCATTGTATCCAAACGTTACACAAACAGCAGACACTTTTACTGAAACTCTTTTAATGGTGATAGTCTTTATTAATTACTTTTTTATTTATTGAGAGGTAATAGAATTACATCATTTTCCATTTCCCTTTCCGCCATCCAAACTTTCCATATACCCCTCCTTGTTCTCTTCTAAGTGCATAGCCTCTCTTTTTATCAATTAAAGCAACACAGACAAACGTAAGTTCAAATTCTTGAAAATGTAACTACAATCTCCACCCCATGGGTTCTCAACATTACACAAAGAAATGCAGCCAAAAAATGGTGATATTCATCAAAAAGTTAGGCTTCTGCAGTTTTTATAGATTATCCAAGAGTAATCATGAAAGTTTCATAGCTTCTTCTGAAGTTTGCACAGCTCTTGAAGTTTAAAATGTGAAAGAAAGCATGAGTCCGAAGAATCAGCATTCTATTTTTTCATGTTAAGTGTTTAAAAATATGAGAATTTGTTTATTATGCAGTTCCTAGAACTGTAATTTTTAATTTGAATGACTTCAAAATGAGATGTAGAGTTCTTTAAGAAAGTAAAATCAAGTCAAACCCATGCTGAGAAAGAGATCATTGTCTAGATATAACAATTCAAGAGAATTGCAAAGAAGAGATTTTCCTATGTTGACCTAATCTTTCCTAAAGTAATCTGATGAAATAATTACTTATCTATATTTTATATTTCCATCTTTTAAGTTTTAAAGCCACTCAAGTGTTGGTAATTTTCAATGAGCTGTTTAATCCACTGAGCATGTATTAGAAAAGAGTAGCATGTTGATGTCAATGAAAACAGTGACCAGTAAGAAACAAAATTATTAAATTTAATTAAACTTAATTAGTAAAGTAACTAAATTGATTAAAACCTAAAGTAATATTGATAGTAATCACCAATCAAGATGATTAATAGGAATTGACACTATAAATGAGGGCAATGTTCTCTATTCACAGATTCAGGAATTCACACAGCACATTATAATAGATATTATAATAGAATTATTATTGATTACCCAAAATCTGCACTAAAAATTCAACATATGAAATGTTAATGAAATTTTTAAATTCAAATACTAATTTTAACTGTATTATTTTACTAGTATAAAACCTTTAACACTAAATTTAAAATAAATGAAGTGTTTTGAACTACATAATGTATATTTGAAACATAACTATATGACTTTAACTTCACTGCTAATTTTAAGAAATAAATATATTTAGTATATAAGAACATATGGTCTTAATGCATACTTTAACCTTAGCAATTTATTTTTTTATTAAGAATGTTTAAGGTTCCAGGCTGCACTTTGTATAAAATTGCTAGATATTTACATTTTAAATGCACAAACTAAACATGCAGAATTGTACATTTTCAATAAATTCTTTTAAATAACAATTTAAGTTCTTCACATACTATAAGTAGGAAAATGTCAAGCATATTGGTTCATAGCTATGTGTTCTTTTAGTAGAAATACTGGAATATATTGTTTCTGTAATTCAGATGACATAGGTAACTATTATATAAATTTTAACAAATCATATATTGAGATTTTATGAATGTATTACTAATTTAATATAAAAAATTGAAGTTTGAAAGTTCATAAAAGTAAAAATCATTAGCATCACAGTAATTTTGATTCGAAATTCATATATACTCTTGTCAAGAAAGAAATCACCAACTAATACTTAAGGACTAAAGACTCTCAAGTATTACTAAGCTTTGGCAAGATGGAGTGTGAGATAGGTCAGAACATAGGCCTTTTAAAATAAGTAGCTTTTCTGATATAGCTCTCAATTTAAGATGATACATCTTCACATATCTAAATCACAATAAAGAAGCTGCATTCTGAGAAGCCACTTTCAAATACAAGGAGCAGTCACTATTTGCAAACGTAGTAATCAGTAATGGATCTGCCAGTGGGTAGGGCTGAAATGGTACATGGTATAAATTAATCTCATGAAATGCTATGCCACAGCGTGTGTCATCCTTACGGTTTCTGATACACATGCATATTTATCATGATTTCTTTTCAGAATGCTCTGGGCCGTTGGGAATCGAAGGCGGGATCATATCCAATCAGCAGATCACAGCTTCATCCACCCACCGAGCTCTTTTTGGACTCCAGAAGTGGTATCCCTACTATGCTCGGCTTAATAAGAAGGGACTCATAAATGCCTGGACAGCTGCTGAAAATGACCGATGGCCATGGATTCAGGTAAGAAAGGAATGGGACAGAGCTGTCCTCCAAATGATCAGAATCATTTATGGGAGTAGATTAGGAAGATTTTGGTGTGATTCTTTCTCATGTTCAAAGTGTAATTCAGTTTATGATGAAACTGTGCAAAATCTGAAAATATGGGAAAGACACGCATGCTCTGAATATGTGAAAACAATACTAAAATGGGAGCATTCTTAGACATGAGTGCCCTGCTTTAAGTTGTACTGAAAAAAGATATCTATCATCATTTGCATGTTTGTTCATACAATGTTAACATTTAATAACAAATTATGAAACTAAAAAGAAACAATTTCATCTATGTATTTTTTGAGAAATAATTTCCCATGTACAAATGTAAAATGTATAATGGGTCATGATAATATCCCACTGTATAAATAGAGAATTTTTAAAACATTCTGAGGGGCATTGCTATGTATCAGTTCTGAAAAGGTTTGGAAAGCTTCATAGTATAAAGAGTATAACAATATAAATATGTTACAATCTTCACATTATAGAAATATTCAAAGTAAGTAGGTAATTACTTTATAGGTAGATATAATATTGTAGAATTAATTATAAAACATATAACTCTTCAAGGGCATTTGTAATTTTTTTATTCATTTCTTTTTATTTTTCTCCACCTGGAAAGCAGTTTTCCTCTCCTTACAGTCCCCCAACACACATTTACTCCCTCTCTGTTTCTATTCAGAACAGGGTAGGCTTCTCACGGTTATCAAAAACTAATGGTATATCAAGTTACAGTAAGACTAAGCACATCTGCTCCCACATATTAAGGTCAGAAAAGGCAACTCAGTATGAGAAAGGGATCCCAAAAGCCAACAGAAGAGTCATAGCCCACCCCTGTTCCCACTGTTATGAGTCCCACAAGAAGACCAAGCTACACAACTGTACCTTATTTGCAGAGGGCCCAGGCTGGTTCCATGCAGGTTCCTTGGTAGTTTCATTTTCTGTGAGCTCCTATGAGCACAGGTTAGTTGAATATGTGTATTTTCTTGTGGTGTCCTTGACCCCTCTGACTCCTACAGTTCTTCCTACCTTTCTTCAGCAGGATTCCCTAATATTCACAGTGGATTTTCTTCTCATCAACCAGCTAATTTTAAAACAAGTGAAAGCAACAATGTATTGACATATTAAGAGCTTGGCCAGAGAAGAAATATCATAGTAAAGCTGACATCTCAAATTCTATCCACTTAAGCTTCCTGGGCATTCAAGCAAAAGCAAAAATTAGATATATTAGGAAGACAGAAAAGATGATCAAAACTGATTTATGTGAAATATTATACCTCTGTTCATGTGGTACCTTAATAAAATCACTGTGTCTCATATCATTAATAGCACATACCAAATGTCAGAGTACTCTTGTTGAAGCTACATGGGTCAGGAAATTTTGATATAAGGCAATTTTGGAAGATAGCTTCCACTGATCTAGATTCTTGGAAAACAGCATAATAAAAGATGCTACATGAGAATCTAGGAAACATCAATTAGAAAATGAGGACAAGGAGAGTTACTGGAAGAATGTGTTCAAATCTGGTGTGAGAGATTGAAAATGACCTATGGTCATTAGAAAATTTGTACCTCATTCTGTTGCCATAAAGTACAATGAGTCTTCCTCTGTCTCATCAGCCAGCTCTCAAATAATGACACAGAGACACCTTATTAATTATGAAATCTCAGCCTATACTTAGGCTTGCTTCTAACTAGCTCCTCTTTCTTCCACAAAAAATCTTTGAGCTAGTGTCATATCGTTATTTGTAAAAAAAAAATTAAAAATAGAGATAAATACTCTCTCTACAAATATTTGAATATTTTGGTCATATTTCTTTCTCTCTCATATACTCCCCTTCCCTACCCAGAGAATTTCACCTTATTTTTCTCTTTCTAAACAAAGTAAAACATAACAGTAAAAGAACCCCAAGTGAAAATAACAACAACCAAAAAAAAGCACACAAAAACTATGGAGTTCTATTTTGTATTGGTCAATTACTCATGAGCATATGGCCTACCCTGGAGTGTGGTTCATATCCTCAGTGTTACTGTGCTGGTGAAAACTTATTTTTCCTCTCCAAGCAGCTATTAACTGAAAACATCTTCTTAGTAAAGGGTGATGGCTATAGTCTCGGTGAGTTCATACATGTATCAACCATTTTGTATTTGAAAAATGATCTTTGTTTGGAGTTTTCCACCACCTCTATCTCCTACATTCTTTTTGCCTGCTCTTTTGCATAATTCTCTGAGTTTTGAGGGGAAGAGTGTGATAAAGACATTCTATTTTTTTGTTTTTTTATTTCTTTTATTTTTTAAACTATCTTTCTTTGTTTTACACACCAATCCAAGTTCCCACTCTTCCCCTCCTCCTGTTCTCTAAACTTTTGCCCCTACCCCACCCCAATCCACTCCTCAGAGAGGGTAAGGCACATTGCTTTGAGGAAGGATCAAGGTCCTCCCTACTATATCTAGGATGAGCAAGTCATTCCTCCAAAGAGAATGAGTTCCAAAGTGCCAGTACATGCAGTAGGGATAAATTTTAATCCTACTGCTAGTGGCCCTGCAGTGTGTCCCATCAACTCTCACCCACACCTTGTCACCCAAGGGCCTAGTTTGATCCTATGCTGGTTCCTTTCCTGTCCAGCCAGAGTTATCAGTTATCGTCACTGGTGTCTGTTTTTGTTTTTTTTTCTTTTTCACTGAGAACTCTTATATTTAAGCAGGTAAAAGTCACCTGCTAACTTTATAAGTCTGTTTGGACTTTATGATCAAACTCTCTCCATGGCATATGAAAGGATGGCATGTAAAAAGTCATGGGGATTCTGTAGCCATCAAACTTTAGCCTGTCTCATCCAATCTCAGAGCTGCTCCCATGCAGAGGGATCAGCATACATGTCACCTATCCTGTAGTCTTTCCTGGCTTCCTCCTTCAAGTCTGCAGCCAGGATACTCAGGAGGTCTCTCCCTATCAAATCTCATCTTTATTAATTTTGAAGAAATTCATAGCTTTTGTTTCCTATTTTTGAAAAAAATAAGGCATAACCCCCCCACAATGCAAAATATTTTCTGGCATCCATTTTAAACTTAAAATTAAAACATCCTTAAAATATATAAACTGGTTTAATTCAGTAGACTTTTCTACAATCCAGTATCTCTCAATAGCTGGCACTTTTTTGTTCATTATCATTTAAAAAGGTCAAAGTCATCAACGCATCGTAGAGGAGGATTCATGTTACACGGAAGGGGCCTGCTTATTCATCCCAGCTGCCCGGCTAGCTTAACCCCAAAATAATCACACAGGAACTGTATTAATTAAAACATTGCTTGACCCATTAGCTCTAGCTTCTTATTGGTTAACTCTTAAATTATTTTAACCCATTTCTATTACTCTATATATCACTATGTGACAGTGTCTTACACGGTAAAATTCACAGTATCTGTCTCTGGCGGTTCCAAGGCATATCTCTGACTCTACCTTCTTCCTCCCAGAATTCAGTTCCTTCTTCCCCACCTACCTAAGTTCTGGCCTATCAACAGGCCAAGGCAGTTTCTTTATTCATTAATGGTAATGACAGCACACAGAGGGAACTCCAATATCAGATGCAGACTCCTTGTGTATTTTCCATATGTGGCTTTTTTTGGGGGGGGCGGGGGATATTATTTTACTCTCTCTTTAAAGACTTTACTATTACTTTTAAACTATTTTAATGACAGTGTATATCCATTTTCTTTTCTTTCTTTAACCTTTAAGCACATTTTAAAGCATACCCTACCTGTTCAGAGGTTTTCTCACTCTTGACCTAACTTTACTAATCACCTGCAGTATTCTCTGACAGTGTGAGCCAAGCCTTCACCTTGTAGGCTTTTTGTTGTGTGACTAGCTTATGGCACAGAAAGCTGGTTCTCCCCACTTGGTTACTTGAGAGACTAGCCTCATGTCAGAGGTACCAGGGGGAGTCACATTTACTGCCCAGCTCTGTGTAGCTGCTTAGCCTACTTTCTGGAGTCCCCATGGGCTGGCCCAGGCAGTGACTGTAGCGGCACCAGCTGGCATGACTTCTCTGTCCCTGTCGTTGTGGCAAAGTATTGGAGTGCCAAGTGTACTACGCTTTTCATGTGCCACAAGCTCACAATGAAACAGAGACTTATTATTCATTATTAAAAGTTGGTCTTTGACTTAGGATTGTTCTACTAGTTCTTATAACAAATTAATACGCTTCTATTAATCTATGTTCTGCCATGTGATTATTTACCTCTGTTTCATTCTGTATGTTTGATTCCCTGATGTTCCTGCCAGGTCTCCTTTATGCCTTGATTATCTACTCTTTCTATCTCTCTTGACAAGCTATTGACCCTTAAGATTTTTATTAAACCAATCAAAGTAACACATCTCCCAGTATACAAGTATTACTCAACAATGGAGCCCTCTGAGTGATTTTTATTGGATAGCAGGTTGCTACACCATGATTTCAATGAGAGAAACATGGAGCATGTCATGTTACTTTATTAAGTATAATATATTTAAACATTTGTCTATAGGCATTAATATCAATAAAATTGATTTATGGCTGAATAGAAACACTTTCCTTCTTCAAAACTAAGCCAAAATCTCTGTTAGTGTTTTTCTTTGTTTAGCGCTCTTAGGAAATTATATGTAAATTAGATACATTGCCTTTGTCTTCATAGCTATAAAGAATTTATTTGTGGTATAGAACATTTCCTCCTTTGGACAAATACTTGCTCAGTCATGTTCATTGTCACTTTAGTTACAATAATTAGGAAATGGGAGAATAGCCACTTAAATATTTTTCAACTGGGCAATACAAAATGAAAACGAGGTATATGTGCACTAATCTGCTGCCAACTTGTTATAGATACAGCATTTCTACACTCTTATACTTTTTGTACAAATGTACAGTGAACATATTTAAAAAGTCAAATTGTAACTTATGAGTTGATTTCTGCAAATGCATGCCAACATAAATTCATGAACAAAATATGAACTTTTTTAAATTCTTCATAAGATACTTATATATTCTTTGTCCCAGGGAAGAAATAATTCAATGAGATAAGAAAATGGTTAGTTGAGAAAAGTTTAGATTAAAGATGAACTGGTCACCTAGAAAAATTAAAGATTTAGCATACTTCTATGAGGAATGGTGACCATGAAGGTGATAGTATGTGATGGTCAATTTACTTTTTATGCGAAAATCATAATGAATTCAGGAGAAATGAGCAAGGGCACATCTAACATGTTTGTGGAGGAATATCACATGTACACGAGGAGCAAAAACTGAAACCCATTTAGTCTTGTTTAATACTCAAGGTTTGTTTATGCTCGGGGTGCACATATTCTTATTGTGTTCTTTAAGAGTATATTATTGTACGATATTTTTCAAAAGAAAAATCCTTTATCAATTAACTAATACTCATATGTAAGAGGCTTACTCTTATTAGATACTAATTTCTCTGTGTTGAAAAATACATTATTAAATTCTCCTGTTTTTTTGATTCTTTTATTTATTTTATTCAGTCTTTCAAGCTTTTGAATACTTGGTTAAATGCACTTATAATAAGTGCACTGGCCTCTTAGTCTCTCAGGTATATGACTTAATACACAAATTTTAGTATACAGCTTAACTTTTTTCTTTAACTTGATAAAATGAATATTAAAGTTGACAGTTTCAATTTACATGCTGAGCAATTATTAATGGCAGCATAATGTTCATAATTGGTTCTGTCTAATACTCTTGTCCTTAACAATCTTTCTAAATCCATTTCTGCAAGAATCCCAAATTTTACCAAATGACAAACCTAGTAACAAGTAATATTATGCAGACTCTTCCCGATGTATTTAGAAACACATGTAAATATGCTTAGACATATATGTATGTAGTAATACCATGTGAAACTATGGGCCATGAAATTGAGATCAAGCAAGGTGGAGTATGTGAGAGGATTTGAAGGGAGGAGAGGATAAAAATTATGTAATTCTATTTCACTCTAAACAGAAATAAATAATATTTTTCATTTTACTTGTTGTACATGTTAGGCATGAGGAGACTTTTTTAATTTGACTTTTGGATTTACAAAGAATGAGATTTTAATGCCCTAATACAACCTTCATAATTTCAAACTATACTAAAATGGAGAAAACCTGAATACTGAGAAGGAGCAACTCTCTTTTTATGAGAAAAACATTCAAAATTCAGAATTTCTGGATATAGAATCTGCCTTGATTTTGTGTGTGTGTGTGGCCACTAACCTGGTTCTTTCTTGGTGTCTCATCACACAGCCAGCTAGGCATCCTCTGATATGCATAGGTCTGTTTCTGGCATGAGGAACTGGAGGAGACAGCACTCCAAGCTCGAATCAGATCTGAGGAACTCTATTATCTGCCAGAGCTGCTTACAAATCTATGCTGCTAACTGTACTTCTCAATATTGCGAGGCAGAATCCTCTCAGCCGAGGCTGTTGAGCCGGCTTACCAGAATCCCCTGTGGGGAATGCTCTTAATGAGTAGGTGTCACTTCTGTCCCTTCTGCAGAAGCTGAACACAGCCACCTCAATGCCTTCTGCAAGAATACAGAAAGTTTCCTGGCAGCCTGTCCTCAAGTACCTACATGTGAGAAATACAGAGAAGTAGGAGAAATGTGTGAGCCTGAAGTAACGGCTTGACTGTCTCTCCATGTTTATCTTCTGGGAACTGGTGGTATTACTATTTGGACAGGGCTGAAGGAATGCCTTATTTCCACAGCAGACTCTGAACAAATTTGTTCTGCCCCAGAGCCTCACTGAAAACCTCCTTGTGTTGAAAATATGACCATGTACCAAGCCACCTGGCCTCATTCTGAAAGCTCCGTTTTTCTCATGGCAGCAATTAATTTAAAACCCTTTTCTGTCTGAGAGTTTGAATTTTCAAAACTAACCGAACATAGACTTAACACAACAGACCTAGAAACAGATGCCTTTCTCATGGCATGAAAATGGCTGTACAGTCTTGAGAACTCTAGCTACTCTGTGTGATGACTGACACCTTCAAACCAGTCGTGTTGATATCCTTTTATTTAGGTGTGCAGATACGGCTCAGTCATTTGGGTTTGCTAAAGGTTTATGATGCAAAATTATCATTCAAACTCAGACAGATGGAGCAAGAGACCAGCTTTGAAAATGGGAGACGCTCTGTGCTGGATGGTTTTCAACAGCTCTTGGTAATTCTTCTTGGTTGGGAATGGGTAGGAGGTGAACATGGTGCATAGTGAGTGTGAGGAACTGTTCAAATTTCCTAGAGCTTGAAGGTAAGAATCTTATGTTTATTCATCATTCAGTAGTTCACTGCTTGTCTGAGACAGTGGTTCTCAAACTTTACATAAAATACACATGAAGATCTCTTTGTAAACAGGGCTCTCTCTTAGAGTTTTAAAATTGGTAGGTCAGAGGGCAACAAAGAATTCTAAGAGCAGATACCTCACATTCATTTTGATACTGATGATTTGATTGAAGCTCACTCTCAAGCAAGAGATACTTTCTTCACTGTAGTGCTGTCTCTTCCATTGTTAGAAGCAAGTTCATTAAATATCTCAAGACTGTGGAAAGCAGGGCACAGCACACAAAAAGTGCCCCTGGTGTGAGGCATTTTAAAACAATGAGTTGTAATGGGGCTCGACAAATCCAGGCTAACTACTTGAGATCTCTTGGTGATTCCTTATGGTCAGCCTGACTGTGTTCTGTCCCTCTTGGGAAGACCCATATTGGTACACAAACTGGTACACTCATATTCAACCACTTTCAATAGATGTTTCTAGGCAACAGGAAGCTTTCAATAATTAAATAGTAAAAGGAGTGTAAAAATATCTGCAGCTCGCAAGACCTGGCTTTAAATGTTTTATTGTTAAATCTGCCATCACGTCTTTAAAGAAGAGGGTCTTATATTTTACGAGGCCAGAATATAACAAAAAAATCATTTTGCACTTTAATTATTAAAGATAACTTTGGCATTTCCTCATATTTTAGGATGGCCTTAAATAACTTTCTGTTACAATTTGGGAACCAAGTAAGCTAAGTCCAAAAGAAGATGGAACGAAGCCAGAAACAGCAGGGAAAGGACCTACTATACTGAAGAATTTAGGGGTTAAGTTTGGAAAGAATAAGAAGTAAAATATAAAAAAGTAAACTGCCTCCAAAGTGTTAAAGTCTAAGACAGGGAAACTAACTTCACTCTCAATATTCATTAAGGTTTTTCAGTGTCTCCTTAACTCTGTCCAAAATAGAATTTTTAATGAATTCTTGCCAATCATCTTAGTGTGAACACACAGCACAGTAACCAGCAAGAAGACACCTCTTTGTGCAGATATATTTGAGAAAGTGGCCCATCTATTTACTTTCTGGATGAGAGTGTCTTGTGTGCATTTGGAAAGGTAGGTTTCCCGCTCTGTAAAGTAAGTAGATGTAGATTAATTAACCAGATGCTGTTGCTTTAAAGAGGCACTGGCCTTTCTCATCTCAGTATCTGCCACCATTCCCTCGTGAGTATTATGACCAGAACTAATGGAAGATTGGGAATTTCCATTCAAAAAAGACAAATTCAGAGCAAGTGGAGATCCTGGGATAAGGTGTCATGTTTTTCCTATTTCCATCAAGTCATTTTATAGACAACAAGCTTCCCCAGCAGAACCACTGTGCAGGACTCACAGGAAGAAAATAACTGAACATTGAGTTCATGAATAAGTGAGTCCATTTTCCATTAATGTTTTTGAGAACATATTTTTATATCATATATTGGCTACATTTTCCCCATGTGTTTATTCTTAATGTTGCTGTTGCTGCTTTCCCGGAATTGATATATTTAATTAAAATTGTAGCTGTTTGAGCCTAACACTGGTATACTTAATATAGATTGCTTCATTTTCTTATGATTTTGCTTCTTGGAAAAATAATCTAACTCACCCTCATGCACAAATAAGCTCATAGCTTTTGTACTTCTATTATGCACTTAATGCTCCAACAGTTTGAAGCATTTTGCTGCAAGTTCATAACATACAGGCCATTTTTTTCAGTTCTCACATTTAAACAACTCTGTTAAAGTTAGGTCTTCTTAGTTGATTGCTCTCATTACTGTGGTTAATAGATAAAATACTAAATTTAGAATTAAATGGGAATTTTTCTAGTTTAGCGTTCCTAACAGGAGCCCAGCCTGAGCCAGTATCTTTACATAATGATATTTTTCAAGCCTTATACCAAACCACAGTAATCTCATGGAACAAAAACTCCACAATTTAATGTAACTGCCTATGCATCTTAGACTTTCCCTTGGGAGGTGATGTAACCTAAATGTGAAAATTGTACACAAAATATAAAGGAGTTAATTATCTAATATGTTTTAGAATGCTTCCCTTGCTTTCTAATCTGCAGAAAAAGAACTACTATTCATTGAGCACCTACTGTTTACAGATTTAAATCATAGAGAAGTGTCGTATGCTGACATAGAAATAATATTTCAAATTTTAATGGGGGACCTCATACTTCCTTGTGTGGGCATTTGGTAAGAAAACCCATGATTTAGGGCAAGTAACAATTGTGTAGATAATTTACTCTGGAACGTGTCATCTCATGGAAGCCTTTGAAGAGGACTTTCTTCTGCTTTTCCTGATTGACACACAGCATCTGTTGCCATGGCGCTCAGAGCATCTTCCTTTTGCTAACCACCATCACAAGGCCACTTCCTAGAAGACTTTCCTCTCTCCACCTTTCACCCTAAACTATATGTGACTCTCCTTGTATAAAATCTATAACTTCTTTTTCTTTTTTTCCCTTTATGTGTCTATTTTTATTTATTTTTTCATTTGTCTTGAGGGGGCACATACCATGATCCATATTTGGAGGTCAGAAGACAACTTGCAAGAATCAGTTCTTCCTGACCACTGTGTGGGTCCCAGGAATCAAAATCAGACAATCAGGCTGCATGGCAAGCTTTTTCATCTGCTGTGCCATCTTGATGAACCCTCTATTTTCCCTGCATAGCAGTTCCTATAAAGGTGCTGAGGGCTTACCCTATTAGATAGCTTATTTAATGAAAGAATGGAACATGCTTGGCTCAACAGCATCAGTGGCTGCTCTTTTACAAACAAAATTACATTACAGATGTTGTTAGTCCTTGGTACATATTTATTTAAAAAAAATACGATATGGAGGGAAATAAAGAAGTCATACTGTCTGTCTTTGGTATTTAACTCTTATGCAGGAGAACCATACTTATATAAACAGTGAAAGTAGGTTGAGAAGTAACATCATTTTCCATGACAATAACAATGGTTATTAACTCTCAGTTTAAATAAAGTTACTTATCCATCGTTTGTTATAGCTTCTTTGTAAATAAAGAATCACCATCAATCAAGCATCCTTTCAGAGTAGTTCAGATCACATAATAAACATGGAGTCAAATATTGACTCTATAGCTAGGGATTGACAAAAATATATTCACACCAATTCAACAAATTTTTATTGGGAACTATAGATAACACTCTTAACTTCCTTCCAGTGTCGTTTTGAGGTGTTTTTATACAAAGGGATTATGAACCAAGTATGTTTATTCTATAATTTTAAAAAAATTGATAAAGCAACCTTTGATTTTAGTAAGTGAGGTGATGAGGCTCAGAGGGTGGTGTCTGGGAACCTTTCTAAAGAAAGTAGGGCATGCCTCTTCCCTCCCACTTCGGATCTCCACTATCCTGATGTCAAGTTCTCATAGGCACTCAGCTTAGTCCTCACATGATCCAGGTAACACAGTAAACAATAAGGCAGAAGGGTCATAGTATTCTCGCGCATTGGTTCTTTCCCTACTCATGTGTTTACAAAGAAGAAAGTGACTTATAGGACTATTATTTTGGGTTTTCATAATTCATATTAAGTGAACTGTACCTCATATAAGTCTTCAAAGTGGCCTATTCAGTGCCAGCTCCAAGTCAAAGTGGAATAAGTTCATTATGATTTTTGAGGTTATTTTAATTACAAATAAACCATAAAAGGAAATATTTTTTCTCTTTACATCATGTGAGGGGGGTGCAAATGGATCATCATTGCAGAACAAGATATTCTTTTCCTTGACCACACATGCCCCTTATACTTTCACAGCATACATGAATCACTTCTCAGTCAGAATCTCTGGTGTCATGGCAGCTGAGTCAAACCTTGGGCCCTCTGTGACAGGAATGGCAACCTTGTGGCAAGCAAACCCAGTGAAGTCCCTTGACCTTTTCATGTGTCAGTATCTTATCTGCAATTCATACAAACGGGTATTTTTATCCTTCCTGTCAAGGAAGTTTCATTTTATAGCACCCATCCTTATTTGTTTTGTCTTTTCCTCTTTAGATCACATGTGACAAGTCCAAAATCTCTTTTCAATCTTTTTATTTTTCTCATGCATTATAATAGTGTTTATAGATTATAGTTTTAACCTATTAATGAGTTAACCACATCTAATGATTTTTTCTCTTGTAGAAAATAGATTGTTTGAATACTATTGATTCTAATTATAATTTTCCCTCCCCATACTCCTCCAAGTTTTTCTCTACCTCTCTTCTCATTTGCATCCATACCCTTTCTGTCTCTCATTAGAAAACATACAGACATCTGAGGGATAATAATAAAATAGATCAAAGAAAATTAAATTGGAAAAGGAAAAAGCCAAAGAAAAAGCACAAGATTGTTGCACACAGGAATCCCAGAGAAACACAAAATTAGAAACCATCATCTATGTGCAAAGTCCCATATTTTTAAAAAAGAATAAAAATGTAAGAAAGAAAGAAGGAAAGAAAGAAAGAAAGAAAGAAAGAAAGAAAGAAAGAAAGAAAGAAAGAAAGAGAGAGAAGAAAGAGAGAAAGGAAGAAAGAGAGAAAGAGAGAAAGGAAGAAAGGAACAAATGACGGAAGAAAAGAGAAAGGGGAAAAGAAAAGCCTTGACACATGATTAAGAGACAAAGAACTTCCACAGATGCCATTGCGTTTGCTTTCTGTTAGCCATCTTTTGCTGGGCATAAGAGGTATGTTTCCCAGTGAGAACATTTGGAGAAAACTAACCTTTTGGTGAAATGTTAGTGACTGAGCATCCACAGAAAAAAAAATTGAGGCTGTGGCAATTTTATTGAGAGCAATCAGATTTTGTACACATTTATCAGAAACAAAATATTATGGCGATTACCAGGGTCAATACAGTTGTAGTTGCAGGATACAATGAATTTTGCAAGCCACAAACAGAACACAAGATTAATGCCTAAGACCAGTTGTCTTGTCAAGCTTCCATGCTGATTTGACCACTAAGGGATCATACAGAGAAACACAAAGCAGCCTGAATTCTTCACTGTCTGAGGAAGTCCATCTCTCATAAGTCAGCCAGGCCAGGCCAACTCCATGATTCCCTGAAACTCAATCAAGTGTAGTATCCATTTTTATCACTTTAATATCTAACCATTTTTTAAAAAACAATAAAGAGTCAAATCTGTGTAATAAAGAGATTCAGCATTAAAATTAAGTTTAGACGATATTGTGGAAATTGGTAATTGCTATAGTGAAAAGTGTGTGTGTTTGTGTGTCTGCGTACATATGTGCATGTGTCTATGTGTATATGCGCATCTGTGTCTGTGTATGTTAATCTGTGTGACTGTCTATGTGTGTATAAGTCTATGTGTTTCTCTGTGTGTGTCTGTGTATATGTGTGTATTTGTATCTGTTTCTGGATGTTTATACCTGTGTGTATCTGTATGATTGTAAGATGGAAAAAGCTACTAACATAGCTGGGTGGTGGTGGTGCATGCCTTTAATTACAGCACTTGAGAGGCAGAGACAGGCAAATGTCTATGATTTCAAGGCCAACCTGGTCTATAGAGGAAGTTCCAGGACAGGCTCCAAAGTTACACAGTGAAACCATGTCTCGAAAAGCCAAAGAAAAAAGATGACTAACAATTTTTATTGTAAAGAGAAAATAGTGAAATCTACAGTTCAATTTGTTCTCAAAAGTATTATTTAATTCATTATTAAATTTATTCATTATTTAATTCATTATTAAATTTATTCATTATTTAATTCATTATTAAAGCATTATTTAAGTCATCTAATTATAATAGTCCAAATGTGTTTTTGATACTTTGTTAGATGAAATCTACACTGTTTTTGGACCACAGGAACATGTGAAATATAAACAGACTCCTCACTCATTTCTCATCACAGAAATCCTAAGGCTGGATGACAGATGTGATAGACAGAAATGTATGTGCTCAGTGGCGAGTGTGATGCCACTTCTCTACACTCAGGACACTGATGAAATAACAATGAAAAATAACACATGTACTCATTTAAAATATTAAATTCTTGGAGATTTAAACATGTTAAATATAAATATATTAAGGCGCAAAGCAGAAGTTAAAACTTATAAAAGATGTCATGTATGGATCATAAAATAATTTCTTAGTTTCCAAAATTTATTCAGCAAGATTATTTTAAAACCATGTAACCCAAGGCTGGGGAAATGACTCCATCGGTGTGTGCCTGTCACACAAGGACAATGTTATAACTTCAGTTCCTAGTACTCATGGAAGAAGCTAGCATCACGATTTATGGAAGGAGGAGGCAATGCTTCTATTTTTTGCTACTTTTAATGTCTTTGGTTGGGGTAAGATAGGTTGTCTCTCTCATCCCTGTCTGTCCTGGAATTCACTATAGATAAGGCTGGCCTTAAACTTATAGAGATCCACCTGCCTCTGCCTCCAAGTGCTGGTATTACAGGAATGCGCCACCACCACTACTTGACTACTTTTAATATCTATTTATCAAGGTAGGAACTGTGAGGTTAGTTTGCTCATCAACACCAAGTAAACTAAGCCCTAAACACACACACAAACTCACACACCAGAGTCAGTTAGCACAGGATGCCCTATTCCTAATGTTGTTTTGCTGGCTTCTCATCTGCTCAGTCAGGGTTCTCAGAGAATTACCACTACATCTTAGCTCCTAACTCTTAATCTCAGTCCCCAAAACACTACTTCAGGTGTATTTGTTCAAATTTGTTCTAAATGTTAAGGGACTTTGGATATTTTGCTATTTATATTTTTGTTTAAGATAATCAGTTAAAACATGTTAGGTACAGTACCAACAAGTTCCTTGGAATAAATTTATTTAATTAGAAATTAATCTTCAATACAATGATGGATAGGCAGTTGGGAGAATTAAAATATACTAATCTAGGGAGAATTTGCTACAGGCTGCACTGCGGTTTTGTGTCCAGTGAGTTATTTTGAAGATTATAAACTATTGTAAGTTTGATGGTAGACACTAATTAATGTACCATAAACATATGTAAATAAAATAAACAAGTCATTTTTTATGACTTGTTTTTTATTTAATATCATTCCTAGATAATGCATTTAGACTAAATAATAAGGAAAAATGCCAGCTAAAAGTTAGAATGCTTACATAAAATTTTGAATTTTAGTAATAATATTAAGTTGTCAAGACGAGCCTTGATACACAAGGATGTCGTGCGGTCTTCTACAACTCTCATGATCTGTCAGGGGGCAAACAAAGACATTAGTCAGTTTCTCAGAGTCCCGCAGCGTGAGTGCAGATGTGAAGTTGTTTGCATAACAGAGCAATGATCTCCTGATTTTTTTCCTGTTTTCAGTAATGCCAAGTGCATTCCATGATGGCAGAAAACAATATCCTACACAGCTTGCTGTACTTCACAGAACAGCACGTGTTTGCCTTGCAGAATTTTGTCATCATTTCCTGCTTTCCTGTAATATCTTTCAATATTTCCTTTTACAGTAATTTTTTTTCTGTATTGAAGGCTATTGCTCAAAAGCCTCACCAAAAATTTGTTTTCAACCCCAACACTGAATGGTATAGAATACCCTGACAGCAGATGCTGGTAGCTACTTCATTGGCTTGGCTTTTATTTGCATATGACAAAGAATATTCAGGGATTGTCATAGTGGGGGCATGAGGGTCTTCCTGTCTATTCCTCAGTGTCCCTGATAGGGGCGTGTGCATTAGAGAATTCTGTTTGTTTCAGCTGGAGTAATTAGAGATTCTATTTTTATTTTGCCTTTCTGGATCTTTCAGCGAAGTGTTTGGTTATACCAACTTGAAGCTCTTCTCACTGTAATGGTCAGAGCAGTAGCAATCGTTTATTAAAACACTGTGTGAGATTCCTCATCCTCATTATTAGGTTAAATCTCAGAAGTAACATACATCTTCAAGCACACATAACACACACACAATTGTCATAAAAACCTTTTATGCTATCTGCAATGCCCACATTACACCAACTACAGACCTGCTGCCTCTTGGCACAGTGATCCAGAGGAGTTTCACAAAGTAGAGAGAAAGGAGCCTCCATCTAACCTTTCTTTCTCCTAGCAGACCAACTCCTCTGAGCTTATATAGAAAGTGCATGCCTTTTGGTAACACCTCTAGTTTATCAAGTGTGTGCGTGTCTGAGTCTCTGTGTGTGTTTCTGAGTGTGTTGGCTAACAAGATGACCTCATTTTCTTTGTTTCTTTTATGTTTTGTTTGGAATTAGCATTTCTGAGGACATAGTGACATTAGTTTCTTTCGTACTCAGCGCTCTTCTTCAGTTTCCACTCTGGTTTCCTAAGATGCAGATGAAACAAGGCTTCACATGTTTGACTTTCTTTCCTCATTTATTTATTTAGGTTTTTAATGAGCCTTTTCAAATTACCATATTTTTAAATAAATAATTCATTCAATTTTTACACCAGTTATAAGAGGTAAAAAGGAAAAGGACCAGAAAATTACAAAATTCAAGATATGGTCTTAAGTCTCTATCTCAGATAGTCTCTGTCTCAGATGTTATCCATGAGAGTTCAGGACTACTTTAATGTGTGTGTGTGTGTGTGTGTCTGTGTGCACTCATGCGCGCATGTGTATGTGTGTGCACATATAGATGTATATATATTATACTTAATACACAAGCTGCAATGTAAAGCAAAGGTGACATTTTGCCAGAATGTGAGTCTGTAGATGACAGAGCAGATGAAGAAATATTAACGACATCAAGAGTCAAAAGAGAGGAGATGGCGCAGTACAGAGAAAGTGCATAAGGAACAGGTGGAGAGTCAGACTGAAGTGCTTTTCCTTGCCAATGTTCCTGGAAGAGCCAGCAGAGCACAGCCCTGCTGGGGCGTTGCATCTGATGCATGCTGTGTAGTGAATGGGGTGTTTTCCTTTAAGTGGAAGTTTTACCAGGTGCAAGGAGTCATAAGGAGACCACAGCAGTTATGTTTAAACACATGCTCTTTTCCCACCACTTTATCCGGGGTGGGGGAGGACTAATTGGACACATATTGAAGGCTGACCAGTGCCTAGGCCACCGGAGGAAAATTTAGTCACCCTTGCACCTAGCACTTCAGAGCTTGTGGAATATCAATGATATTTAAGGGGAAAACAGGTTTAAATTCTACTACATACATTTTTCATTCTTCGGTCAATCTCATCAACAAATGTATTATTAATACTTCAGATTTTATGTCTTTTAAAAAATATATTAGTGAATTTATACAAGTGTAGAATCCTGAATATTAATTATTTCTCCCAGAGTGAGGAGCTTTTTCAGTAATTTTCCCTTTTGCAATATTTCAAAAAATTTTTCGTGTTTGTAGATAAAAAGTAATCTTTCTTAGTGTCATTAATGTAGTAGACCCCTGCATAATCCCAAAGGATACATTCCATTTGCACCTCCCAGCTCTCTGAAAGTGTGGTTGGTACTCATCTTGTCTATACTGTTTTCCCCTAAACAAACATTTGTTAGAATTTGCCCTATAAATTAGGTTCAGGAAAAGATCAACAATAATTAAATGGATGTAAAACAATTGCAACAATACTATAGTTAAATGTTTAATACTTATAGATTATTTATTATACTTTGTAGTTAATGTTTTCAAATCACAATTAACCACAGTAATGAAAGAAAAGAAAAAAAAACTGGATAAGTTGGAGGCTACTGTTTAATTACATTACCAAGTTAGATTAACATGCACAATTGCAATGTAATGAAAATGCTCTCACACACACATGTACACGCACACACACACACACACACACACTGTCTTGGAAAAACAATGTCAGACTGAGCAATTCAACTCAAAATCAGAAGAGGGTTTTGCTAGCCTGCAGAAGGCAGACATAGAGTGTGAGACTGTGTGGATGCACTGTGCGCGCTGCCTGCATTTTTTGGTGATTTAGATGACTCTGATGAGATCCTCCGACAACCAAGAAAACTAGTTAGTTCCACAAGGAAACTAATCAATTCCACACAGTAAACACTGCTTCAGGGCTACTCTGCTGCCCTAAACACCTATGGAGCCATCCTAAAACCACATTCTTGGTGTTCTCTAAAACTTAAACATTCATAGTCGATGTTGATATTGTTCTGTATTGTTATATTGGACTATATTATATTTTATAATGTCATATTAATTACATTATATATGATGACGCAGGTGAAAAAAGGAGTTTTAATACTTTATAAATTTTAAGTTAAACATTTTTTCCAGAACTTTGGGTAATAATGCATATATGTTTATTTTTTTAACCCTTCAAGTGATAGCTTCACAATCCAAAGTGCAAGAAGATGATATTTACAACTGTCTACAAGATTCAATATTCCTATTATCAAACAATATAGATGCTAGCCTGGGTTCTTTTTTTCTTGTTTTGTTTTGTTTCCTTTTGCCTTAAGGTATTTTTGTTAACTGCTCCTAAACAGATCCCTCCTAGTGGGGGACTGTTTTCATGCTGACCAGTGAAAACAATTATCTGAGGGAGGAACAATGTTGTTCTTTCTGTTGGCAAACTCAGCATTCTTTCTCTGATCACCATATATATGGAATTTCTTTCCTCCATTTACCAATTTTTCAACCAAACACTTTCTTTTATTTTTTTAACAATTTACCTTTATTTTAACACTAATCTGAGTTAGTGTCTGCTACATAGGTTAAAGGCTCAGGAAAGATCACCTCCCTCTTCAGATGCCAGTCACAGGAAGTAATTTCTGACCAACTAGCAATAAATCAGTCTCCCAATACCAGGAGCTTGGATAAGAATGATTTACTAGGATAGCTGACAGAACTTTGGACAAACAATCATGTGTTTCAATTTATTGCAAAGGTTACTAGGAAGGATGCTGAAGAAAGGTCAGATGAAGGGACACTGGATGAAGTATGAGAGAAACTGTGCTGAGTGTTGAGTGTCCTTGCTCTCTCTACTGTATCATTTCCCAGGAACCTATCCAGTGTCTTCTATAACCTAGGTGCAGTATTTAGATGTTTAATGCAAACTTTTTATATAAACATAAATGACAACACCACTGACCTGCGAAGTCAACTAAACGTTAAGCCTCTCTTGCTTCCTTGAGGGTGTAAGTTAAGACTGAAAATTCCCTATCTCTGATGACATGGATGGTTCCCTTGGCAACCAGATCCTAACTTGAAAATGAGCCTACAAAGAATAACTTCATCAAGGCAAAAGAGGTTTTTATCATCAAGGCTCTTAGAGAGGATTTAGGAGTTCTGTGGCAGAGGTTTCAATGACTCAGGAAATAACAAAGAATTTTCTCCCTGGGGGTTGGAGACTTGGCGCAGTGAGAAACAGATATATACTGTTCTTCTGAAGTGCAGAGCTTGGTTGCCAGTTCCATATAGGATGACTGACAACTGCCTGCTAAGGACAGTTCCCGATGAGCAAACACCCTCTTTGGCTACCTTAGGCAATTGCACAGGCACACACATACACATAATTAAATATATGTTCTTTTAAGTTCTGTCTGTGTCAAGAACATGGTCAGTGACTAAATATAAAGACATATATTCTCTCAGAACCAGTACCTAGAAGGATTTCAAAGTTCAATTTCAGTAATCTTTCAATCTTTATTGAATATTGTATGGTATGTGTGTAAAGATGAAAATATAATGATAATTTTTATTATTTAGATGTCCTTTCTGTATTTTTTCAAAATAATAATTAAAATTAACATTTTAATTCAATATGAAGAGAATTTATATGCAGAAGTAAAATATTCGATTGTAATATTTTATTCATTTGAACAAAAATTTAAATATTTCTAGAAATAAAAACATTTCCAACTTGGTCTCTCTTATCCTGCAGTTTCTTTTGCCTTAAGTTAAATGTCATATCCCTCACTCCCAGCCATAATACATTTTCTTTCTCTTATTTTCTGTCTTAGAGAATGTTTTGTTGCTTACCTCTTGAATAACTTTTTTATTTCCTATATTTTGAAATAGGCACTATTTTAGCAGTCTTCTGAGCATCATTGAAATCTTATAAAAACAAGAATTGGAAATACAGTGCCACCAAATTAATTGTTATGACATTGGTATTTGTACCAGCAAGTCACCAATGTGTTAGGTCCAACGTGGACCACCCTCAAATGCCCGTGCCAGTGCTAGTGTGTTTGGACTATGACAGGGTAAACAGAGATTGCTGGTGAATAGGGGACAGCTTACATTCTGCACCCTTCAAAAAAAACTGATGTTAGGAAAAGCCATTACTTCCCTATTACCATATACCCTTAACACATATCACCATCACCAAATACCAATAACATATATTACCATCTCCATATACCCAAAACACATATCACCATCACATGTACCCATAACATATGTCACCCTGGCCAATAACATACATCACCATATACCCATAACACATAGCATACCCATAACACATAGCACCATCACCATATACTCATAACACATATCAAAATCTCACCTCACCTTCCCATTGCTACTCTAAACTTCTATATAGCCCTGGCTTACATACCTTTCTCTCTGCACAACTCACTTATAAGTGGCAAGGCTTACCCTGTTTTCCTGATACTCTCTCTGTTTTGAGAGGAAGCCATGGCAACTTTGGACTCCCCCCATTGCCTCTGACTATTCTATCTCTGCTGCATGACAAACAACCATGTAAAAGTTTTGTATGTCAAATAAACCTTTCACCCTATGGAGTAGCTTCCTTCAGAGGTTTCACTGAGCCCTCGCTTACACCATGCAGGATGCATGCATTCTCATTAAAAATGAAAGCAAAAATGAAAAAAAAAAGAAAAAGCAAAAAGAATTAGCGAATGCTTAAGAACCTCTGCTGTTCTTACAGATGATTTGGTTCCCAGTGTTTACATCTGTTGTCTCCTAACTGCCTTTAACTCCAACATTAAGAAATCTGATGCCTCTTCTAACCCCAGCAGACAAATATAGAGACATACCACACACACACACACACACACACACACACACACACACAAATATATATGATACAATTTTTTAAAATGTAAAAGAAATAATTATCAATTAGTTGTAGTTTAAACAAATCATGTGGTTTGGTACAAAATTTTGAATATATATTCATATACTAATTGTTCCTTAAAGAGAACATTATTGCATACTTTTGTGTATTTGCATAGGAGTCCAATGTAGATGCACTTTGAAAACATCTACCAAGAAGCTACTGCCTTTATGTCCAAGAAGGAAAGGCACCTAAGTGACTTTTCTAAAAATGATTTCTGAATCACACATTTTTTTTCCAACTGATATTTGCTTGTAAGTGATCCCTAGAGCTACAATGATAAAAAAAATTTCTTTGTTTATATTTTAAGTATAAAAGCATTTAAAATAAATAAGAGTCTAGCTGGTTCTTTGTTCTCTGGTCTTTTTCAACCATTTCTCATAGATAATCTTCATTCATTTCTGACTTATCACAAACTCAGGAACCCAATAGCCACCACATTTGGCCTGGAGCCTGGTAGGATACCTGTGTCTTCCTTTTCTGTCTTCCATTCTGGACTACTCAGTGTACTATTTGAGGTGCTGTGCTGCCTCTAGTCTGTCTGAGCTGCTTCTCCAGGCCATGTCCATCCTCTTGGAAATTGGCCTTCTAGTACAAATCCAGGGTCCTCTTAATTCTTTCTTGCTGTCCACTTCACACATTCCTGCCAACCCCTTTTCATTCCTCGTGATTCTCAAGAACCCACAGAAACATGGTATTTCAGGAATCCCCTAGCTCCCCACTTAGCTAGGACCCAGGCATGCTGGCTATAGCATTCTTCTTTTCCATTCTGAACTCTTAGAAATACTGTTAGACTTACTACTGTGGCCTGTCTACCTCAGCCCTTCCTGCTAGTCTCCCTTCAATCATTTCAGGTTCCTTGCTGCCACCCTTGGCAGAACCAGGGTATACTTAATTTGTCATCAAGGAAACAAATCCCATGTACTGTTTAAGATAATTCCAAAAATAGTTTAACTTTATTTCCTGCTAACCCAAAGCATCAGTGGCTTCAAGGGCTAAACTCATAAATTCTAGGACTAGTAGAAGTCTGCACCCCAAAACCCAGAGTCATAAACCTGAAAACCATGCATTGTTCTTCTTTCTGGTCCACAGCCTAAAGCTTAGGGTAACAATAATCATAGAATCAACTACCTACACAACAAAGACAAGACCAAATATCTACAGCAACAAACAATTAAAGGCTATCACACAAGTACCTAGACCAAACATACAAATGCAATCATGAGCAAAGACAATATGCCTAATCCAGAAGCCAGCAACTCCTGAGAAAATTAAATAGGAAAAACAGTACAAAATATAAGCTTAAAATTTAATGGAGAAATTTAATTCCCCCCCCACCAATGAAATAAAACTTGAAATGAAAATCCCAGAAAGTCAAACAAAATCTCAGAGGTAAGCTTCACCAAGAGATTAAAAGATATGGAAAAGATAATTTCACATTTTGAAGACAGAGTTGAAAAAATCAATTGTTCAGTCAAAAGAAATGGTAACTCTAAAAATATCTAAAAACATCCAGGAAATCTTGGATGTGATGAAAAGAATAAACCTATGAATAATAGGTATAGAAGAATGAATCCAGTAAAAAGGCACAGAAAACATTTTTAATAAGATTACCGTAGAAAATTCCTGAAAGGAATTTAAAGAAGGAGATGTCTTCCAAGAAGTATACATAACACAAAAGCAGAAAGGACCAGAAAGACCACTGTCCAAGAGACATAATAATCAAAACATTAAAGGTACAGGGTAAAAGAATCGTATTAAAGGCTGAAAGAAAAATTTCTGGTTCCACGCCTCTGGTTTCTGCTACAGTATTGATTCTGGGCCCTCATTGGGACTCTTCTTGGATATCCTGTTGCTGCTGTTGTCATGGAGATCCTGAAGCTTTGGATCTGCAAGTCTGAACCCTGCATTTGCTCCAAGATTTCAGAGAAAAAGTGAATGTTGGTTTACTTTGATCCAGCATTCACTTTTTCTCTGAACTCTTGCAACCACTTTGGAAAGCAGTGTGGAGGTTTCTCAGGAAATTCGGAATCAACCTAGCCCTGGACCCAGCAATACCACTCTTGGGAATATACCCGAGAGAGGCCTTATCATACAACAAAAGTATATGCTCTACTATGTTCATAGCAGCACTGTTTGTAATAGCCAGAACCTGGAAACAACCTAGATGACCTTCATTTGAAGAATGGATGAAGAAAGTATGGAATATATACATATTAGAGTACTACTCAGCAGTAAAAAACAAGGACTTCTTGAAGTTTGCAGGCAAATGGATGGAAATAAAAAGCACTATACTGAGTGAGGTAAGCCAGACCCAAAAAGTGGAACATGGGATGTACTCCTCATATTTGGTTTCTAGCCATAAATAAAGGGCATTGAGCCTATAATTTGTGATCTTAGAGAAGCTAAATAAGAAGGAGAACCCAAAGAAAAACATATAGTCATCCTCTTGAATATTAACCTTCATCAGGCGATGAAAGGAGACAGAGACAGAGACCCACATTGGAGCACCGGACTGAAATCTCAAGGTCCAAATCAGGAGAAGAAGGAGAGAGAGCACGAGCAAGGAACTCAGGACTGTGAGGGGTGCACCCACACACTGAGACAATGGGGATGTTCTGTCGGGAACTCACCGAGGCCAGCTGGCCTGGGTCTGAAAAAGCATGGGATAAAACTGGTCTCGCTGAACATAGTGGACAATGAGGACTACTGAGAACTCAAGAACAATGGCAATGGGTTTTTAATCCTACTGCACGTATTGGCTTTGGGGGAGCCTAGGCAGTTTGGATGTTCACCTTACTAGACCTGGAAGGAAGTGGGAGGTCCTTGGACTCCCCACAGGGCAGGGAACCCTGATTGCTCTTTGGGCTGACGAGGGAGGGGGACTTGATTGGGGGAGGGGGAGGGAAATGGGAGGCGGTGGTAGGGAAGAGATTGAAATCTTTAATAAATGAATAAAAAAATAAATAAATAAAAAATTTTAAAAAAAGTGAATGTTGGAATGAGTTAACTTATAGCCCTGGTGCTGGACATCCTACCAGAACCAGAGACCTCTGTGGGTCTAGGCATGAGTCTGGGTGCACAGAGGGAGTAAGCCTGAGCCGAAAGGCCCAAGGCAGTAACCTCAGCAGAAAGCAACCTCCGTGGGCCCAAATGACCCCTGGTATTGCAGAGCGTTTAAACCCTGGGAACACAGAGCAAATTCCAGGAACACAAAGTCACCAAAGGGATGACTGGAACTGTGGCCCTGACTATACCATGAGGAGCAACCGTCTGAGCCTTGGATCCACTGGCACCTGGAAGATTGATGACCAGAGTCACAGACAGCCCCAACTACACCAATCAGAGAAGAGATGGGTAGACGAGGTAAGAACACATGCAACACCACAGAGACCAAGACAACACCAGTAAAAAAACTAGTAGCCCTATAAGACAAAACTTGAACAACCACATACAGATGAAGCAGATCAAAATGCCCTAAAAAAATAACTTTAGGAGAATGTTTGTTTGAGGCCCTTAAAGAGGAAATGAAAAATTCCCTCAAAGAAATGGAGGAAAGGACGAACAAAAATTGGAAGACCACAACAAATCCCTTACAGAAAACCAAGAAAAAGCAATGAAACATATGAAAGAAACTATTCAAGACTTGAAACCTGAAATAGAGACAATAAAGAAAACGCAAGCTGAGAGAATTACAAGGCCATTTTCTTTCAAACTACCTCAGATGTAAAATTAGTAAATATATTTTCCTATCCTATAGGTTGTTGCATTGTGTGACTGATGGTGTCCTTTCCTGTATATAAGTTTTCAGCTTTATATGATAGCATTTATTAATTATTGGGCTTAATGTCTGTGCTCTCAGTGTCCTGCTCAGAAAGTCCTTCCCTGTGTCAATTAGTTCATCACAATTTCCCACTTTTTTGTTTTATCAGATTCAGGGTATTTTGTCTTATGTTTAAACTGTTGATCCATTTGAGTTGAGTATTGTGCAGGTTGATAAATATTGATTAATTTACATTCTCCCGAACACAGTCATCAGTTTGACTAGCACCATTTATTACAGATACTAACTTTATCTGACTACTTTTGGTTTCTTTATCAAAAATCATTGCGTGGATTTATGTCTGCGTCTTCAGTTCAATTCCATAAATCAACATGTCTGATTTTAGGCCAGTACCATGTTCTTTTGGTTACTATAGCTCTGTAGTACAGAGTAAGATACTTTTTCATTAATACTAAATTCCTACTCTTTCCTACCTCCCTCGTCATTCCCCAAGGCAAGACTGGTTATGCCCTGCCACCCAGACTTCTTTAGCCATAATGGCCATCCCAGGTCACTCCAGGCAGAATAATGGACAGGCCCTGTCCTACAAAAGAAAAACAGGCCGAAGATCAAGCCACACAATACCTCCATTCCCAGGTCACATAGAAAAGCTGAGCCTTTCCCCCAAGGAGCCTTATATAAAGCCATCTTCCTGCTCAGTTCTTTGCAGCTCCTTGCCCAAGCAGAGGCTGCCACTCTGCTAGGTTCTTTCTTCTCAATAAACTACTTGTGTGAGGTTTGCTGTGTAGTGTGACAGGGTATTCCTTGCTCCTGACTGCTAGGACGCCTTTTCTTTCAGAGCTGGGAAGTTTGTAAGTAACTTATTGGAAAACATTTGCTTTAGAGCTGAAATTCATATGCACACATGGAATACATTCCATTTTGTGCTATTTCACATATGGCTTATTTTTTTTTTGAGTTCAAGTAAGTTCAGTTCAACATTTGTGACACATAAAATGTAGTAAGTCCACTGTGTGAGAGCTACCAAAGACACAAACGTACACACACACAGATGCATACTAGAAAACTAAAGCATAAAAAGTATATGTATGCAGAGACAGGTGTGTGTGTGTTGTATGTATGTGTGTGTGTGTGTGTGTGTGTGTGTGTGTGGTGTGTGTTGCTAGAAATCAAACTGTGAACCTGTCATATGCTGGATAATTATTTGACTGCTGAATTATACCCCATTTTCTGTATTTTATTTCTTCATTCTTCTGGAGGATTCTCTTCACACCTCTCCTCCTCTTTGCTAATGTAAAATTTTCAATTTTCCATGAGCACAGATACTTTCTTTTGTAAGGCAACATACTTAGAAATAAAGTTTCTTGGTTTTATTAGCAATGAAATACGGCAAGCTTACACATTCACCATAAGCAACGTAATACCTCAAAAATTCTGAATATTCTGGTTTTCTCTTCTCCTATCTCACATGTGTTTGTTTATACTTATTTAATTTGTATTTTGTTTAAAAGAAGTACATATTCAGTTATGGTCATTCCTTTCACCTTGATTACTTTTATTTATTTTAACATCATTTGCTTCATTAAATTTGCATTCTTTTTCTCTGAGATTATGTGCATGCAAATAATATGTAGATATTTGAATGAACCCTGAGCAATGTGTTTGTGTCTTTTTGTTTAATGCTTCTTTAACAATATTAGTTGTCCACACATCACTCGGACAGGGAATCCTCAAAGCCCATCCAGGAAGCTCACTGTGTTATATTATTTCCATGAAATTTATATATTCCTTCCCGTCTTTCACTTGCTAACATTATAGACAGTGGCACCAAACATAATCACTGTCAATGAATCGTCTCTAACATGCACATTTAGGAGCAAAACAAGAACACACTGTTCATTTTTAAAATCCCCTAATGAAGCTATAATGATAACTGACTTAATTAACTGTCAGTCCCTGTTAGGGCTCTCACATTCTGTGTGAGGCAATGGGAATTGTAAAAAACATGCTCTGCTTAGTGCCGAAATTTGATATCACCAGCTAATACACTGTGTGGTTCAATGATTTTTTATATGAACTCCCCTCCCTCATGATTGCAGCAACAGGTTTATGTCAGAAAACAATTATCAGATAAACCATAGCCGTCATTCCAAGCTATTTGCCAGAGATTCTCCACACCAGGGAAAATGGCTGACTGTATTTACTGATAGAAAATCTGAAATTTCAAGTTCAAATTAGTGTTAAAAACTTCATAAGCAAATGTGATTTTGACAGCTTGTAACCAACAGAAATTTTCTTTTGATAAAATTGGTTTCGATATTAATTAATATGACTCTTTTGAAATTAATTAATATCAACTGTCATCACCTAGAGAATCAACATAGCTTAGTGAGCCAGGATGTTAGAAACTATCAATGCACAATTTTACAAATGGCACATGAGGAAATACACTCTCTAAAGCATACAACAATCCGCAGACTTTAGCACACCAGATAAGAAAAATTCACTGGGAGAATTTGTATTTCACACAGCAAGTAAAACTTAAGAAGTTACTTTCACTGAAATTTAAACAGATATCCCAAGCACTGATTTGATATCAAAAAAATATTTAGAATTACTGAATAGCTTATTAAACTATAGCTTCCTTGTACAGCTCTAAAAAGCTTTATTTTTTCATATATCTCAGACAATATAGTACATTACCATAGATTCAAAGTGGAAGTAAGAGAGAAGCCTTTCCAAGTCATATCTGAAAGAAATTTAGAAAACTATAAACCATTGGGTGGTGGTGATAAACACCTTTAATCTCAGCACTCAGAAGGCAAAGGCAGACTGGTTTCTGTGATTTCAAGGCCAGCCTGGTCTACAGAGTGAGTTCCAGGACAGGCTTCAGAGATACACAGAAAAACCCTGTCTTGAAAAAAACAAAAAAAAGAAATACAAGAACCAATGTCTCAGTAAATATTTGTTTATACTTGAATAATGTATTTTTTTTTACAAAAGTTCAGTACTTCTGGTAGCCTGTGACTATTTTATTATTTTTTAATTTAGTAGAAATTTCATTTGAAATATAATTCATTTATTATTGCTATTATCTCCTTATATGTGTGTGATGTGTATGGGTCTCCATATGTTATGGTCATGTGTGGATATGAGAGACTAATTTTGTGTTGTGAGTTTTGTACTTCCATCAATACATGAGTTCAGAGGTTACTCAGTTTATCAGGCTTCCTCAGCAAGAGCTTTTACTCCCCAGTCACTTTTCAGTCTGAACTTATCAACATTTCTGAAATGATTTGTTTTAAATATCTAACAAAGTAACTGCACATACATATTTAAAACCACACATGCATATATATATTAATATTTGTGCTTTTAATGATTTTTAATATGGTAATTCTGAGACTAAAAGTTTGATAAATAATTTCCCACAAAAACCGTTCTAGTTCTTAGTTTTTGTATTTGTTTATTTAGTAACAGATCCTTCCTCTGTAGGCCAGTCTCTTTCATGACAATCCTTCATGGCAATCTTTCTGTCTCAAGTGCTAAGGTCAAAGATATGAACCATACTGCTATGCTAGTCAAGTTTTGATATTTCAGATATCCTTACCATTACTATTCTCTTGCTATGAACTTTATCTGTGATGTATTGGTATCATAGAAATCTTAAGTTCTTTGAGTTCTTTAGAAGTATATAATTTACTGTGTATTGATGGAGTCCCGGTGTGTTTTCTATATCAATAAGCTAAGAATTCTCCTTCAGTCTCTGCCTATCTCTTCTTCTCTCTATCCTTTTCCACTCAATTCTTTTTCTTTTTTCCTCTACATTCCTATCCCTACATCTGTCTGTCTCTCATGCTTGTTCTTTTGATTTACAACTTGCCAGTATCCCATGTTTTGAACATCTATCTCTTAAAAATCCTTACTTATCTCCTGATAGACAGTTTAAATCGTTGGAAATTGGGCTTATTATACACGGTACTGAAAGGACTAGCTTGGAATTTTTATCAAATCACTTTGTGTGATTATATTCAAAGGACAGATTCTAAAACAACGGTGGCAGAATTCAATAACATATGCACTGTCAATTTGTTTCATGTAACCACACAACTCTGTTATTTAAATTCACCAGAAATATGTAAAGATCATTGTTAATAGCGTAGAATCAAAGTTTCTGTTCTTGCCCCTCATGGATGAATTGGAGTGACCTGTCTATTTCATTTAATTTCAAGTAAGCAAATAATACTTTGCTCTTTTTTAAATGGGTTGTGTTTTAGTTATCAATTTATAAGATCATCTAATTCATTGAATTCAATGAGGACATTTAGTAAAATATAAATAGATTCATTATTCCTTTTAATTGTTACCATGAATTTTATATCATTTCCCAATATAGATAATTGGTCTGTCCTTTTATTTTTTTTTAATTTTGTTTTGTTTTTGAGACAGGGTTTCTCCGTGTAATAGCCCCAACTATCCTGGAACTCATTCTGTAGACCAGGCTGACTTCAAACTCACAGAGATCTCTGCCTCCCATGCACTAGGATTAAAGGCATGTGTTATCACCACCCAACTGCTCTGTCCTATTCTTGAAAGGTTTTTAACCATGTCTTTTGGAACAGTATTTTATTTACCTGCTATTTTTCATTGCTCCTTTCCTCCTTTGGATCTTATATTTAAGTCATTTTATGTTCATTCATAATAAGTACAGTTGGTTTTTAATTTATGTATTTCTTCTATGATATTTAAAAAGCCTCCTCCCTCATACTTTTAGTAATCTTTCAGTTAACTCAAGAGGACTTCCCACAGCAGAAGTTAGTCTTTTCCTCCTCAACCCTACACTCTACTGCCCTGAAAGACGCTGATCTTACAAGCTCTGCATCTTTGCTTTGCCATAGAATCCCTAAGTAAGGATATCGAGTGCCTAGGGTCAAACACACAGCCTGGCTAGTAATCAAAGCCCCCCATTTCAGTTCAGTCCCATAATTTATGACTGATTCTCACGATTGTTGGCTGGAACTGAGTAAAGGACATACAAACAAACTGAGAAGGAAAGGGGACATATCTAGAAGTTTCCTGCCCAGTATTGCTCAGCCCTTGGAGTTTCACTTCATATGCTGCAGGTATAAAAAATACTAAAATCTTAAAATATCCCTTTGCTCTAAGGATGTCTCATAGTACTGTTAGGTATTATTTTTGCTAGTTGTGCATGCATGCGTGTATGTGTGTTTCAGAGTGTGATTAATCTCAGTCATTTTCCGGCAATTTCTTGGAATAGAATGTTAGATATAAGTCACAAAGAAAGAGAATACCATCCCAACTCCATTCCAGCTAATGTTTCTGAACATGGCAAACTCTATTCCTGGGATCAGGAATGTGTGCTCCAGAACAGAAAACACTAACTGAGACAAGAAGGGCATTTGCTTTTTTTCTGACTCAGGTGTCGGCTGTATCTTTGCCCCATGGTCTGGATCTGATCTCGCAGTGCTCTAACATCGCCATTTTATTCAGGTAGATAGTCTGAAAAGACTTTTGCACAGGAAATGAATGAAGAAGGAGAAGGGGATCATGTCTTCAAGGAGAAAAAGGTCACTTTCTCCAAGCAGGCTAATTCCCATAATTGTCTTACAGGATGGAGGGGATAAAATATTTTAATTTCTTGTCCTAAGCACAAGTTTTACAATTTTTGATTGAAAGGATTGTATCTGATACTTCTTGCAAGATCATGTCCAATAGCAGATGCAGGGTAGAAGCCCACCAGCAGATTCTAATTGCTGACTTTTCAAAAATTTAAAGCTCAGTCTTGTATTTACACAAACATGCATACACACACACACACATATATATATATATGTGCTTGCAATATACACATACAAACATAGATATTTACACACTACCTAAACACACATATTCACATACACATATATGCACATATACACACTCATACACAAATACACACATGCATATATATATATACAAACATACACACATACATACACACATGTACACCATACACTTAAGAGTTGTAGCCCTAAGTACCTTAATAATGCATACCGCTAGAAGCTGTTTACCAAATTAGTTTTAGATGGCTATTATGATTATGAATTCATGAAGATATTCTCCTTGATATCCCTTAATATTAAGTGTTAAGAACTAAATTTTGGTGGAATTATTTTAATTTAAACCACCTTAACCCCCAAATAAAAACCTGAAAACCAAACCAGATGTAATTATTTTTTTTCCTTGGGGCCAAATATTTTCATGTGTAAACCATATAATGTTTATGTATCAAAATTCCATTAACATCCTTTAAGCAGTGCGTAAAATTAAACTTCAAAGCTTAGACAAATTGAACAACATTACAAAGGTAGGAAGTCAAACTAGCTGTGAATACTTCAGTCCTTTCTGTAGCTGTCTACACAATGCATAGGTGAATGGATGTTCCTATTCACATTCATTGAGGGACACAATGTGCTTGAAATACCTCAGGAAGGACTTCAGTCTTTTATGGTAACATAGTGTCCCCGCTATTCTGTGTAGAAATATGGTCTTTGTAACAAGTCATACAAAATGAAAATATATTTTTGAATATAAGTACTTAGAAAATAATTTAGAAATTTCCAATGTGATTTCCAATAAACAGTTAATGTAGTTCCCAGTATAGTCCACAAAGCAGGGTGAATCTAAGATCAGTCTTGCCTGGGAAGAATCAAACATAAAAGGTTGTAATGGGATGGACTAGGTCTATTTGCAATAGGTGTTTATGGTGACAATGCCTCTAAAGCTATGGCTTAGTCTCCCTCTAAGGCCAACCTATTTATTTATTTATTTATTTGGGAATAACTTTGATTCCTGGTTTAAGTGTGTGTACCATCATGGAAGTGAAATTCTCACTTACTTGTGTTGAATTACTATTTTTCCAAAAATAATAATTCTAACTATGTTATTTTCAGTATTCTTAAGCCTAATGAAGTCCTAGAACCTGTACTACAAGCACAACTTTGAAAAGTTTTGTTTTCAGGCAGGTTGTGGTGGCGCATGCCTTTAATCCCAGCACTCAGGAGGCAGAGGCAGGCAGATCTCTGTTAGTCCGAGGCCAGCCTGGTCTACAACAGCTGGTTCCAGGACAGGCTCCAAGGCCACAGAGAAACCCTGTCTCAAAAAAAAAAAAAAGAAGTTTTTTTTTTTTTAGTATTTTATAAAAACATTGCTGATATTTAATTGCAAATGTTTACTTAATAGGAATAAGTCAAATGAGGTGATGTTTGGCTAACTGGGTTTCTGCATTCTTAGAATATATACCTAGATCAGATCTTGTTAAATACTCAAGAATATATGAACCTTTTAAAGCAATTCTTAATAGTTTGTAGAAAAAATGAATTCAGATTTTTATTATATAATTCTAATACAGTTTTTCCATTTAGGCTTTCGAAAATTACTATATAGCTCATCAGCCAAATTTCTAGCTGAGATAATTTGGCTGTCTACAAGAGGCGTAAACAAGATAATTGAAATGAGATAAAACATAATTGAAAAAGGAATTCTCAGCAGTATGAAATGTAGTTTAAAATAAAGGCTGGCTTCCAAAATGGGAAGAAACATAATTCAAAGAGCCAACTGTTTATGTTCCATGTATGGGGAAGGTTCAGACTCTTAAGACACCCCAGAGAAATATGAGAAGAGGATGAAGGTTCATAGACAAACTGGTTGCATAGCAACATGCAAATTTACTAACATAATGAAAAATGTCTATCAGGGCTTACCTAGTATAGAGTACACATTAAGAGCATCATATCCAACCATCAGAGAACTGAAACAAATATAGATAAATACTAAGTGTAGCAAGCTAAACTTATATTGAGGAGTGTGTTCATTTTCTAAGCCTGGGAACAGGAATGGAGCTGAGAATGCAATCACACCTATAATGACTGTGATGTCTGACCACAAAATGAGAAAAACAAAGTTGAATGTATGGGCCAATCCACACAGCATTGTTGAAGAAACATGGTACCATTGATAGTTCTATAACAGAAAAACTGTTCAGGAGGACAATCTGGGTGAGTGATGTAGGCTTCAGAGTCTAGATTATCTCAAGACTAGCAATGTTAAACTTTACTGAAAGATAAGGCAGTTCCGCTCAGTAAAGTGAGGTAGGAACTAAGCTCTCTTATAGTATGTATGTATGTATGTATATCAAAATCTCTGGCTTTCTTATATAATAGTAAGGCTGAGCCTTGCAGAAGATGGCCCAAATCTCATGATGTTCAGAGTAGGGAGACATTGGGACATTAAGGAACACGTGATAGAATGCCACTGGCTTTTTCTTTCACAATGTCTTTTACTTAAATGCTACTCTCAAAGGCTCTTCATACCATGAAAAAGCCTGTTTATAAACATCTGAGACTTTGATGACTTCTTTTCTGGAAAAATGTTGCTAAATTAGTAACTAGTATAAATGTAAAAATCATTTAAATCACTCAATTTGTACCAGTAGAGAGGTTAGTGCTTTACAGAAATTTATCAAAAACAGTAATTTCCTGATAAGTATATATGTATGAATATAATGAAGGCATTGAGTGCAAATGAAATAGTTTGGTGTTTATTTTATATGAATAAAACATGTTCCCATCATACAAATTAATTAATTGGTGTACAATAAAAGTCAAAACATGCTTTCCCTTTGAATAACAGAATAATATTTTTATAATGTAGCTGTCTATGATTTCTGCTGCAAACTGATTTACAATGGAAAGATATATCATTTAGAAAGTTGCAATGTGATAAAAGGAAGAGAAAAGCAACTATTGGTTGAACATCTAAAGTTCCCCATCCCTTGACATTTTACACAACACAGCAGAGATCAAAGGGGAAAGAGTCAGAAATAAAAGATGATTATGGTTGGTTCTGGCATCACTTCTGCTTTTTAGCTTTTCTCCCTCTAACACGTATCATACTCTGGACTCTCTATGCTTCATTGTTAAGGGAAACTCTGGAGTCCTCAATCAGAGAGACACACTGACAATCAAATCAGCATTAGAGGTTTACAGTGATAACACAGAATTACTTTAATGAGAAGAGTTTTCCCATCACTGAATTTATGAAGGCATACCTATACATATATACCTATACAGCAAAATGAACCAAAGAGTTTCAAGTCTTCTATTTTAGGGGGACATTGAACATGTAATAGATTGTTTTATATCCCATCATTAGATGATATTTTGAATTTAAATATATCACTACTTGATATATTTGCATGAAAAATACCAACTATTGATAAGCACTTCATATTAGTTGAATAGAAAAATAAGTAAAATATTCCATTCCCAACATCAGTATTGATTGCCAATATTGCAACCCTGACAGCAGTGAAAGAGATTTTCATTGACTACTTTGTCTCCTTAGATAAATTTGCAAAGAAAAATGAGAGTTACTGGCGTTATTACCCAAGGAGCAAAAAGGATTGGAAGCCCAGAATACATAAAATCCTACAAAATTGCCTACAGCAACGATGGGAAGACCTGGGCAATGTACAAAGTGAAAGGCTCCAATGAAGACATGGTAAGACTAACCCATCATATGGAATTTAACTCAGTTCTATGATGGGCACATGTTATCATGTGACACCTGAGACTTCTGTTAGAGGCTTATGTAAAAATACATTTCTGCAGCTTTTTGGATTTAATTGGTTAGAGGGAGCAGGACTTCCCTAAATTAGAAATTTCTAACAGCTGTCGTTTAAGATTTTCTCAGATTTTAATTGGTGCTCCATCAAATACTTGTCAAAAAGTTACCAGAGTGACGTGCATAACAGGCAAGCTGCTTAAAGGACAATCAGCTTTCCAATTTAATCTCCTTGCTTTTCCAGACAGCCTTCTCCTCAATCAAATAATTGACTTGACTATTTTAAAAACAAGAACTTTGAATTATAGAAAGGATGTATATCTGTACATATTTTGCACTGGAAATGTATTTGTTACTGAGCAGAAGAAAATGTTGTGAAGAAATGAGTATGGCATCTAATATCTTCTTTTCCTTCTCTGTTCAGGATTTTAAATTAATTTATTTTGTAATAACATTTGAAAGTCTGATTAAGAAGCACAGAAGGAAAGATGCTTACCAGAAAAGTCTATTTATTTGCAAGTGGACAGATTTAGATTAACTTTCTCTGTTCCTGCAGTCCTGGCCATTAAAGTGGTGAAGGAGGGGGCTGAAGACATAGCTCAGTAGATAGTAGATAAGACCACTTATGACTCTTGTGGAAAACCCTGGGTTAGGTTTCCATTACTTACACTGTGGCTTACACCAGTCTAGTTTACTATAATGTCATCTGATTTGAGATCTTTGTCTAACCTTGCACATTGTGCATATGCATGCATGCATGCAAACCACTCATACACATTAAACTAAATAAATAAATCCTTTTAAAAATTAAAGAATTTATGAGGGAAGTATGATTATGTCACAGTCCACAGTGGTTAACAGTTTTAATTCAGATTTTGTATGTGGCTTTTTTTTTGACTGTTAAAGGCAAGGTGTTTCTTAAATTCTCAATAATATTTTATTACAATCTTTTAAGAATTGCATCAAGTGTGAATATTTTCATATATATGAAAATAATTAAAGAACACATTGCAAATGTATATGTATGTACATACACGTATACACATATATGTATACACAAAAGGGTAACAGTCTCACTCTATAGCCTATGCTGACTTTGAACTCACAGTGATCTATGAGGATAATGGTGATCCTCCTATCTCAGCCACCTTAATAAAGTTATTACAGGTATGAGCCACCAGGCCCAGCTTTTAAAATCTTATATGTCTTTCCACAGGTGTTTCGTGGAAATGTTGATAACAACACACCTTATGCTAACTCTTTCACGCCCCCAATCAAAGCTCAGTATGTCAGACTCTATCCCCAAATTTGTCGAAGGCACTGTACTCTAAGAATGGAGCTTCTTGGCTGTGAACTTTCAGGTAAGTCTCCTGTTTCCTATTATGGAAGTGGCTTTGACGAGGACAGAAAACAGCTCTGTATGTATTACCTACTAACTCTAGGTTTTCAGCACACACGCAATTTTATGTCTTATACAAAATATGTAGGGCATGGTTCAATGAGAAAATGCATGCCGTTTATATGTCAAATAAAGTTGTCAAGCACCCTGCAGAAATCACATAGAGTCAAGTACATCTCCGTGTAATCAAATAGAATGCAGGGATTTCTCATGAGAAGCTGTTGCCAAAAGTTGTGCCCCATTGATTTTGGTTGCAAATATGATTTATGTTTGGTAATGAAAGTTCAATTTAAAAATACAGTCTGCTTGACCTCATAAATTGTGTAAATTTAGGCTGAAAGGCCAAAAAAAATCACATTTTGTCTTTAAATTTGGTGCTTTCTTTTTAGATTTTATGGAACATGTAAATTTGTCATCCCTCCCTAGGGAGGAATACTTCAAGACCAAGAGTACCACTATAAATTTATTCCTTGAGCATTCTCAGCTAGCAACCTACTTATTATATAAGTCATGGTTGTCTAGCTCAAGGGTACTCCATCAACGAGCACAGAATTAAATAATTCTCCTGTAGGAGCATCACAACAGGATACAAACACAGAAACTTTATGTCTGCATCCCATTTTATTTTTGTAGCTATATTCCGAACTAAATAGAAAATCCTTTCTGCTTATTCCACTCAACTGTGATTTAGAGGGCAGTTATTGCATTTCATGCAGATAAACTTGCCTATCTTTGCCACCGTCTCAAAATATTTCTTTTGTTCAAACAACTGTGAATAAATTGGAAAGTTTACTTGTGTCGTGTTTTAGCATAATCCCCAAAACAGGAAAAGCCTTTTTTCCAAATTTGAAAGAAAACTGCCATTATAAAAAATTAAGTTAGCTCTTTGAAATTTCCACAAATATATTTAATCCATGCTTATTTCTCCCTCTCCCACCATCCCATAACGCCTCTGCACCGTGAACCCACATTTTTTCCTACCTACCCTTTATTAGCATCTTTTCCTCCAGGAGAAAACTGAGGAGCTATTGTAAACAAATAAAAAAGAGTATTAAAAACAGCATTCTTAACAAGCCCATTGCATTGAAAGAAATTAGAGTAAATTTGCTATATGAGTGAATCTACTTTAAGGATCACATGAGCATTAGCTACATCAGTGTTGTTTATGGAAAAATGTTTTCACTGACATTAATTATCTTAACAGAGAGATTTTTTAAAATTATTTGTATCAGATTATTGACTGTTAGTAAATGTGAGCAGAATTATTGCTGCAGAGTGTTTGTATTGCACATCACTTTATCACCAGAGGCCAGTGTCATCTCTAAGCCATTCATCATAAAGCAATCACAAGAAAACCACAGTATGATGAGGTTTGCAGTAAGCCCTCTGGTTTTTTTGTTGCTTAACATCACCTTCGCCAATGCTTCAATCCTTTGATTCATGAGGATCAGCCTCTCATACATGACACAGTTACACCCTTAAGGTGTAAAAATATTTTGCTTTCAAGCTTGACAAGAGGTTATCCTGACTCTTTACAGACTTCGTTTTTTCAATAGGAAGTAGTGCTCTGAAGTCCAACCCCACAAATTAATTTTAAAATTTGGTGCAGATAACAGTATCTATTGCTTACTGGTTTTAAAGACTGGAGTGTTTCACCATAGAAATAATCAATGCTTATGTTAATACTTTATTTTTTTAGATTCTATTTATACTCGTAGAAGAGGTAAATAATTTTTATTCACAAAATCAAATGAATGGAACAGGAGATTTGTGAGATATAAAGACCATTGCTAAATAACTTAGCTGTGATTCTTGGAAATAAATATTGACAAATATTTATTTCATAATATTCCATTCAGTTGTGTATAATACTGACAAGCACAAGTCTCCCTTATTGCTTTCAACAGTCATAAATGTTTAGCATCACCTAGAAGCAGCTCATCTCTCCTTGGACACTAAAAAAGAACATCTTTTAAATTGTATGAAAGATGACTTAGGACATTTGGAGGAAATAAATTCATGACCATGAAAAGAAAACTAAAACTCATTCACCCATTCTTCTAAATAATAATTATTTAGCATTTCCCCTTGCTATATAATGGACATTAGAATGAACATGAAATGAATTTGGTGATTAAAAAGAAACTATCAGAGGCATTTCTATTCATTTTTTCAGATATTTTATTTTTAAAAAGCAATAAAAAGTGACTCTGCTTTTCTATTTCATGTCTTCTGCAAACTAAACACATTTTTTAAAAAGATCGGTCTCCAGCAGTAGGTGAAGGCAGCCTCCAATTTAAGAATTCAGAGTCAAGAAGAGAATGTACATGACTTCGGAATTGCTCGAAGACAAATACCACACCACTATGGCTATTAGAACTTTCTAGAATTTGAGATCTCTGTCAGAGATTGCATTTTCCCCCTCAGAATTTGTATTTTGGCTTCATAGTCTCTTTACCATTGGGTTTGGATGTAGGTTTTGTCAATAAGATTCTGGCTAAGAAAACAGTCTTCCATGTCAATGTTTCTATGCAGTTGAAGATGGAAGTACAGACTACACAGAGGAGTTGCAGGAGGGAAGATATGATTCAGATTGACTAGTGCATACAGTGATTATAGTCAATTACTGTCAATGGAGTGCACTATGCTTTTTGTCTTCGAGCCTACACATAAAATAGTCTACATGAGCAACTGTACAGTTGTAGGAAACTATTAGGTAAGAGCTGATAGGTGGATACTTGGAAACTTAACACTGCTTTCTGTTGGAATGAGTTTTATGGAAATTTTAAAGGAGCTCATTTTTAATGAAAAGTGATTGTGTCAGCATTATTTTTAAATACTTGGTAATTAATCAACTACTTTTTCCTAAGATACCTGCCTAAGGTAGCTTCTATTGGTGCTTTCATTTTGGAGATTTGAACACTGAAGTTATAAGTTATAGGTTTAAGACCACGGATTCAATAAAGGGAAGGGGGAGGTTAGTAAGGTCAGTAGAGTATGGGAGGAAGGACATAGAAGTTCTCTCTCTCTCTCTCTCTCTCTCTCTCTCTCTCTCTCTCTCTCTCTCTCTTGCTCTTTAACAATCTAATTCACCTTGCCAGATCCTTGGCCAAATGGTAACAACTTTTATAAGGAAATCTTAGTCACTGGACAATACAATAATATACTCTTGTCTCCTATACAAATTTGATTAGTTGTTTTAGCACACCCACACATTGATACTACATTTTTAATACCATTTTAAACCAAAATTTCATTACACATCAAAAGTGGAAATACATGTAGCAAATTTGATAATCTTCCAAAATATAAGTGTTAAATGATATTTAGTATAAATATAGGAGTTTATGGAAATAATAGTAATGGTTTTGGAGTTTTTAATATTCTTCTATTTTAATATTCTAAATTCCACAACTGTACAATTCCTGGCACATGGTATATAATAAGTAAATATTATCTTCATCACTTCTAGAAGAAGACATATTTATGCCAAATTAGTTGATGTTATAATTAGCATTAAGTGTTTCAGTACTTTCATGTCCTTCCAGCACTTAAAGGATGAGTAAGGACTGATAGAGCACAAAGCCAACCTGGCTACATTACATCTGAAATGTAAGATTAGTGCATATTTCTTAGACAACAAAATGCTGTCCAGTTTAGAATATGACTGTGAAGCAATTTAGGAAAATGACTCTGTACTGGGAAGATTCCATCGACGATATTATGAAAACAAATAAGAGAAAACCAAATATACTTTATGAAAAAATGCCGGTTCTCCAAGACACAATGAAATTGTTGAGAACTAGGGAACAGTCATGAGGCTCTCGGTAATGAGACAGCAGAGAGCATTTCAGCAATGTTTTCATTTTGCAAAATCATCTATCACAGAAAAGTATTCTGAATTGTTTTCAATTTTTCCAAAATACATTCAGACAAAATAGCTTGAATGGGCTATCTTGTTGTTCTATTTTATTCCAGATTTAGTTCTGATTAGAGCTCCTCTTTTGAATTTAGACGTCCTCTCTTTGGGAGAACGAATAGCATTATTTTCAGTCTTCTCTTGCCACTCTGAAATGAACAAGGAAAAGTTTCAGAATGATCAATTGTTTTCTTCATAGAGTTCTTCTCTTTTACTAGGCTGTTCAGAACCTTTGGGGATGAAATCAGGGCATATACAAGACTACCAGATCACGGCCTCCAGCGTCTTCAGAACACTCAACATGGACATGTTCACTTGGGAACCAAGGAAAGCCCGGCTGGACAAACAAGGCAAAGTAAATGCCTGGACCTCCGGCCACAACGACCAATCACAGTGGTTACAGGTAATGGCCTGAGACTATTTTACTGCCTACCACTCTTGTGCTGTAAAAGATTTCCTAGTGGCTAGCTGAATGCCAGAATCATTATTTTATATTGCTTTAAATTGGCTTTCATATTTTACTTTTCCAAAAATGAAAAATAGAAACAACTTATGAAATTATATCTCTGGCCTTGATTTACTCAGCATTGATATACCGATGCAGGCTGTGGACAAGTTGGCTGGGTAAATTGTACCAGATCACACTGTACATACCTGATCAAATCTGTAGATCACCTGATCAAATTTGAGACAATCTGCTTGTTAAGTTTTAAATGTTCTGATGTTTTGTATTTTATTTAATATTAACAATTAACATCAGGATCAAAGAACACTGAATTCATGCCACTGACCTACAGAGAGTCTTTTAATGTGATGACTCAGACGGAGTATTCCTTTTCCTCTGGTTACAAAGCATTAGGATAATTTGAGTACACTCTCCCCCAAAGAATTAATTCATTCATTAAAAAATGTGGATTCTACAGTCTGTTGATACTTGCAATTAATGTAACATTATATCTGATTCATTTTAAAATAGTCCTCTTGAAACACCTTTATTATGGTATACCTTTGTGCATAAATAGTCTTTCTACTGTCTTTTGTGACAACAAAAAACACGATGGCTCAATTTCATAATGAGATTAGTTTCTTTCATATGCAAGGGTTCCACTTTGATGTTACATTTTATTAATGAGTTTCAAAACCTGGGAGAAGCCGTGGTATGTCTCTAAACCATGAAAATACTTAAAACAGCAAAAGCTAACTTTCACCAACCACATCCTTCATTGCCAGGGTCACCTGAAACTTCCAATGCTCCTTTTCAGTTTAGTCACTAGGTTTTACGATATTATATTCCCACAATTGGGAATATACCATTTTTTTTCTATAGTTACCTTAAATTTTCCTGGACTCTTTATTTAGCTTTCAAACATCATATGTGATTATATATGAGTTTCTGTTACAATTTTTTAAAGTGTGGGTGTGTTTACTGTATATTATTTTGTCATCCAACCTGCTTTTCTTAGCTAGCTGGTAGCACTTCTCAGTACATTAAATCATTTTTGTAACAAGTGATTATGTGTCATACGACCCTGAAGCATCACACATACTCAAGCCCCAATCCTCTTCAGGCTCTTAAGACGGCACTTGTTTCTTAGAATTCATCGTTTCAATTGACGAACATGACACCAAACATGTTGTTCTTCGCTGGATGCTGCTAAGTGCTCTCTCCCAGCACCTGCCCTTCATCTACTTGTTATCCTCTCAGTGATGTCTCTCTTACCAACTCCATAGGCTCAGATTAATTGATTTACCAAATGTCAGTGATTCCAGCTACTAAAATGGAGACCAAGGTATCTTGAAATCATTACCATTCTTACAATCCCATAAAAGCCAGATCTGAATTGCCACCCCTATTTCTTGGGTGCATCCTGAAGCTTATTAACCACCTTTCCAGTTTCAATTTCTTTACTTCAAAAAAAAAAATCTGTTTTTCTAATCGTAACTTGTGAGCGTGAGTGGGAGGCATGCTCATGAATGTATGCTAAAATGCAAATGCAATTTTATTTCATTCTTGCTGGAAACTGATCAGTTGTTTTCTCTAGGCCCGAGAATGAAATATAAATCCCTAATACAGCCCAAAAATCTTGCCCTGATTTATCCTCGTTCATTCGTTTTAATTTCCTCACACTTACCTCCACCTGTCTCTCACTCTTCTGTTATAAATTTACTCTTAGGAGAGAAAGGGAGAACACAAAATCATCAGCCTCTGACACGAGATCCATCAGGGTGACATTGGATGTTCCTGTCCATGCAAAGGCTTGGCCATGAGCTATGCCCTTCCTGTATCTGACCTAGGATCTCTTCCATGTTTACTAGTTTTACATTGTTATAGACGATGATCCCTTCTAAGACCGCCACAGAGGCCCAAAGTCATAGATCATACTGAATCATGTATAATTTTTTTCCAATATGTTTTGCAAGATTGTCAATTAGTGAAAGAGCTAAATCTAATCTATCTTTGTTTTGTGCTTTAGTGCCTCCTTTTCATTATGACTTTATGCTTGCGTGCAACTTAGAAGTAAAAAAAACTTACTTGAAAAAAATCATTTCAGCATAATGTTAGGTTATATAAACAACACATCTATTAGGGATTGATGGGCAAGTAGCACACATAGTGGAGATCCATTGAACAAAGAGATAATTCATGTGTGGATTGAACAAAACAGGACAGCTCAATATCCCATGGCCAAGACTCAGAAAGAATTGCTATTTACGAGTTGTGAAATATTTATTTCCTGAATTTCTTCTTAATGCTTTTGAATTGGGTTACTTATCAGTACCTGCAACTCGAGGAAGTAAAACTATAGAAAATAGAACTTCTGATTTTTACCATGTTTTCAGTAATACCTTTGCTGTAGTAATGTAAAGCAAATTCAAAATTATAATCCAGTGCAAGGTTGTTAGCTTCAGAATGTCTGCTATATTGGAATGGCAGTCTGTTTATTTTCTCAGCTTGTACTCCAGACCCTAAGTAAATATAATAATTAATACTGACATGTAGGTGATACTTCATAATGGCATGTTGCATGGAAAAGATATTTCAAGTGAAATGAAATTCAAACAATGCATTTTTGTCTGCAGAGTATATATTTGATTTTTAGTATAAACAGACAATTATAATAGTTTCAAATAATTTTTTGTATTAGGTATCAAATTAATTCAGACATATTTTACTATTAGTAACAACTGCAACCCTCACAATTATAAGATTTTAAATATATGCATACATGTGTAAATATAATTTTTTATCAAAGATCAAGTTTTTAAAACACATCAAATTCCTAGTGTGCATAAACCCTGGACAATGTCCATTGCCGTTCTTAGTATTAACAATAATAAAGATAAATAAATTTTGACATTTAGCTATAAATTATTTTAAAATTATAAGATCCAAGTTACCCCAAGAATATATCTGATTATAAGTAAGCTTATTCGTGATTTATAATGTAATGCAGAGTACTGCAAAATATTGTACACGCAAATAGCAACTTAGGCAGATGGATGTATTCTAGAAATATACACATAAAGGATTGGCTAAAGGCAAATTTCTCTAGAAAGATAAAAATGAAACAAATACACTTATAAAAATAGAGATGTGATTTTCATAGCCAGCTTCCATCCATCACTTTGTTTAACCTGTCTGTCTCCGTAAAGGCTCTCGCACACTGGCATCGATTTATTCTCTTGATGACATATTTTCTGTCAATTCTGAGACTAGTTCTTCAAGTGGATATCTAATTTTTGTCGAGTCAAAACATATCCAAACTCTCCAAGGAAAAATAAACTGACAACTTCTTTTATTTATATATTTTCCGGACATTGTACAAGGAAAAACTTCCAGGATATGACAATTTTTCCATATCTTCTACTTGGGAGGATGCAACCTATCTGCACACCATTAGCATGGTTGCTGTATAGTGTATTGTTGGAACTATGATTAATATTTTATACAAAACAGTCTATACAGTGATTTCGAGGTGTTGACATAAAGGCCAATTTTTATTTTTAAACAAGGTTTATGAAATCATTAATTTAGTTGTGTTTTAAAATATAAGCAATAAATCATGAGCAATAACTCTTCATAAGGAAAGCCATTCTCTCATCTGAATTATCTTTCTTCATTGTTAATTATTTTCTTAATTTTTTAAAAAAGTTACTTTCACATATGAGCAACACATAAAAGAGGTTTATTCAAGCTTAATGTTTTGTTATAACCTAACCTAATAATATTTGTAAATGAAATGTACTGTAAGTTAATCCTGCTAAATATTCTTCAATTTAATTATGATTTATTAGAGAGAATTTATGTGTATACCTTTAAGAATTCCTATGTTTTAAATATATCTTCCATGTAATGCTTATTAGTATTCTAATCCTATTGTCTGTGTCTTCTGTGATATATCAGTGTCTGGAACTCTCATGATGATAAGCTATGTTACTGTTTCATGTGTGAAAATCATGATTGATAAGCTTTCTTGAATTATTGTTAATCATAAATCCTTAGGAAGAATGCACCTCAGCATTGCAGACGTGCCCTTAGGTTCACAGACAACCTTTTTTTTCTTTTTTTTTTTTATTGGAAAAAAAAGAAATTTCTGCCTCCTCCCCACCTCCCACCTCCCTCCCCCTTTTCCCCCTCCCCCCTCCTCCTTAATGGAGGAATTTCTCAGACTTCTTAAATAAATAGTCTTCTACCATGCGGTGGCACATTCTTCCAAACTTGATAAAATAATCAAACTTTGTACCAAAAGCCCCATCATGATGGCTCTAGAACCCTGCCAAAACAAAAGTATATTTTCTGCTTCCCAAAACTCTCATTGTTGCCATAAATGAAAGCACATAGTAATAATACCTGATTTATGGATATTCCTCACACACAGTTGGATTATCAAAAATTTTACCCTATAAAAGAGAGAAAAAAACAATTGACACTGGGTTCTTCAATTGCACATTTGATTAGTTGTAGTTTTCTATAATGATCTCCATTTGTTACAGAGAAATTCCCTCAATGGGGGTGAGGATGACACTTAACTTTGTTTGTTAGTGTGAAACATATTTAGAATGTAGTTAGAGATTCTGCTGGCTTAGTGACATGGTGGTCACAGGTTCTCCTCCAAGATCCATGACTTCACTAGCCCTGGATAGTTGACTAGCTATCCAGAATCGGGCAAGATTTCTTTCATATTAAGTGGGTCTTAAATCCAATCCAAATAGTGAGCTTTGGTTACTGCCACGGCACGTGTACTATCACTGAACCCTTGCAATTACCATGCCATGCTAGCCACAGTTGGTACTCATGGGCATCAAACTGGGTAGGGCTCTTGGTTGTTTGCCTCCTTTGGAAGTTTCAATGGCCTTTGATACTGTGAAAGTTACTCTGCAGGAAAGAGTCATTCAGGACAGTTGCAACTCAGGAGCCTCTGGATATCAGGTCTGAAGTGCATAAAGTCTTAAGCAATAAGAACTTCCAACACTGGGGTTGTCTCTTGAATTTCTCTGACCAACAACTCAAAGAGAGCTTCTTTCTTGGTATTGGCTTTGGATAAGAAGTCTCTGTTTTTTTTGGAGGAAGCATTGTCAGGCCAGATGAGAAAATTTGATTTAAATTATATTATGCATATTTATAAACATATATATATATATATATATATATATATATATATATATTATAGCTTATTTTGTAGGTAATTCATTAACAGTAAGAATCCTTAAGACTTTTCCAGATTTCCTTACTACTATTTACTCTTATATTTTCTGTATTTGTTTTTCTACTCTATAACTAGAGCCTCCCCATGTTTCCCATTTCCTCATTTCAGATCATGTATCCTCTGCTATTTCTCTCTGTATTATCACCATCCTCCACCCCAGTAATGGGTCCTTTATGTTCCTGGTTCCTGAAGTTATTCCACAATACCTACTCACATCAGCAGATTTGAACCTAGACGCCTCAGGCAAAAAGAACATGCAATTCTGCTCTTTCTGTGTCTAAGCTGCCTCATTAAAACAACTCATGCATCAAAGTAATAGGGATCATTTAGGTAGAGGGAGAAGAAAGATTGTAAGAACAAGAGGATCAGGAAGTTTAATGTGATATTCTGTCTCCTAGTAATGTCAGAATGTACACCCATACAGCCTTACAAACGTGACTACCTGAACATGAGTTGAACAAGGACAAGATCAATAGACAAGCCAAAGTGGACAGAAAAAGATCATGAGTCTTCAAACCCACTCAAAGAGCTATAAGTAACTAAGTAATTCTGAGAATGAAAAAATTGTCTTCCTCAAGTAAGAGAACCCAATTGGTTATCCAAAAACAACTGATCAGCCCTAAAAACATACATGCAAGTAACAGAAAGGGAAAGGGAAAATTATGTAATTATACTATCATTTCAAAATATAAAATAATTCTTAAAATTAAAACTAGAAGAAATACAAATTAATTTCAATCACATTTTGTTTTTGTATTTTAGAAATCACTCTATGAGACTGTGATTAGTTTTTAGTGAGGTAGTCAAAAGGAATGAAGGATTTTCAGCTAAAACAAGAGAAATTAGTTAGTGTCTAATAATCCCTTGTTTCCCTTCTTGTAGTTTGTATAACATCAAGATATGATCTTTAGGCACCACCAATTATAATAAAACATGAAGAATTGTGTGCTGGTTGGTCATTTGTCAACATGATGCAACACAGAGTCTTCTAGTAAGGTAAAACCTCATAAGAAAATATATGCATCAATTGGACTGTAGGCAAGACTGCAAGGCATTTTCTTGATGAATGATTCCTGTAGGAGGAAAAGGGTCATTGTACATAGTGCCTCCCCAGGACATGTGGTCACAAGTTGTATATATTAAAAAGAAAGAAAGAAAAAAAGGGAAAAAAAAACAGGCTGAGAAACATCCCTCCATAACTTCTGCTTCAGTTCCTGCCTCCAAGTTCCTGCCCTGACCCCTCATGATAGACTGTAAAATGAAAGTTTATACCAAATCCTTTCTTCTCCAAGTTGTGTTTAGTCAAAATGTTTTATCACAGTAACAGAAAAAAATTTTTGAGGCTGGCGTGACATGTTCATCTGCACTTTGGAAGAAGAATGAGGATTAAGAAATAAATAGACAAAAGACAACAGATAAAGTTGGGAGACCATCCAGTAAATACTGAGATTCACCTCACGTTTATTTCTAATAACCCTTAAATGCTCCAAGCCAAAAAGCAGGGGGAAGGCAGAAGAATTCTTTACTAATACAAAAAGCAAACAAAGCAATTACATTCTTAATACCCAAAACATTATGTAACCACACCCTAGGTCCAAACATTCTGTTAATAGCCACACATTAGATCAAACCTACTGTCATATAGTCTTGAAGAAGCAAAACTAGGTGTGAACTCTTTGATCTTCAGTCAAGGTGGAACAGACCCATTTCTGTGAGCTCCCACAAATTCCCCCTTTTTAATATATTTAATAAAACCTGCACTTCTGACAAAGGACAGACAACTGTGCCTGTCTTACATTGTCTTCTTCAACCTTCCAGACTTACTCGTAATCGATACATACATTTTGTCATGCATGTTCTGTCTTAGATTGTCTGGATGGAAAAAAGATCTTACCTAATCTTTGACTACCAGCCTCTTCTCATAAAGGGTTAAGGGAGAAAGCATAACTCGATTCCATGCACCTGTGAGCCAACTTTTCATCCAGAGAATTTAAAAGTAACTAGATAATCATAGTTAAGCTAATCATGTTTTGCAATATACATGCTCCTATGGCCACAATACTTTATAATAAAGGAGTAAAGAATGACCAAGATGGGAGGCCTTTTTAAATTGGTCTGTGATGTCTTTAGCTTTGTCTTATTAAACATCAAATCTAAACACTCATTAGCATTATGTCAATTTTTTCTCAGATAAGCTCTAACCTTTTCTAAACCAGAAACGTCTTCATTATGAACTTAAGTAGTTAAATGTATTATCAGGTCAATACCATAATTCTAGTATGAAAATTAGCAATAAATACACAGTTGGTCAAATTACAATTCTCATAACTTCGTTCTTATTAAAAATCAAGAAAAAGTTTCTGAGATAAATGAACTATGGGTCATTTTCCTCTCTATAGTCCAGTTGTATTGCTGCTACAAACTTTCAAAGATGTGTTTGAACTATTCCAGTCCCTGGGAAGAAGCAATATGTTTATGCCATTCTTCTTCATATGCTGAATGGGGGCTTTAGTCATTCATTGCCTCCATGAACATGCCCAATTGCTTCAACACGTCCCTTTCCCTCAAGGGGATATTTTTGAGGCCCCAGTTGTTAGGTCCTCCATTTCAACAGCAGATTGAAGAACATACTGACGAAGTTAACTTTTGCGTCTCAAGATATTTTGTAGATACACAGTCAAACATTTAGTCAATTTCCTGGCCCACCTCCAAAGTAACAGGACTAACAGAGGTCTGGAATTCTGTACAGTAGTTCTATCAGGAAGTTGGGAATCACCAACCATTACCATGATCTCCTTCTCTTTTCAAACTGAAAAATGTTGACATCAGACAGTCAGGAACACAGGGTCAGCAATGTCACTGCAACTCTCCTGAAGGGGGGGGGGTCTCGGCATAAATAATGCCATTGGGCATGGCAGTCCTTTGTTCCCATACATCAGGCCAAACATTCAGGCAACCACCGAGCTTAATTCTCCTTCTGTGAAAAAAAAAAAAAAAAAAAAAAAAAAACACAAACATGCCGTCAACTCCACAAAAAGACAGGGTCAGATCCTTTCCATAATTCAGGACAAGGGCCTTTCTATTTTGCTTTAGTGAAGGTGGCTCTGATGCCATCATGTCAAAATCTATCTGTGATAGACTGGCTCACAGGAAAGAAATTTAGAATAAAAAGGGCAAGATTTAACACATTATGTGGTGACTAGGGGTAAAACTCCCCCTTATTTATTTTTTGAAGTTGTGTTTTCAAAGAGCCATGGGCATGCTCTACAATTCCCTGTCCTTGAAGATTATAAAGAATGTCTGTTTCATGTTCAATATCTCACTGGGAACCAAATTGCTGAAATGCTTTACTAATATATTAGTATCCATTATCTATGTTTACAATTTTAAGAATTTGCATATATGAAAAGCATTTTATGTTAGTTGTCACATACTTAGTGGCTTCTTCAGTTTGTGCAATGGCCATTAAGAAACCTGAATATGCATTGATCACCGCATGCACATACCTTAATTTGCCAAATTCTGTAATATGAGTAACATTCATTTGCTGTAAATGAATAGGAAGCAGACCTTGAAAATTTACTTCAAGATTGGATACAGGTTAATATTGTGGGAATATATCACATTGCTTAATAATCTGACAAGCATTTTCTCTTGTACTGTTTTGATGAGGTAAAGCATGTAATTGCTGAGCAAGCTCAACTTGAGATAAAGTAACCGAGTGCATTTATTAGCTAAACCGTTACCTTCAGTCAACAGACCAGGAATATTTGAATGTGCTCTAATATGACCCACAAAGCATAGCTTTATTTTTTTAATGAATGGTGTTTTGAATTGTACGAAGCAGTATACTAACTTGACTAGGGCTCTATGACTTGATCAGCTCTAAAATATAATAATGAATGTCAGTATATAAATTAAATGTATTATTTGAAAAAGTTACAAAGCCATAGCAACATCTCACAGTTTAACTATTTGAGCTGAAGCTGGATCTGTTGTTCTACATATCCTTTACTATCAATAGCATATGCTGCTCTTCCATTAGAAGAACCATCTAAAAAAAATTAACAAAGCATCCTTTAAGGGATCTTTCATTACAATTTTACGAAAAATAAAGGAATGCACTTGTGCAAATTGCAACAACTGGTCAGCTGGAAAATGATTATCAATTTGGCCTAAAAGTTGAGCAAATGCAATTTCCTAAGAATCATTATTTTGAAATAACCAACGAACCTGTTGTCTAGTATAAGGAACATTGATCACACTAAGTTCTCTACTAAAATATCACCTACATTCTATCCAGTCATTGTTGTACCAAAGAAGCTACTGCTTCAAAATAAGGGTTTAATACCTTAACTGTAGAAACAGGAAGATGCAGCCATAATACTTGTAATGGATTAAGTAAAATACAGGCCATGAGACCACGCTGCAGGTCCCTGAGCAGGGGCAGGCAGCAGGTCCAGAGAGCAGCCAGTCCAAGGTAGGAACTGTGCAGTTTCCCAAGTGGCTGCAGTGGGTCACAAGGGGCAGTGAGTCCCACAATGAAGAGAGACAGACAGATGGGCACACCAAGAGACCATGCCGGAGGTCTCCAAAGGTGACTTGTCCCAGACAGGGAGCCATGTGGCAGTGAGAGACAGAGGGATAGACACACTATGCAAAGTGAGGTTGTATAATTATTTAGTGGGTTATGGAAGGGAAAGGCAGAGGGAGAAGAGCAGAGAGAAATAAAGAGAAAGAGACAGGGGGTAGGGTAAGGAAAGAAGTGGGGAGAGACAGAAGCTTCCTCTTTGAGAGAGAGATGAAAAGGAAGGGACTCAAGTGGTTAGCTGAAGATCAGCTTTCTTGGAGTATGGGAAAGAGTGGGTGTGGCTTGTCTCTTACAGGAACAGAGCAGACCATTGTAATACCGCCACAGGACTGAATCTTGTAGGCAACATATATACTTGCCAAAGTTGATCATAATTAATGTAATGTACCTGCTGAATCTATATGACATATTCCACTGGAACCGGTACCTGTTTAGCAGCATCTGTAAGATGTCTAGGGGAACTGGGATCACTATTCCCCTTAATAATCTCATTGAGGGTCTCCAATCTCTCATAGGCAATTTTAAATAGTGTCAGAGCCATTGAATATCTCCCAATAATTTCTGAAAGTCATTCAAAGTTTGTAAGCTATCTTTTCTGATTTCCAATTTTTTGAGGCTTAATTTCTTTAGGATACAGCATATGTCCCAAATACACAATCCTTTAAATCTAAAATAATCTAATCCAGGCTGCAAAGCTCCCATTAGATGACAGACAGAATTAGCAATTTCACAGATGCTTGCTTGGGTGGGGCAGCAGCTCCCTAAAGATGCAGCCCACCATTGTCTCTGTCTGACTAGGCTGACTGGAAGCTGTGCTCTCAGCAGCTCCATTCGGCTGTGTACAAAAGCAGCTGCAGTGGCAAGCAGCTGTTCCAGGAGGCCTCAGCCCTCAGCCCTCAGCCCTCACTGGGCCACTTTGTTGGCTCTCTCCCTTGCTTGATCAGTAGTGGAGGCTGCTCCCAGACCACAGCACCCACAGTTCAGACTGACCAGGGGCATGGGTGGGGTTGCACTCTCGCTTTCTAGAGTCCCAGGGCAGTTTCAAAATGTCAACAACTGTGCCACCAGTGTTGGGGAGGAGGTAGGAAGTTTAAACTATTTACAAACTCTAAAAATTTCTGTATTTGCCACCGCTGCACCTGAGCCCCTCTGGCCTTTAAAATATCTCTAGGCAATTCTACAGACAGTTGATTTCTTTTACCCTGACCCGTAGCTACAATTTTATTTACAATTTTATTAGCGATATAGTCACCATACTTCCACATTTACTATTTATTCAAGCACTCACTTTTTACTTTACACCTTATGTCTCTTATTCATCTAAAGTCTCTATCACATTATTCTTTTATACCCAAGCCCCACGCTGGGCACCATCTGTCTGGTCTGGCCCGACGTATTCATCTGCTCTTGGGGGAAGAGTGAGGATTGAGAAATATATAGACAAAAGACAACAAATATAGTTGGGAGTGCAGCCTGTAAATACTGAGAATTGCCTCGTGTTTATTTCTAATAGCCCTTATATACTCCAAGCCAACAAAGAAGAGGAAGGCAAAAGACTACATTACCAAGATGCAAAGTGTTACACCTGTTATGAATTAAGTAAAAATGCTTCAGGATCCAGAGTGGCTCCCAAAGTGACAGCAGGTAGCGGCTGTGGGTTCCGAGAGCAGCCAGTGCCAGACAGGAGGCAGGGACGGCACAGTGGCACAGTTCCACAAGTGGTTGCAGTGAGCCATGAAGGGCAGCACGTCCCAGGCATGTTGGGTGAAAGACCTCCACAGGGAAGCCAATCCCTCCAGGAGAGACAGGGGGATGGGCACAACACAAGACCACACTGCATGTTTCTGAAAGCAGGCAAGGAGCCACACAGCAGGCAAGAGACAGACAGAGTGAGGTTGGATATTTATTTAGTGGATTATAGAGGGGAAAGGGAAGAAGGGGAGACGAGAGAGAGAGAGAGAGAGAGAGAGAGAGAGAGAGAGAGAGAGAGAGAGAGAGAGAGAGAGAGAGGGAGAGGGAGGGGGAGAGGGAGAATGAGGAGGGGCACAGGCACAGCAACAGCTACCTCTCTGGGAAAGAGACAGATAAAGGGGACTGGAAGCTGGGGGCTGTGGCTTGTATCTTAAAGGAACAGGACAGATCATTACATTGCCCAGATCACAGCATCACCCCAAAACCAACTATGAGACAGAGTCCTGTGTATAAAATCAAAGAGCCTTTATTCTTACACAAGTTTGAACACTAGGTCTCCATGTATCCAATATATTGGAGTCATCAGAGAGCCCCTGAACTCAGTTAGAGTTTGGTTTTTATAGTAGAAAAGGTGGGGGTGAGGGATTTCTAAGGTTTAGGACCCCTCATTGGCTGACTTTTGTCTAGGGGTATCCTGGTAAGAAGCAGTGGGTGTGTGCTAGCAGGTGGTCCTACCGACTACTGTTGGAAAGTTAGGAATTTACTTTGGGTCAGGGGATCTCTTCCTGGGTGGTATCTTTGTAGTCTCAGTTTGTAGTCTTTCTTAGAACCAGATATTGCCTTAAGGTAAACTACTGAGACTCAGGCCTCTATTGAGCTTGTCATAGCTGGATCCTACACAAAGAACAAGCAAAGTAATTACCTTTTTAATGTCAAAACATCAAGTAGCCACACCCTAGGTCAAACTTCCAGGCAGATAACCTTGAAGGAGCAAGAATAGGTCTGAACTCTCTGACCTTTAGTCAAGGTAGAGCAGACCCACTTTTGTGGACTCCCACAAAAAGTAAAACAAGACTCCTCTCTGTCTGTCTGTCTGTCTGTCTGTCTGTCTGTCTGTTTTTTTCTCCCAAGTAAAATGTCAAGAAACACTGAAACATAAGATAATATACTTTTAGATAGGTAGAAAATTATGAGTGATGTCAACAAATGACATAGATTGACCTCTATAAAATAAATAAATTTTAAATTAATTATAAAATAAAACTTTTATTTATCTAACAGATACTTCAACTCTTATTCAAAAATAGTAAAAATTAGCAATTTAAAGTACATGTTATGTCATTTTCTCATGTTCAGTAAGGAAACTCCACTTTTTGAACCATCATGTATTTTAAGCTCTTTATCAATAACTTTCAACAGCTAAGTAATTCTCCCTAACATTTATTATCTTAGTTGTCCAACTGATTCAGCATGAACAGAAAATATTTAATCAACCAGGAATAAAAGCACTCATATCATGATCTAGTAAATTATAAAATATGATTCATTTTGGTATGATTTAAGAATATGAAGAAAAATAATGGAAGGATTTCAGATTGATTGAAAAACTTATTTTAAAATAATGTATGAGAAGTTGCTGACAGTGAATAGACTATATAAGTATACACCTTTCATAAGTATATTCCTTATTGTTGGTGACTACGGAAATATGTGTAAATTGATTGTTGAAATAAATCTATCAAAGTTAATAAATGACAATAAAATAAAATGATTGTTAGCAATAAAAATGCTGACACAGAGTAAACATTTTTTATTGTATTTGAAATTCACTAATTTATGGTCATCTGCACAATATTGCAACCAAATTAGTGAAATTAAAAGAACAGCAGGACTGCAATTTTAATGTTAACCTTTGCCTGACAGCATCTTATCCCACAGATGATCAGTTTAGTATTAATTTGGTAGAAATGTGTAAGAAAGAAATGGAGTTTAAACTTCTAAATTAAATAAGTTTTCTTTAATTTAGTTCTTTTCTGATTGAAACGAATCTCTTGGCCATAGAACTCATATCTGCTAAAAAGTGGTTGGCTTCTCTGTCTCTACACTATTGGTTTACAGAAGTGTGAAGGAGGGTTTTTCACGGATCAAGTGACCATTGGGCCCCAATGTATTATTTCTGAATATGAAGAAGTATCCTGATTTTCAATGCATACTGCCATTAGTAATCTCACATTTAAAAAAATACTTATTAAAACGTCCCAAAAGAAAAAAATCTATTATTGAGGACATAGATCTGAAATAGCTATTGTAATTTTTAACACCCATATACTTTGGTATATACAAGAATTTAAAGAATGACCTTACTTTACTACAAACTATCTTTAAAATAACTATAACATGATTCTATCAAAGTAATTCCCTATTATCCAAGTAGAAAAACAATAGAAATAAGCAAAACATAGCTGAAGAGAATATTTATACATGAACGTTGCAGAATTTCAAAAAGCCGTGAAAAAAGCAAAACTAAAAATAGAGGTTCTTTTTCTGTTGATAAGCAGTGTTTGAATCCATTGAAAAGATGAATAGCAGGATTGAAACTACTAAAAGTGTGTTCAGCAGGTCCATTTTTGATTTGAAGATCATGGACATTAAATGATGTGTGTCTATGTGTGTGGGTGCATGTGCGCGTGTGCACACATACACACAAGCTGTCACGCAAATAAACTTTATTTTATGACACTGGTTATGTTTTCATTATCACTCCTAATGATAAAATAGTAACTTCTCTCCTTTAAAGCAATGAGTTGAAAGAAAGCCAGTGAGTAAAAATTAGACCTTGAGAATTATATTTGGAATCAGATGAGCATTTGTAAAGATTCCCAAGGAAAATTGTGTTCAGTTTTAATTGGTGATCTTATTTGTCTGTGCAGCAGCACTTCCTGTGAGCTAATAGGTTTTGTTTGGTAGTGAGGTTACGAGTCAGAAAAGCTTGCTGCAGACTGGACAGCCAGACTGCATGCAAAGAGGACATCACACATAATAGTTCATGCAGTGATATTTACCAGAGTGTTTATCGAGTTGTCCTGTGAGTGGGGTGACTGCTTTTCTCGGGAGGTAATACATTTGACCAGTCCTGAACAGCTGAGCCCCAGCCACTTATCATTGATTGACAGTTCTTTGTATATCTATTGATCTAGCTTCTTCACTTAATTGGTTGCTCTCTATGATTAAATTATATATGCTATTGTTTTTAGTAAACATTAGTAAGCATTAGTAAAAATTGGCTACTGAATATTTGGAAAGGACAGTTTGTTTTAAAATAGAACAAAAGAAGTAGAAGGAATGAATTGCATTCTTCTTGCAACTTGGTCATGTGTAAATATACATATGCATCACATTTAGGTATGTGTTCTTTGTCTAACAAGCTTCCAGGACTAAATTCATATGGTTTGGTTGTCTTAGATTAACTAAGTTTTATTTCAAATCAATGACACTATAATGTGTAGGTAATTCTATTATGCTTCTTTCTTTTATTATTTATAAGAATGCATGCATGTGCATGCATATGTATGTGTGTACATGTATTAGTTGTCAATTATTTAGTTGAGAGTCAATATCAAGATAAAATACATTTATATAGAGAATATTGCTGTTGGGAAAATGTAGGCCTCTGAAGCAGCTTTCACATCTTTTCTGACTGGTTTGTTTTAGGGAGCACTTGTAATCCACTATCCCAGGTGATAGCTTCAAAAGCTTGGTTCAGCCAAACACACATGGTCAGATGCTTCTCTGATATATATGTACATATTTACATTTACATAAACACACAATATAATATCTTATTCTTATTATAGTATGAATACACATCATCAGTTATGAAATAATATGGCTCAATTTGAAAAGCAACTTAGAAATATTAAGCAATACCTGTTTCAGAACACATTTCACATGCTCTGTAACATTAACTCTAACCTATAAAAACATCATGTATCTCTTAGAGAGATTACATCCTTAACATGTTGGTCATCAGCTTGTTGAATAATAGATTTACATTTTTCCATGTGCTTTTCATCTTTTGCTGGTTGTTTTTTTAATCAGAAATTTTAAAATTACTATTAAGATTTACTTATCTGCATGTAGAGCCTGAATACTAGAAGAGGGCATCAGATCTCACTACAAATGCTTGTAAACCACCATGTGGTTGCTGGGAATTGAACTCAGGACTTCTTGAAGAGAAGCCAGTGCTCTTAACCTCTGAGCCATTTCTCCAGCCCTAATCAGAAATTTTTAAAAGAAGCAGAAATATATATGTTTAAGTTTTTAATCAATAAAAACAGTTCCTGTGCCAATTTGAATATTTTATATTATATAAATTCTCTCATGCAAGGGTTTGCAGCATGATAAAGAGAAAAACAAAGAAATAATTACCTAGAATCAAGATTAACAACTTGTTCTATATTTTTAAAATGCAGTGCAGATGAGTTCCTTGCAGTAATTGTTTTCAAGTTTGTATCTGTCTCGAATGGCTTTTATACCTAGTGTTTATATAACACAAGTAGCAAAGACAAGTGTTGTTAGTAAGTGAATAAAATAAAAGGTTTCATTCTTTCTCAAATGACGAGGTTTATCAATCTTTCTTAGTAAACAGTGAGTAATACTTTCGTTAAAATTGGAGTCACTCTTATTTTCCCTTCTTTTAACTTCCTACCACCTACTGAGGCTTCAGCCTTCCTTTCTTGCATGAAAAGCACCTTGGAGTTTTAATCCCCATGGCTGCCAGATTTGATGTCCCTTCATGAGTACCACAAGACCCATCTGTTCCGTTAGACATATGTCTGATGATGTGGGAGGAGCTGTGACGCGAGATAATGGGGCTAAAAGCACTTCAGAATGCAACACTAAGTATATATGCGTATGTTTCTACAGCTGCCTCAAACTTTCTAATGGGAAATAGAGACATTTCTAAAAATAAGACAGCTCAAAGCTCTCAGGGGAGGAAAGCACACCAACAGCTGCTTGTATCTGCTTACATCCTGGGTGTCAAAAGCATTTGCTCCAAGTTTGGTTAAAGGACGTCTGCATCAGAGTCTACCAGCAGACTGAAATGCTCTTAGCTCCATCCTATGAGATGCTCAAGCTATTGGTGTTTGCTACACACAGAAAAGTGCATTTGGGGACAAATACACTTGGATTCTTCATGACAGATGAAATTTTTAAAAAGATATTTATAAGCAACTATTTTGATGGGATTTACATATATTTAATTAAAATGATTGACTATTAAAACTCAGGCTTATGTTGATTGACATTTATTAAATTAAAACAACAAATTTAATTATTTTTGACTCTAGAGAAAATAAAGTCTATCAAAGATACACATTTAATATAAATAAAATAAAATCCATTAGAAAGTGGGTATATATACTGTAATTCTGGTTTTCTCTGGCCTGCATGTGACAGAATCTAAATAGACATAGGCATATTGCTGCTCCTTCCCAATGACAAATTGTCTAAGGAGGTCTAATATAAAGTACATGCATTTAACTTTGAAAATGTGTTCAATGATATTGTTTTAAACAGCTGATATCTGTTTAATTTTGAAGAATCCTTTTAAATGAACTTATATATTTTATAAGCAACTGCACATTATAATGGTTAGTGTGTTAAATTCCACTGCAGATTTCTCTGGGATCAAATGTTTTTTTTTTCTCCTAGTTATAGGGTGTATGTACATAGTTAAGCAATTGCATCGATTTTTATCTATTGCAATACCCTTATTCACTAAATAGGGACTGTACTGCCTATGTTATAGGGATATGTTCAGGATTAAGGGTGTTACATGTGTACAGTTTAAAGGACATTATTGCTTTGAAAATGTTAACTACTTTGCTGTGTTATTCTTCAGAATGACTCAGCGCTCAGTGATACCAAACATGACATCTTCTGTCTTTTAAGGTTATCAGATAAAAATACAAGAAACTTTATTGAATTTGAATTTCAAATTAATTTTGAATAAGTTTTAGGATAATCTTGTCCAAAATATTGTTGAGTAATATTCATTAAAAAAAACTCCATTCTGATTTATATGAAATTAAAATTGAACTAGGACTCTGGTATTTTATTTTGCTGAATACTTCAATCTTATCCGTGTTCTTCCTCTTGTAATATCTAGTTGTTAAAAAAAGCAAGGACATTAATATAGGGGTGATGTTTAGCTAATAGATAGTGATTCTAGTAGGATTGCTTGCCTGGGACCATTTTACACTGTGCTTTACCCCAGATGAATAGATGCTGGAAACACTGATAGTTGGTTAACATCTGAGCACATATTCTTAAATTGATTTTATGTCTAAATTATTAATCTCCATTATTTTCTGAGAAAGATGAGTCAGATGATTTTTTTTAAAATTCTGTGTCTGCTGTACCAACAACTGGGAAGGGACCTTTTATGTTTACATATCAACCTAGATGTTAAATTCCATTGTCAGTTTCTTTCAATATAGGAAAGAATTCAGTGTAGCATTTCCTCCTCAGGAATGGATTGATGTTGCTAGGAACAGCTCTGAGTTAAATATTCTGAGCCTCTTGTGTTTATGGTTTGTAGAAAGTACTTTTCAATGACATTTAAAATCTCTAAGATTTGTGAGGGTTTGCTTTCTTTGAGGAATAGCAGGTTCATATTATTTAAATAGCTGATAACCTTTACAATTTGAGCTCACATCTTCATATTTTCTCCTTTACAAACAGTTTCTTCATCAATGAAATACAGTAAATGCCATTTTTATTGGACTATAGGAAGATTTAAACTCAATTACATAAATAAAGCATTATATATGATGCCCAGAGAATGTACATATGCTGGGTGAGCTCTGTCTCCTTAACACTGATAGATAATCTAGAAGTTAGCAGTACTGGAGATCATTTGACTATACCTTCAGAGGGCTGGTTAGAGAATTCTGTTAGAAAAATGCTCACTGAACAAGCATGATGACCTGAGTCCTGAATCCAGGAATCTTGCAAACGTACTCATGTATAATTGAAGGGATCCTGTTGTGTGGGCCTGTGTGAGATGGGCGATGGAGAGAGTAGACTCTCCTGAACCTTGTGGCACAGCTACTGAGGTGGTGACCACTGTGAACAATAAGCAAGTCCTATCTCACCCAGGATGGAAGGCGAGGACTGCACATCAAGTTGTCTTCTGACTCTTGCACAAATGTTCTGGCACATGCTACATGCATGTGTGTGAGCACACACACACACAGAGTGCACACACAAGTTTCAAAAAAACCGAAAAAAGAAAACATGATATTTTTGTGCTCAGATTGAAGTCTAATAATTTCATATACTCGAAATCTTTATAATTCTGACTTTTCTGTGAGAGCTCTGTTTAAGTATGAAGAGGAGATGGTGAGTTCCACAATCACCATCAACTCATACCTGTTATTCAGTGTTTTATTTAGCTTTCCTTGTTCTGTAAAGGCACTAACTTGGTCATGGTAGCCCAGCATAAGAAGGAGCTGCTAACACACTCATGTAATCTTTGGCCAGAGCTATACCGTTCAGTGAAGACACCACATCTTCCTTGTTGTAATTATTTAAGATACTTTTTTTTGTACCAGAATTGTCATAGGGAAATCATAGGGAAGGAGGGAGTTAGTGGGAGAAAATAAGGAAGTTGCATTGGTATGGCAAGCTTATGTAAAAAGAACTTTGTGGGAACTGAAGAAGGAGGCCACAAAGCTATTGGTTGGAGCCAATAATTTTCTCTCAGATGAGAAATTGAAAGGAAGAATAATGTAGCTTGGAACCTCTCTGCCTTAACTCATCTAAGCTCAGTTCTCGTATTGGTGCTCAGCCCTTCTCTACATGTCAAATGTCACAACCAGCAAGAAGCATGAATAACAAATGACTAAGAAATAATCAGTGAACTTTTTTATGTTTTAGAAAATTCTACACACTGGTTGTTTTTGTTTGCTTGTTCAGTCATGAAGTTCTTTTTAACATAACTGGAGAACTGTGGGGTCTACCAACTATTCAGCTCCTGAAACAAAAAAAAACAACTTAAAAATAAGGCACTTTGAAATTATATTTATAAATAACATCAGGAATTAAAATACAAATAAGCCTTAAATATAGAAAACATATTATCTCTAACATACAGGAATTTTATTCTCTGGGGTTCTTTAATAAACAGAAACCCACTTATAAATAGCATTAATAAATTATTTTCCAAGATAGTTTTTATTGTTTTAAATAAGTGGAACTATATTACAGACATCTGTCTTATTTGTTACTGCCTCCTTTCTAATTGGAGATGTTTGCATAATTTTTGAAGTTACAGATAAGCTGTTTTATTGAAAAAAATCTATTAAATCTTCCTTGCATTTTTCTATTTAATCATTATGCAAATAAAACTAGACAGGAAATGGAAATGAGCAGTAGCATTAAATTGGCCAATTGCTACTTCTATAGATTAATGCTATTTATCCAAAAGCTTCAAGTTTCATTTGGAGTACTCTACCCAGGAGACACAAGCAACATCACATCCTCAAACAGGAGTGGCTTTCCCAGATGATGGTCTTTGAAGTGCATGTGTTTAAATTCAGTCCTTCCTCTGCATGAACCACTGATCAAGGAGCACACCTCAGTGACAGAGGCTAGCAAGCTTTTCACCACCATCTTGACACTCAGATGAGTATCTATTTTCATGCACGCACAACCTGCCCTGCCATATGCCACAGTTCTCAGCTGAGCAGAATGAGATAACTGCGAGTACAAAAAGCGCCTTACAGTTTACCTTGCAGTGCTTAGGATAAAGAAATCCATCTAGAAAAGCAGGGAAGGCATGAATGTACACATTCGCAGGGTCTGCCATCTTGTCTGTCAGAGGCATCTATCGCCTACCTAACAAGAAGAGACTAAATATCTGGAAAGGAAGACAATATAGAATGAGAGTGCTTTAAAGGAGGGCAGATTCTCCAGAACTAAAAGTTTACAATTTTGCGACTGTATTGAGCAGCTATTTTGACAGATTCTATTCCTTGCATGTCTTCTAGTGACTCCTCTGTCTACAATGAACAGTGAGTTTGCAAGGCGTATAATTTCCTAAACTTTTTATTGCCTGGCACAGATAGTCTTCACCCTTTATCAAGGAAATTTCCCTTTCCAACAGAGAGAAAAACCACTACACAAAGCTAAACTAATCAAAATGTAGCGTTGTTGATCTCAGTTCTAATGCAAACATCTACAAACCATGGCCACATCTAGGGTGACAGGACTGTTCTGGAAAAGAGAGCTAAAGGATTGTAAGAGTCAAGGAATCAAGGAGTTGGCTGGAAGACTGTGTCTCCTAGCAATGTCAAAACTACACCAATGAAGTCTCATTAACATGACTGCCTAAACATTAGCTGAACATGGATAACACCAATAGAGGTGTGAATGCATCTTTATTGTGAAAACCCACAAAGCCTCATTCCTAGACAACATACAGGTTTGCTGAGAACAAGAGAAATAGTCTTCTTCAGGGAAGGGCACACCAATTGGTTTTCCAATGCCAAATGATCACCCCTGACAATATACATATGAGCAACATAATACAGATTAAGGAGGTAACATTTAGTAATATATATTATATACATATTTGCATATAAAACAATTAATGACAAAAGAAGCTATAAGGTTGAAAGAGAACCGGGCATGTATGAGAGAGTTTGGAAGAAAAGGAGAAACATGGGAACTGTAACATCAAAAATTTTTAAAAGTTTGAATGCTGATGAAATGTCTAAAAAGTTTTATTTGTCATGATTTCCGTAAAAATCTACAAATTACCTGGGTTCTTTGGCTTTGCCATCAATATTTTTTAGGTACCTGGATAGATGGTCTGCCCCTTCTACACTGTAAATATTTCTTTTCAAAATAGAGAGAATGCCACACAATGGGTCTGCCTTTCTAACTGATCTCTTGTCTTACGTTCAGAGAAATAATAATGTCTACAATTGTGTATAAGAGTAATAATTGATTTAGAGGGACTCTAGAAGCATAGTGTCACAATAATCATCCTTAACCCAAAGAAGGCAATGGTTTCCAACATGGACAAAAACCTAGGAGACAGGTCTCCTGAATACTAAGTGATTCCATCCATCATTATTCAGGAAAATGTGTCCCAGTGATTACTGGCTTTCACTCCACTAAGTTTATACTCCTCAACTATACGATGTCTTTAGTTAAATTTGAATATTTTAACAAATGCCATCTAAGTATTGCATTTGATTCAAAGGATATTTTTCATACGAACTCTAGCACTGGACTCTTGAGTCCAGAGGTGAAGTAAAAAACAAAATTTCTAACCTAGAGAATTTCATCCACAATAAAGATAGCTATAAATTAGAAATTTAATATAAATTAGAAAGAATGGACAATGTATAATCTAGTACATTCTAAGACTCTAGTGCAGATCTAGAAGAAAGCTAGCATAGGACTCAGTGGAGTTTTGAGAATTGATTGCTAGAATACATGCCTTAAGTTTGACTTGGTTTGGTTATGTCTCCACAAAGGAGTTAGAAGTATGATTTCAGAATGTTTAAGAAAAAAAAAACAATGTGTAGATCTGTTGATCGTACAGTAAAAATCCCGAAAAGATTGAGAAGCAAGAAGTTCAGCTAATATCAATGTGACAGAAAGCTTATTGTACTAAACAGTGTATTTGCATTTCATTTTATAAAGTGATATTTGCATTTCATTTTATAAAGTGATAACATGCTTATAAAATGAAAAACAGAATTTTTAGTAAAATTGTTTATCAATGAAGCATGCTATTTCAAAAACCATTTCACAAAGTTTATTGTGAATTAAATGAAAGTAATTTTAGGATATCATCATCTTTTAAAAATGAAATTGATTTTATTTTTCACTGCTTTAACAAAGAAATAAAAACAAGCAATTTAACATGAAAAATAAACTCTTTCTCTAGAAAAACATGAAAAGAATCTAAATAAAATTGTCCTTTTTTCATAAATGAATGAATGATATCTTTCCTAAGATTTGAGATTTAATTGCTATAGTACCATGAGCGTGAATTTAACTCCTTGGTCTCCTAAGTTGAATCAAATTTTAAGAATAAAAAAAGGGAAAAAAGTAAAGAAAACAACAACAAAAACAAACTTGATTTGCCTAGATGCTCAAATAAATTTTTCTGATTAGAAGCTAGCACTAGTGAGAATTCTGTCATGTGACTCAGTTTTAGTCTTTCCCAACTATTCACTTAATAATTCAACATAATTTCAATACAGTCTTACTGTTTATAATATAAGGTAATGGCAAATATTTCCTTTCTTTTAATAATAAATCTATCTTCCCAAACTGTAAGTACAAAGAATAAATAGATCAATTGTATTTTTAGGATTGATGTGACTTGATGTCATTGCTGGGGCCACCTTTTCCCAGGGTTTCTCGGGGTATATTGAGTGGTAGAAAGACTAGATTCTGATCCCTGTGCTCTAAATTTTAGCTCTGTGTATTATGTTTACTGGTTATGTGTGCACATTTCACATCTAAGGATGCTTCATCTTCAAAATGAGGCTAGCCATACATCAAAGGGCTAATATAGATTCATAATGACATAACATCCATGAGTGTGACTTGTATATCGATGGCGTGTAAACAATGCATGGAATTCCTCCCTTGTTCAGTGGGCAAAATTGCAGTAAGAGCCACAATAGATGGATTGGAGGCAGTTTTTCTTCTGTGTTTGTGTGTGTGTGCGCAGACTCCTGACAAAGTTTTTTTGATGATATGGTTATTATTATGGTGCCACCAAAGACAACTAACCCATGATCTAATGAAGTTTCCCCTTATGACATCTACAATTACATGATTTAAGGAGTTAATACTGTGAACACGAGAACACATCCTTCAGCCTTTGGAAAACAAACAGATAAAAATCAGTCGAATTTTCTTAAGCCAAAAAAATGTGAAAGGAGAAATAAGTGCCATTGTTTCCTCAATGAAATTATTCTTTCTAATTTAGTAGTATACATCTGTGTTTGTGTTCAATGACAAGTATAATTATGCACCTGCAATGTGAGGCTCTTCTCATGTTAGCAAAATTTATAAAACTATTTTGAAAATACACAAGCAATTACTCTTCTAAAATGTGTAAGTTTGAATGCTGGCACCTTTTTAATCTGTCAATATTTTGACCTACTGCATGCACGAGGAGAAGCACACAGAAAATGCCTCCACCAATATTCCCTTTATTCATTAGAGCAGTGGTACTCAAACTGTGGGTTGCAACCTCTTCGGAGATAAAGGACCCTTTCACAGCGGTCACATATCAGATATATGGCAAATCAGATATTTACATTAACAATTCATAACACTGGCAAAAATTAAAGTTACGAAGTAGCAACAAAAATAATTTTATGGTTTGGGGTCACTACAACAGGAGGAACTGTATTAAAGAGTTGCAGCATTAGGAAGGTTGAGAACCACTGCTTTAGAGTAAGCTGAAGATCTTGGTCTCTTCTTACTGACAGCAGTGAAGAGTTATCCAATGTTTCCCTTCAAGATAGGACTGCTCAAGAAAGAAGACAACTATGATTCTTGGGCCAGAAACAATGGTGTGGGGACAGAGAGGACCCCTTTTTAAATTAATTTGTCATATTAAAATAGTTAGTCACAGACAATTCAACTTTTAGAATACTTAAAGCAGAAATGTTAGGAAGTACCTTGTGTCTGTCTCACAGGTACCTGCAACAGACTTCCATCAACATCCTAGATTCTATGCACTTCCTCAAAAAATCATACAATATAACAATGTGTTCATAATTTGCTTCTGTGAATCATATGAAACTTAACACTATTAATTTTGAAGTCAGAGAAGGAAAAACTTGAATATGTATGTTAAGGATAAAGAAAGCAAGTCACTAACTTGTATTCATTGAATTATTTCATTTTTAATACACAAAATTTGTGATCAAGAAATAATAAACTGAGGAAGAATTCAGTACCATAAAAAGAAGGCAAGAGGCAGTGCACCAAGAAGGTGGATAAGAATGGATGAGCATCCTACACTAGAATGGATGAGCAGACAAGCAAACTGTGTATCTCAAAGTTGAAGAAACTCCAAGGTACTCTTTTATGAGCAAGCTGGGGCAGGCAGCTTATTTGCCTTAAAGTATGGCCTTCTCTCCTATAGAGGAACAGTTCAAACATAAGGTTCCTGAATCTCTCGTATGCGTCATTGAAGAGGCCCAAGTGGAGACTTCTCCAAACAGTCCCTTAACCCAGCTGAACTCTGTTGAATACAGCAGTTCACATGTTCTTACTCATTCACTCCTCAATTTTAGAGTACACATCCTAATATGTACTCTATTCTATATATTTGAAGAAAGAAAATAATAGTGTATATTTAGAGCAAAGGCATCATTTGTATTTCTGAACCTGGAAGGACTATTTTTTAAAAGCCGTTAGCATTTATTGTGTGTCAGAACGGCATGGTCCTTAACTCAAATTCCTATGCCTTTTTCTTTCTTTCCCATTTCTTGAAACATTTCTGAATGCTTCAGAAGAGTGCTCAGCAATAGAGCTTTCCATCTAAGCTATTATTGACATTTACAAAGTTTCTTTTATGTCCATGTAGCTGTGTGATTCACATATAGGGCAAACATTACAAAAACTGTGCCTTGAAAATACAGTTTGTAAAAAAAAATGTGGAAGCTGAAATCCCTCTTATATCTGATTAATAATTCACTTCTATAGACAAATATTTAATTTACCTGTGTTACTTACAGGAACCAGCCTACCTTTCAGAAATCTCTAAATACTATCTGTCAAATAAAGCATCACAAATCTTATATTTGGAAATAATTTTATTTTCAAAATGAGTACTAAGTATACTTAGTGGATGCTTTGTTATTTTTCTGTTTAGTTGGTTGGATTTTAGGGAAATGCCATATAGACAAATTGTAAAGGCCAAGTAGATTTTAAAGGCTATGCAGTGGATCTCAAGGATAGCCTTCTAATGACCCTCAATACAGAACAGTGTTCGTTGATTCTCTAAAAACGATCCCTTTAAAGGTTATTGGTTCAATTATACAGTACTGGTGTTTAATCCAGTTCAGATAAAACTTTTATTTTTAATTAAATAGGGAAAGACGTTTTGCAATCCTATGCACAGTCTTCTCTGAATAGCTGTTTCAGTTAAAAAAAAAAAACGAGATTTCCTCTGTACATTAAGAACACTGTAATTCTCAAACTCTGCTTTCCATTCTTTTTTATATGGTTAGTAGGACATTTTAACCTAGTTCACTGAGGTTCTGTGTTAATGAAATCCTCTATAATATTTTGAGTCCTCAGAGTGACTTTTCTGTTATTTTCTTTTGCTCAGAGATTTATGACTCAGTGGTTTGGACTGCTAATAAAAGTACCATAGATTGAATAACTGAAAAGAAAGTACGGAACTAAAAGTGATATACCTCTATCTGGAGCCTGGGGAACCTGAGGTCAGGGTACCACTGTGGTGGTGTTAGATGAGGCTGACTTCTGGTTCATACATAGGTAGTTCCTTAATGTGATTTCCATGGTAAAGGCACAGAGAGAAAAGCCTTTGTCTGTTATGATAAGAATACTAATCCCATCTATCATATGATCTGGTTACTTCTAATAGGCCCTGAACAAGCATTATGTTGCGTGCAATTAAGCATTCAGTGTTGGAATTTTAGATGGCTGTATAAGCCATAACATCTAATGATAATGTGTTGGCAGAATGGTCAAGTAAATCAGTACCAAATCACATCCAGACAACTACCTGAAAATAAAGTTTTCCAGCATTATCATCTAAATACCCTGATAAATACATTTCAGTCAAAGCTTGAAAAATCTTCTTCTGACCTCTGCAGGCAGCAGACATGCTTGTACTACACATACATACATGTAGGCAAAACAATTAATATAAATAAATAAATGATAGATAGTTATTATAAAATATGTGAATTATTCTATATTGAAATGTTTATAATGTAAGTGTTTTTACAACATGCCTGTATTAAACTGTTAGCTCAAACTGACATGATGAAGCCTTTCCCTAGTGCCTCAGAAAGGAACGTCTTTGAAGACTGGGTGTAATGGCTCCTAAGGTTAAATGAGTTCAAATGGGAAATCTTAACTCCATTGGCCTTACGGGCTTGTAAGAAAAAAGATTTGTATATTAGCATATAGGCCCACATGTTGAAAGGCACTGGTAGAACGTGACTGTCTTTAAGCCATTGAAATGTTTGAGAAGGAAACAACCCACCAAGCCTTGAGCTTGGAATTCTAGCCTCCACGATGATCCATCCGCAATCTGCAGTGATTTGCTGTGATATCCCAGCATGGTCTTACAACTATGAAATCTATTCAGTCAGTGCAAAGAACTAGTGGAAGGGAAGACGGGGAGAGTCTAACCGATGGCATAGTTTGGAAATAAGGGGAGGCAGTTGTTGAAGGAGCTGCAGGGTTCATTCCTGCTGCCTGGCTCCTGGCTGCCTGGCTAGCTTATGCCCCAAAATAACAACACACAAATTGTATTCATTTAAACACTGCTTGGCCCATTAGCTCTAGCCTCTTACTGGCTAATTCTCACATCTAGGTTAACCCAGTTCTCTTAATGTGTGTAGCACCAGTCTTACCAGGAAAAGATTCAGCATGTATGATCTGGCAGCTGGCTTTATCGCGTCTGCCCTGGAGAGAAGCGGCATGATGTCTGCCTCAATTCCTCCCAGCATTCTGTTCTGTTTACTCCACCCACCTATGTTCTAACCTATCAGACCAAGCAGTTTCTTTATTAATTAACCAATGACCTTCCTCCATCAGGCAGTCACGTGGTCACTGAGCAGTCTCCCTTAGCCTCTCCCTCCCTCAAGATCTCCCCTATCATTCTGCCATTCTCCTACTGTAGAAATCAGAATTAACATCCCCGTGGACCATTATGCATACAAACTGTGGTGAGAAGAAAATGATGCCAGGTTTAGGGTAAGATTTATAAATATAATCATAGAATATACACATATACCATAGGAACTCAATTTTATTTAATTGAAGCATAATCCATCAAGTATGTTAAGGTATTTGTTTGACTGTTTCTTTATATGAATATGTGTGTGTGTGTGTGTGTGCAATATGTGTGTATGTGGTACCATTTGTTGTGGCATAAGTGTGGGGCTGTACATACACATATGTGTACCTTGTGTAGAAAGGGAAGTTTGACATCAGAGTCTTATTGGTTACTCTCCAACTTCTTAATCTTTGAGGCAGAGTTTCTTCATTCAACCCAAAGATGACAGGGATAGCTAATATGTATCTGTACCTTCCTCTAGGAACAGATACCAGGTATCTACCTTTGAAACACCAAATTTTCTTTGTCCATTTGATAATCTTGTGGGTGCTAGGAATGCAACCACAAATCCTCAGGCTTGTTTCTTGTGTTGAAACCTCTAGTCATTGAGCAAGCTCTATAGCACCTAAATTAATATAGTTAAAACATTCTATACCATAGTAATATAAACACAGCCCAAGAATAATCCAGAATTCAATGTGCATATTCTTACACTATTTGTCAAGTACTGGCTATGTGATGGAAATATGCTTTGCTTGGATATATTTTCTAAACAATTGTAGATATATGCATTCCTCGTAAAAAGGTATCTAGCCTTACATTTTTATGTTTGTGAAGTAGAGACTACAAAATTTAAAGTAACACACACACACCAACGATCTGTGGTTTGAACTTTCTTACAAATGTAATCAATTTAAAGAGCATTATTAACAATTCCTAGACATGTAAATATTTTTGTGATCATAAAGTCTGTCATGTGTAAAATCAAAAGGCTACCTGAAGTAATAACAAATACAGAACACTGACTAGACCCTAACAGACTGACAGACTCAGAAAAGCACTTCTGATCTCACCTTTTCAACACAATCTGTTTAGATACAATATCTTTTCATGAGCCAAGATTATTCCAATTTGCAGAGAACTCCATTCATTGTAGTTAACCTAATTAGCTTCTTGAGTATCTTCTCTGTGTAAAGAAGTGCTTAAATAGCTTTTAAAAATACATCTTCAGGATTGAACACAGTGTCCCATAAATTTTCTAATTATTGTGTACAAGACAGTAGATGTACTTGGCAAGTGTGTCTGCCTGCTATTCTCATTATTTGATTAGTGCAAATTACCATGATGGAAAAAGTGTTCTTGTTGTTTTCATATTGCATATTTTAGTGTATTATTACTTCAAGAAGAAAACAGGTGAAAAATGATTGATGTTTTGTGACTACCCAAACATGTTATACTGAGGGAGTTCATGGATCACAGTTCCATGTTAAATTACATTTTAAGCGTTTGTGAGGCCCCAAAATCTATTGAGAACACAACTCACACACACACAAACACACACACAAGTTTTTCTTTAACTTCAAGATACAAAACAATACTCAAAAAAAAAAAGAAAAAAGAAAACCTTTATGTAGAGTCAAGGTCTCTTGTGCCTTTTCCTATCCACATTAACATATCTACTATGTTGTCCTTTTTCACCTCATGGCAAGATATTATGAATGTAACTTCTGACATCCTAAGTGACATACCTTCAAGTAATATCATAAAAACTGTGCATGTTGAGTTTCTGAATTTAGGAATGTATAAAAAATGTATGCAATTTTTTTTTCAATTCACAATTGATAAAAAAGGGACCTAATTTTGAAAGAAAACAGGAGGGGTATACAGAAGAACTTCGAGGGAGGAAAGGAAAGGGGAAAACGTGATTATATTATAATCTCAAAAAATTGAAATAAATAATTTTAAAATATAACCCAAAATATTCCATGATTAATATCAACATAATCTTATGTAAATTTATTAAGGTAGCATTTATGTTTTCATTACTATTATTGTTATAAAAAGTATAGAAATATATGTTTAGGACTTACTTCAATATATATTGGCCCTTTTTGTTTAAACTTAAAATTGTACATAAGCAATGTTACATATATATTTAGAAAATTATTAGGTTTATATATACAAGTGTATTGTAAAATACTAAATTTTTAAAGTTGAAAATTTCACTAAAAATTGTTCCTTAGTTGAATCATATGTACTTATATATTATATGTCTTATATTATATATATGTATAATTTTATCAAGCTTTCAGAACAATGTTGTGAAGCAAATGTTTTAAACTAAAAGGACAGGGAAGCAACTTTCTCAGGAAGACATGGAATATATGGCAGATTCAAGATTCGAGTTTGTGCATCTGATTCTCAATCGCGCAACTTTTTCAGTCACAATTCACCGCCTCTGGAAGGGAAGATCTAGGAACCTCTGAAATATTTTATTGAGGGGTTCCTTGGGTAGACTTGCACAGCACAGTGGTCTAGATGACAGTTGTGAGGAATACATTTGAATGACTGAATCTGTAGAAGCGAAGACTAGTTAGGGTATCTTCTCTGTGTAAAGAAGTGCTTAAATAGCTTTTAAAAATACATCCTCAGGATTGAACACAGTGTCCCATAAATTTTCTAATTAGTGTTTACATGTCAGTAGATGTACTTGGCAAGTGTGTCTTCACTTCAAAGGCAGCTTGACATGTCATGGGGGCAAAGAGCAGGTGAAGGAATATATGTGTTAGAGGGTACAGAGATAGCTGTGCATGACCAGCAGAGTAAGAACTCATTTTACCTTTTACAATCAAATCACCAAGAAATAAAATCTGATTTGAAGATATCAATTTCCTATGAGATGTGGCAGTACAAATATTCAGAAATTGCTCTGAAGTTGACGTAATTCCATCTGCAGTTCAAGCAAAACCAAGCTGAAAATTTAAGTTATAGACAATTTCAGCTTCTCAAGAAGGGTGTGCGGCATGAAATAAGAGGCACTTTGTGTGACCTGAAACATATAAGGCATTTTAGGATCATTCCTTCCATTTCCATGCCAGCAGCGGTGGTATATGCTCAGGCTTTGCTGGAGTCTCTGTTGATCTCGCTGTGGGATCAGGACTTCACTATATTCACCCACTGTCCACTCTCTCTTACAGTGTAGTTGACATCAGACTGCCACATAGTCTCAGTAACCAGTGTGCTCACATCCCCTCAAGGATTTCCAGTCTCCCCAGATTCACAGCCCAATTCAATTTGAACTGAATGAAAATGAACAAACACCCAGGAAAGAAGTCTTAATATGTTTCTGTTTCTACTTTTGGATTCTGCTATACTTAGCAGAAGGAACAGCAACTACCCATTGTTCAGGGAGAAGTGCAGTCACCATTCTGGGCTCTCAGACCATGTAAGTTATGGTTACAATGCTGACTTGTTTCCCATTTGAAAAATGCTTGGAATATCTGTAATGTGTCCCATATTATTTCAGGGAGATATTTAGTAGTGAGAAATTGATGCCAGTTTAACACTTAAGTGCTAATGGAATGTTTACTAATGAATACTCTTTAGAGCAACCGGCACACCCTATCCCATATTATATTTTCTTTATATTGTTCGCAGCAGATGCTAGTAAAATATAGCTTGAAAGTAAAAGATAACAGACAGGAAGAAAATGCATTCTTGTGTGAGGATGTAACTTACACTGGATAAAGCCCAATATGACCGTTTACAACCTTAGTATTCAACATCTCAGAGTACTATATCATTTAAGGTGAAATTACTGTAGTAAACAATCAAATAAAAATAAAATTTTTGAGGGCTAAATCTCAACTGACAGAAATTTGTAGTAGCAATGTAATAGTGTTAAAATACCAAAATTTTGATGAAGTTGGGTAATAAATTTAAGTCAGAAAATTTGACTTGATAGCAAATCCCACAAAGGAATTGTATAGTCAGGCCAAACATCATAATTACATATCAAAGAAAAAGTGTTAACTGACTAACCTGAAATTGGTTGTAAAATCACACTTAAGAAAATAGCTCAATTAAAATATCTTTATAAAAATAAAAGGAAGAAGCAATGTTGATGAAAAGGAAATTGGTTAAGGACTAGTTTTACTCATGTAGTTTGCTTCAGAAAATTATTTTTATGGAGGAATCAATGCTAGCACAATTTTGTCAAAATATTTACATTCAAAACATCTGTTAGCTAAAAGCAGAAACCATATTCTACAAGTGGTTAAGGGTGGAGGGAAATACGTTCGTATGAATCACCTGGACATCTTGTTTAAATGCAGATGGTGAGTCAGTCCATCATGCATTGAGATATTCTGGGACACAAACAAGTACACATCTGTACATCTATTTAAATTCCCTACTGGCAGCTTCAGAGACCCCACTTTAAAGAACAGATACAAGTTGTTTTTTCTTTCTTTTTTTTAATATTATTTATTATGTATACAATATTCTGTCTGTGTGTACATCTGCAGGCCAGAAGAGGGCACCAGATCTCATTACAGATGGTTGTGAGCCACCATGTGGTTGCTGGGAATTGAACTCAGGACCTTTGGAAGAGCAGGCAATGCTCTTAACCACTGAGCCATCTCCAGCCCCCCAAGTTGTTTTAATAGGACCAAACTTATATCTCCATTCTGAAACATAACGTGAACTACTAAACCCTTCAACCCCGTGTTTTGTTACTGTCTGGTAACTGAGTTTGATTGATGTGATGTGGAGCTGACATAAAGGAACACAGAGTAATTTATCATGACCTTGTCTCATTCTTCTTTGTGCATGATGTTACAGTAGACTATCAATGGAGGATATACTAAGACATATTATAAACATATTTTCATAATGCTGTAGGCTTGCCTGATACAGTGTGTTGCTGTAAATATTTTCACATAATTTAACTAATTCAGAAACTCTGTAACAAAAGCTACAGAGTGCTAGATAGGCGATAGCAAATGCTGTCAGTTGAAGAGCAGCAAGATTGAGTTACTTCTCTTATTTGAAAATCCTGAGTATTCCATCCAGGTAAACACCTGCAACATGAACCCTTTCCTGCAAATACAACATGATATATTCAGCTGCAAAGCTTCTCAATGGGATTTCCTTTATAGTGGTATTAGTTGCAAAGTTAGTTAAATATCACTTTACTGACTACTGCCTTGTGAGACTGTCATTCACTAAATTTTGTCAGTCCAGTTGAAGTGTTCAAGGATACTAGCAGGAAAAAAAATATCAATATAGTGAAGATAGTGGAGTAATAAAGTAATGAAAAAACATTATGTCTTTTGGGGACATGGGGAGTTTCTTCAATAACCAGTCCTGGAGGAGACCTATCTCCAGACATCATAAGTTGAAACAATACATCTCCTTAACTACATGAGCTAATACAGTTTGAGTTCTCTGCTACTTACAGTCCGAAGCATCACACAACTAGAAAGTGTAAGAGTCAGTCTAGGAACCCAGAGTCTGAATTCTTGTTCATGGATCTTTCTTCCTGTTCCTAGCTTTATGTGTTGCCTTTTATAATGTCAGGTTTAAAATAGGATTTTACAAAATAAGCAACAAGTTAGGGAAACATGCACTTATAGCATGGAAAGTGCCTTGTCCACAGCTTCATATCTAATGATTCTTTGTAATTAATTATCAAGTAATTTAAATGATACATCACTAAATAGCACAAGTGGAGCAATGGGACAAAAGGTTTGTTATTTCCTGCAACTCTGCTAGATGCTGTTCAACTTTAACATAGATTTTCACATTCATATCAAAAACATTCCACATCCTAGGAATGATTGAAAATTAATTCAAGGATATATTCCAGAAAATAAACACAATTACCCCTAGAGCAATTTTCTAAGAAAGGTCAGTATGTTGATAGCATGCCTGGTTCAAGCCAATTAGGAGTAAATATAGTTACAAATTCTCTATTGCCTCTGAGAAAGGTTTGCCTGTCATAAACACAAAGACTAATCTGGGTTGACATAATCTCCAAATCTGGGAAATTAGATTATAGCCCCTCATTGATGCCGCAGAGCAAGTGAAAATTTAATGTGCCACATATAAAAGAAAGCATTAAAATTAATTATTCAAATTTAATCTGCTTCTCTCCTTTAAAGAAATGTAAGTTGGAATTTATCAGTGCTATTGTGTCACTTAAACTGTAATCTGAAAAGAGATATAAATATTATATAATGATTTTTACTATTGCTTGATAATGATACGGATATTTTTGCCTTATGTGAATTACTAATTGGGTCCATGATAAATATTTCAATGAAAATTCTATAAAAACAGATTAATGTGAACTTTGATACCCAATACTCCCTGGAAAAGGCTAAATCTCATCAATTTCACATTTGAGTATCATACAAGTGTTCAATCGTATATCTTGAAATAGATTTAAGCTATTAATTAGTAGAGTAGATGTGGGGCCTCAGTAATGAAACAGCCAGTGGTGGAAGTCCTCGTGCAATTTGTAAATTTTCAGTTACTAAAAATATACTGCAAAAACGGTGCTTCAGATTTTACTGTTCTAAAGTGTGTGATGTTATAGAGCTGGACATTCGACAAATCTGTGCTGTCTGCTACCTATAGGTTCTCAAAATCATGGAAACGTGGCATTGCTGAAGATTTTGTAAACTCTTCTGCATATTGTTGTCTGATAAAAATAACTTAAATATTTCCCTTATTTAGATCCTAAAATACAAGGATCTACCTGTTAGCTTTTTTTTTAGTTTTCTTTCAAATTATAATTTTGTGTGGTTGGGTGTTTTGTTTTCATGTATGTCTGTGCACCACATACATGTAAAGCCCCCAGGGGTCAGAAGAGTATTAGATCACCTAGGACTAAAGTTACTAACAGCTGCAAGTTACCACTTGGGTACTGGGCATATAATCTGGATCTTCTGGAAGAACAGCTAGTCCTCTTAACTACTGATCCATCTCTCCTGGCCATGAAAATTGTTTTAAAATAATAATTATAAATTCATGGAGATGATTATCTTAGGTTTGATGGTGTTTTATTTGTGTTTTTGTTAGCATATAGTGTACATAGTGGTGGGTTTCATTATATTCTCTCACGCTTGCATATCATTTACTTTTACCATTTTTCCATGCTTATTACCCTCTTGTCCACCTCACATTTTTACTGATATCTTTTCATTCTTTCTTATATTAAATGGAAAATGGATTGCCTCATACCATAAATGCTGGGTACAATTTTTTTCTCTCCACTTCTCTTGTTTTGTCTGATTTTCAAATATTTTATTATTTTATTGATAAATATTATATTTTCTGAAGCTATGCAGAAGGATAATATATGAGTGTATATACATATGCAGAAAGATAATATATATGTATATATGCATATGTACACAGACACACACACACATATATATTTATATATGAAACAAGAGAGTGGCAATCATATATATATGATTGCCACTCTCTTGTTTCTTAACACTGTCATCACTAATCAAGTTTTAAATTAAAATCTTAGAACTCGTGTCAACTACTTCCTAATAAACTTGACTTGTTTACATGTTTTATATTTAATAATTATTGTCACATACCTTTGTTCTCTATAAACCTTGAGTGGTTTCCAAGTAATCCCTTTTCTACAGATCTTTTTTTTTTCATGCGATGCATTTTGATTATATTATTCTCCTCCACCAACACTCCTATACCTAAACCTTTCCCAAATCCTGACCTCCACAACTTGATATTATCTCTCTCTCGCCCTACCCCATCTCTTTAGTGTATATCTTTTTATTTGGCTTTCTTTGCTTTGATTTCGTTTATTCTTTACTCTTATCTCTAAGAAGTATGTGTCCAGTTTGATGCTATATCACAGTTACGGACTATTTTTAAATTGTGAATCAAATCTTGACTTCAATCCCCAGAAACTCTCAAAATATGCATGCTATCTTTTCTTTATTCCAGCTAAAGGTAGAATTTTTGATATGCATACCTGTGTACGTAGAAACCTGCATTCATTTTCCTGTAAAATGTGGACAAGGAAATTTCAGAAGAATTAGAAAGTCCTTTTTCTAATATAACCACACTCTGAAGAGGACAATGATCTATGGATATTTTTATAACTTTGCCATCAATTCTTACTATTCTTACTGAGAAAAGCAGATAACTGCATAGATAGATAAATCACTAGGATAGATAAATAGCTGAAACATTCAGCTGAATTCATTGTCAAAGATTTCTTAAAAATACATTAATTCTTTAGCTTGATAACATATTCTTCTGAAAGTTAAAAACATGTCAATAATTCTTATAAAAAGTTAATAAATTTACTCTCTTAATTAGAAATCAAAACCCAAACCTTTTAGATGTAACAGCTACCATTTAGATGTTAGATTATAGTAAGAATGAGGTTGACTTGGTAGTTTTGCTTTTAACATGAGCAACTATATCTTGAGAAAGTACACAGGAGACCTTTCAATCTATTTAACTTCACTAAAATTTTAAAATAACTAGTAGTTAATCTTGAGACTCGGATAAGGAAAAATTCAATTTAAAAAATTTACTAAGAAAAGTTTTTATACACATCATGGCATTTTACAACATGTCTTTAAAATGCTGGAAGAATTTAAATTTCCATAGAAGGTATTTTTGAATGTGTGTGGGAGGAGGTGTGGTTATAAAATCGTAAATACACTCATATTTGTTGTGAATATTCAGGAAAGAGGCAGCAACTGCAGTTTCTTTCTCAAGTTGGGACATGAGCGGTTTTGAAGTCATGGCTTTGGCAGTAGACCAAGAGTAAGTTTAAAGACAAGTGCAAGTGAGACCAACCTGAATAGATATATTAAATAAATAATAAATAAGTTAAATAAATAATTCAAGTCATTTTGACCTATAGTGTGCTAAATCCAAGACACAAAAGGAACCTTGACATCCTTCTTTCAGGGAATATGATGTTTAACCACTTGGGGAATCAGGAGTAAATTTTCTCAGATTTTTTTAAATTATATGCACTTCAGAGTCTGGTGAAGTTGATTTTCAGAGAAATATCAGATTATGGAAATGACACATGCTGCAAAGTCAGGCTTTCACTTAGAAAGATGAAAAGCAGTGCACGATACTGCATTCTCATGTTTGAATACATACTTCAGATAATCATGCCTTAAGAGTTAAGATAGGAATGTGATGAGTGTCCTCTTGCATGTTCAGAATTCAGCAAAAACAGGAGGTTAAGTGGAGAGGAGGAGGTCAGTATATGCTCAGATTCTCATATGGTGGTTAAAGAAAAGTGAAACTTAGGTTGACTCTCCGTGGAATAAAGCAGGCCTTCTTAGGGAGTCTGGTCATTTGTTTCTCTAAGTCTATGTAGAAACTTTACTGGAAATGACAGAATTTATGATCAGTAAATTTACGACCAGATGACAGCATAAGTAACCATTGAAAAGAAAACACAAAATAAATTGAATTTGTAATGATTACTATTCATGTCATATTACCCAGTGAGTGCATACTCTTTATTCCATCCAAACCATGCCTCATGTAGTTCCCACCCAAAGAACGAAGTTCCCTCAAGTATTTCCATGTTTACCTAAAAAACAAATTTAAAAAGCTTGACATTTTGCACTAATATGCCACAACATGTTATTTGCCTTTTAATAACATGTTGTCATTTAAGATAACACAGAGTTATGATAAAAATTTGAACAGAAAAATTAACTCGATATGCACAGTTTTATAAAAATAAATATGAGAGAAGCTTGCCAATCTATACCCGAAAATCTGGTTATAATATTGCTAAACAAAAACATTAGCATACACATTTGGAAAGTGGAATTATCTTTAAAATGAATAAAAATTATTGTAATAATGCTCACTGAACCATCACATCACCCTCATCATAACACACAGAAGAAAAGACTTATCCCTAGCCAAGTCTGTCATGGCAGCCTAACACATTGTCAGAGAAGATAATATAGCCTTAAATCTCTATGGTGCTTCATATTTTACAGGAATTATAAATCTGGACAGCAGAATTGGGGTTGAATGTGAGGGTAAATATGAAAGAAAAATATCAAGAGAAGGTTTACTGTACACCATTTGTATTGATCCTCATAAAAACAGTGAAATCGTAGAGCAAAGATTTTTTATTGTATTGTCCATGAAAAATTGAGGTTTGTGATGATGAAAGATGAGGTCAGATGCTATGAAACTAAGTTGTACAGGAAAAATCAAACTGTGAAATCTCAGTCTTTCATCCCTTAGAGTAAATATTCTTTTCTGCCGTTCCTGTGCTGCCAGCAATCTATGATCGCCTATATCTCGGAAACAAAGCACTTAAATTTAATATTTGTTCAGCTTGATGAACTATACAATCCATCAAACATAATATACTATAAGGAATTGAATCTTAGAACAATAATTTCTAAAACACTGGGCCATAATGAGACTTTTGAGGAAGAAAAGAAAGAAATAAAGGCAGATTTACAAAAGGCCACCTCTTGTTTTGGTATGCATAAGGAAAATCTAGACTTAGACTTTAGATTTAACTTTTTGTTTTGAATTTATATTTTAAGTCACACTAATACAGCTAAATCCACCCCTAAGAGACACAGTACACACGGTATTAAATATATTTCTGAAATGATAAATATGTAAAGCAAAATGGTTTTCTAGGAAAATTTTTATCACAAATGAAAGCTTTCAGAGGCATTCCTACCTTATAAATATTACTTTCCACGAGCTTTTCTGGTAGAAATATGGATATTTTTATTATATTATTTGTCTGTGAATCTCTACATGTCCATGTATGTGTGCAAGCATACGAATGTTATTGTGCTTGCGGAGAAGTCAGAGGGTGACTTCGATCACGTGGGTCCCAGTGATCAAACTCAGGTCCCCAAGCAGAGATTCAAGTACTGTTACCCACTGAGTGATTTCCCTTGCCAGGATTTTTAAGTTTTTAAAAAATAACAAAGGTCTAGTAAGGTGAGCATCCAAACTGCCTAGGCTCCCACAAAGCCAATACGTGCAGTAGGATCAAAACCCAGTGCCATTGTTCTTGAGTTCTCAGTAGTCCTCATTGTCCGCTATGTTCAGCGAGTCCGGTTTTATCCCATGCTTTTTCAGACCCGGGCCAGCTGGCCTTGGTAAGTTCCCTATAGAACATCCCCATTGTCTCAGTGCGTGGGTGCACCCCTCGCGGTCCTGAGTTCCTTGCTTGTGCTCTCTCTCCTTCTGCTCCTGATTTGGACCTTGGGATTTCAGTCCGGTGCTCCAATGTGAGTCTCTGTCTCTGTCTCCTTTCATCGACCGATGAAGGTTAATATCCAGGAGGATGACTATATGTTTTTCTTTGGGTTCACCTTCTTATTTAGCTTCTCTAGGATCACGAATGGAACCCTGATTGCTCTTCGGGCTGATGAGGGGTGGGGACTTTATTGGGGGAGGGGGAGGGAAATGGGAGGCGGTGGAGGGGAGGAAGCAGAAATCTTAAATAAATAAATAAGAAAAAAAAAAGAAAATAGGCTGCTTCATAAAAAGCCTTACAGTATGTGCCAAGGCCAGGCACAGATTCACAGAGGACCAAGGCATAGAACATGAGCCAGATTTCCCTCAAGAGATAAAGAGGGAGATGTTTTGTGAGCTGTTGAAATGATGAAGGATTTCTGAAGGCTGTTTGTGTATAGAGACTAAGTGTGAAGGTTCAGCAGCCTAGGTCAATCATCAACCAACTGGGAACAAGACTTAAGGTTCTTCTTTGAAGAACTTAGCAAAGGAGAGAAAATAAATTTAAATGTCAGCAGGTTATTATTAAAAACTATTTTAACAGAAATGGTAAAAAAAAGAATAATAAAGGTTTAGACAACTAAAGTGGGAGGCATACAATGTTGTCTCATTTGTCTTATGTCTGCTCCAAAATAAATACTGAAAAGGAAAGCCTGTTGAAAATAATAGAATCATGATTTACTTCAAGCGAACAGAGTAGTAATTTTATCATACATAGTAGGTTCAAAGAATTAGTCAAGATTAGGAAGTTAGGAAATCCAACATGATATGAATCTCTATAGCAAACCCCAGAGTGTGCCTCATCCCATAAAAAGAAAACAGCGAGAAAATAACTATATTTTACTTTATGTATAATTAAGTCCAAACTAAAATAATTGCGTTGGCTAATTTTTCAACCAAATTAGCACAAGTTGTTTTTAGATTTTATTGATTTAGCTTAAAAAGAAAATAAAATGTTTGACATGTAAACAATTTGTATCTTGAAAAATATCCTATTCCATCAACACAGACTTCACAATATTATTTACTGTTAAAAAAACATATACTGATACATGTGTATTTTCTTAATCACTAATGCATCCCAACCTTCATAATGAGAAAATATTAGCAACCATAAATATTCATTGAATAAATGATCGTTTATGGCTCATATTGCTCCCCTCCCCCCCAAATTCTTCACTTTATATATTAACAATCATAACCCAAAGAAAATCTCTGTATTTGGCAACACAATATTCCTGATTCCTTTTGACAGATGACAAATAGTTTCATTGTTCATTATCAGAAAATTGGGGATCAAACTCGGGGTAATGTTCCTATAGAAGCAAGTTGTGGCCAATGAGAAGGCAAGGGCCTCAGTACCAGTCTGGAATTTGGGAGCCATGATACAGAGGTAGAGTTGGTAAACTAGTTGGTGAAGAAGTACAAGCCAGTCACACTAAAGCCATCAGGTGAGGGGAGTTGTGGTGCATGGAAGCCCTCTAGTAGCTGCAGAGTCTAAAATGATGTTATGTTCAGCCCTTGGTTCTTTAAGACAGGATCTCTCCTTGTGTCTCTTCCTGCCTGTAATTTCAGATTATCTCAAACTCACCTTTCTCCTGCCTTCACCTCTCAGGAGTTCAGGCACATGCCAGTTTTGCTGGCTGAGAATAAATATTGTGATTCATTCTCACTTGAAACAGCCACTTGCTAAATCACAAGTGGTATGTTACATTAACCGAGGCGTCCTAATAAAATGGAAATTCTGTGATGAACAATACTTTTTTAGTGTTTTTAGATTAAATGCTTGAAAAATAAATTTGAGCTGCTTTAATTTACATTATGTTTTTAGATGTAATTGGTTTCAAATGGGAGATGAAGCTCTTAACTTCAGTTCCTAGAAATTGAGCATGAAAGGATGAAAAGTCTCCCTTGAAAGTTAGATTTCTTATTATTTAAAAATCGTATCTCTAAAACAATTTAGAACATTTTTAATTCTTTAAATCCACCAGCTTTATGTTCCTTTAATTGGGAGGAAAGTCTTGTAAGGTTTGAAGTGCACATTTTATCTGAACACAGTAAAATCTGCATATAAATGGTAATGCACCTAATAGATTTCATGTATTCGGTTAGAGTTCTGGAAAATGAAAACTATTTATTGGGCAATGACTTTGGTTTCTTTAATCTGACAAAGAAAAATGAAATCACATCTAAAGGTATTTGTAATTTCTTTGATTACTTATCATCTTTTTAATAGTTCAGGGTAGAGTCTTGACAAATAGTAAAGATGTTTTAAATCACAGGGAATAACAAACTTTATTATTTATTTATTTATTTATTTACTTAAATGGGATATGTCCAAATCATTTGTAATCCAGGCCACTGTGCATGAGAAAACTCTGCTGTAGAAATTACTGAAACACAAAGTTAAGCAAAACTTTTTCAAGATGTTAACCAGGAGTGCTGCAAACCCCTCTTGAAATATGTTTTATACTCACTGAGCTTACTGTCAGATATACAAGTACGCAATGAGTGATCACATCAAAGTCATTTAAACTGGAAATGATTCCACTTTCCCTTTCCTTGGACTTCACCAGTGCCCAGCAATAGTCTTGAAGGAATTGTAGAAACATGCATAAAGGTCGCTTTTTCCATATACATTATCTTTATATCTTCAGGAGCAGCTTTAATAAACAGTAATACAATTTCTATTTATAAATCAAAGAAAATAAATACCTAAAGTATAAATAATTACTTCTCTTATACAAATATACCTATCAGGGTAAGCTGTCAGGGGGCTTGTCTAGGTACCTTTTTATTGTTTTGATGAAACATCATGGCCAAGGCAACGTATACAAGAAAGCATTTCATTAGTCTTACGGGTTCGTGGGGTTAGAGGCCATGATGGTGGAGCAAAGGCATGGCAGCAGAAACCGCTGAAAGCTTGCATCATGTTGGTCCACAAGCATGAGACAGAGTACACTGGAAATGAGAATAGACTTGAAACCTCAAAGCCCACCCTTAGTGAGTGACACATCTCCTTCAATAAGGATCCCTCTAATCCTTCCAAAAACAGTTCTCCCAACTGGGGTATAAGTATTCAACAATATGAACCTTTGCGAAGCATTTTTATTCAAGCAACCACGGGGCTCATCCCTGGAGAAGTTTGATTTTCTCTCTCTCAGTATCTATGAATTGCTTATAACTTGTTATCAAATAGGAGGGTCCTGTTAGATGTCCCTTTTGCAATCTGGTATAGTCATTATTTAGCTCCTTTTAAAGACACCATGTCATTGAGATTCCATGGGTGCAGTTTCTCTGTGGTGCATAGAAGACAGTGACTTATAGCAGACTTCCCATTCCTCTCTGGCTCTTGCAATCTTTCTGCCCCCTATCCTGCAGACAGTTAAGTTGTAGATATACCATTTGGGGTTAAACACCACAGTCCGTTGTTCCCTGAACTTTTGCTAAGTGTAGATTTCTGTAATAGTCTCCATCTGTTGCAAAAATGGCTCTTTGATAGATGGTAAGAACTATACTTATCTGTGGATATAAAGAGATTTGCCATTGCCTTTGGTTGACACTCAGAATTTGAAGGAGAAACCCCATTACTAAGGATACTGCACACTTTCAACAAAGGACTTGGGAAAACTTAGCTGGAAATGACCAGGAAGCTGTTAGGTATATCCTAAGATGAGCCTTTCTGCCAATGCAAATAATTCCAATCAGACCAAACTAGACTGAATAAAAGATGCCTACATTTAATGCATCACTCCCGGATTCTTCAGGAGACTAGGGAGGGGAAGAGAGACACGGGGAGACCACGCAAAATTCAAAGACCATTTGTTCCTTGGCAGCTTAAATAGCCTGTGGGAGTGGTCCACTGCTTGGCAGGCTTTTTTTTTTTTTGACCCTTTCTGGGGGTGGGGTCACTGCTTGGAAGGCTTTCCTGGAGGTGGAGTCTGGACCAAGGCAACTCCCAGTGGGAGGGGGACTTTCAAAGATGGATGCCAGGAAGTACATTCCTGACTCTATGTATAAGGGGTGACGGGGAGCTGAGGTGATACTTATGGCCAACATTTTAGAATCTTTTTGGATAAACGGGTGTCAGCTCAAGTCTGGCTACTTCCTGCAGGCATGGAGCGACATGGGAGAGGAGGGAGCTGGGAGTTGGTGGGCTCATGCTTACAAGAGGTGTGTTTGTAGTGGCATCCAGTTTACTGTCATCCTGGAGTCCTCAGGCAGCTGTTTTTGGAGGGAGATGAGAAGGCATGTGGCTAGAAAAAAATACGTTATTATTGGTCCTATGAATGGGGCTAGCCATGGGAAGTCACTCACTGCCAGAAAGAATGGGACAAGAGAAGTGCCCTGGTTGTACAGATGAGGCTCAGGTATATAATTGGGATATAATAGAAGATAAAACCAGATTTTAGTTGGTAGGTGTCCTTGATCCAGGAGAGTAGGTATAAATGGTGAAGTACCAGGAGCTGGTGTAGGTGCTGGCATTGTCTGGAGAGCACTTCCTAAGTTGTTCTTCACCCAGACAGCAGGAGTTACCTGCAAAATATGCTTGAAACTGGCTGGAGTTAAAATAGGCTCTGGAGACTGTTAGTTTTTTTTTTTTATCATACCTGATTTTTGGAACAGCAGCAGAACTTTTTCAGGAACCTATAGGTATTTATATGAGAGCAGGAACAGATTTACATCTTGGTATCATAGCAAAAGGCTATTGCTTTAGGTCAAAAGATATAAACATTAAAAAAAACAATTAAAGGGAATTGGGTACTTTGGATTTTTAAGATACGCCTGAAACCTGTTAGTCCTGGACTATGAAGCCTGTTAAAGAGGCACACCTGTCTGTATTTTAGCAGGAAACTTAACAAATGAAGTAATGAACCACCAATACCTTAAATCATCAAATGCTATTAGACAGACAATTTTAAGATACAACTAATACCTGTTAATCCTGAACTGTGAGGCCTGTGAAAGAGACATACCTGATTATATTATTACCAGGAAACTTAATAAATAAGGAAATGAGCTATCAGTACCTTGAGTCATCAAATGCCATGGATGAAGTAATAAGTTAATTGTACTTTAAGTAATCAAATGTCATTAGACAGATCTAAAGGGATAAATGAGCAAAAATGAGACAGCTTTTTAGCTACACAGGTAATCCCAAATTTCTCCTCAGTCCTTGGAGAACATCAGCCTAGAAGCAGTGTTTTCCGTTAGCTGTTGAGTACAAGAAGCCCAAAGATTTTCTTGTGAGGGGGACAATTTAATCTACCTGTCCTGGCAGGATGAGAAGATTGATTCCCTGGGTGGCATCCAGGAAGCTGAAGAAAGGAAAGGCCAGTTTTTGCTATGTGGGTAGCTTTGTTAAACCCAAAGGCAAGCCTCAAGGCAGAAGGTGTTCTGTAACCATGCATCTTCTTGTACGCTAAAGGGTGCTGTGGGAGCTAACATGTCTCTGTGTTAGAGGCTCTTTTGGTAAATGCATACTCCCAGATCTTTAAAGGCACTTGAGAATTGGGTACTATTACCTGTTATTTAAACTGAGCATATAAACTAAATTTAGACATGTATTTTATCCAATTAGTTACAGTTTACCAATGCTAGTAATAAGTCAAAGAATACTAGCACATGTGCATACTCTTACCCAGAAAGGTCAATATAGAAGTTATCCACGTGTTTGTATTTTTCCAAAGCTGTAGTAGTCTGGAGTTATAAATTTTACTGATCACAAAATGAACACACATGCACACAGAATCATAAATTGAGTATACTATGAAAACATACCCACAAAGTTACACAGACATACTGTGGACACATTATTCTAACAGACAGACAAGCACTTTTAGAAACCTGTATCAGCTGACCAACTTAAAGTCCCGGCATAGTTAGGTGACAGAAGCCAGGAGAGTGAAAGGACAGGGGGAACATACCTGTTTTAGAGGATTTCAGAGTGAGACAAACAGCTAGAGAAACAGAAAGGGGGAGCGGGGGATATAGAAGCAGGAAGGGAAGTGAGGAAATGGGGGAACATGCATGTAGAAACTATGGCCTTTTAGAACCTTGTTTATTTTATGTCAAATGTTAGCTAGCCCCAATTTAAAAGGATTTTTGTAAGAGGCAGCCAAAGGGTGTTTGAGTAATTGGCTTTGAATAGCAAGGACCAATTTAGAAGTCCATGCCTATTGGAAACCAAGTCTGTTGCAATGTGTCCACCGGAGAGAACTTTTGAGTCAAAACAGAGGTGAATGAGAAATGAGTGGTAGACATCTCCAAACACCCGTCTCATTTCAGCAAGGCACGGCTGCAACTTCATTGAAAAGCCCGAAAATGGACCTTCAGAGCCATGTACTCCAAAAGGGGAACTCACCAAGTCTAAGCCAATCTTAGCCCTGTGGAGAGCACGGGAGAAGGGCATTTTCCAGCACGCAGCACTGGACCGGTGGGAAAAGCAGACCTCCTCAGTGGAAACTTCCATATGTTAGGTATATTTCTTAAGAAATATATGTTAGGAATAATCTTAAAACTAGCCTCTCCATCGACGCAAATAATTCCAATCATACCAAATTAGACAGAATAAAAGATGCCCAAGTTTAATGCATTGCTCCCTGGTGGTCTGGGAGCATGGCAAGGGGAAAAAAGAGGGAAGACCACACAAAACCCAAAGAGCACATGTTCCTTTTCTGGGTGGCAGCCTAAATAGCCTGTGGGAGTGATCCACAGCTTAGTGGCTTTTCTGGAGGTGGAGTCTGGACCAAGGCAACTCCCAGGGGCAGGGGTGCTTCCAAAGATGGATGCCGGTTATTACATAAGCCTCTTCCCTAAAGACTAGCTCTCAGAGTAAACAAAGGTTCTATGTGAGCTACTAGGAAAGAAAAACAATCAACAGTACTAGACAGTTTTAAAGACCGTAAACCAGAAGCATATAAAACCCAACAAGGTATCTCTAAGGGTGTAATGTGGCACCCATATCTTGAGAGTAACCAACAGCTTCCTAATTGGACTTTATTCTCACTCAAGAGGAAAAATTTCATGTCTGGTACTACAAACTGAGCCAGCTATTCATGACTGGAGCAGTCATGGATCCTAAAGGAGAAACTCCTATATCTTCTCTTTACTTAAGCATGTGTAATTTATAACTATATTCAGAATAAAAACACTTTGAAAAAACACAGTGAAGCAAATAAAGGAAAGATGGAGAATACTTGCAAGCTTGCATAGGCTAAGTAGAAAACAAAAACACAGTACTGAGGAGATTCAAAGAATGCTCTTGGGAAGGATTATGCTTAAAGTACCCAGGCTACAGATTAGAATTTTTATTTGATGCAATTGAAGGTAAAGTTTACACTGATATATGCAATATTCAGAAAGATTCATTCTACCAGTATAAAGGGAAGGAATGTGAAGTCTGAATGTCAGGCTTTGTTCTCCAAACAGCCCCTACCACAATCCTACAAAGCGACCTTTTAATGAGTTCCTAAGAGGTGAGCTCCTTGCTTGCATATGCCAAAGCTGCCTCTCTGGCTCTCATCTGCCTCCTGTGGTCTGTGTCTTCCCCAAGTTGCCTGTTTGTCATGCAACTTACATTAGTGACTTGGCCTCTCCAAGTCTCTGGGCTGCCTGTGCAATCCTTCAATGTCTGGTTAGAGTCCTGTTTTCCAGCCGTTCCTAGAATCTTTCCAGTCTCCAGTCATCTAATTCCCCTTTGCATGGGCTCAATTTGTTGTTTGTATAACAACTGACTCATGACAGTGTTCTTTACTCTTGACATTTCTTGATGCCATTAATCTCTCAAGATCTCCATTTAAATGTTAGTCTCATTAAATTAAACATCAATCTACCTGGAATTTGCTTAATTGTCTGACAATAATGTTAGCATGCTTAGATTACTTCCATAGTGATCATATCACAGATAGATGAGATCTCAATGTGCTAAATATTTGTTATTCAAAATAAAAGCTTAATGAGGTCCAGGGAGTGAAAATGCCATCTCATCACAATGCAGTATAGATAGTTTAAGTTTGGAGAAAATGCTGAAAAATTTCACTGGCTCAGTTTTTGTCTCTTTAGCAGAAATGGTCACTAGGTTAATGATTATCGTTTCCAACATTACCCTGTTAAGATGTTTATATAACAAACAACAAACTCAGACAGAAATAAAACTCATTATCCAGAATCTTATAAAGAAACAAGCATTGTTTAGGAATTTTTGTTTTGTTATATTTTATTCTATTTCTAGAAGAAAAAAAACAACTAAATTTGTGAGGACACTATTATTCTTTTAAAGCGGGTGGGTGCGGAGGGTAAGCAAAATATACAAGCCAGAGTCCATTATGGTCAAAGATCTACATTTACCAGATCTTGGAAAAACAGACTCTGATAAAATACCTTTATCTCCTTCTGTTAGTAGTCAACTAATAATTTTAGACTCCCTTTTTTAAACCTCATCTCAACACCTACTGCATTTCTTAACCAAATATTTATTTTAAAAATTGTTTTGTCAAAGTAACATGATCAACAAAGATTTGTATCTTGGCTAGGGAGATGGCTCATAGAAAAAACAAAGACTTGATAGGCAACCATGAATACCTGAGTTCAGATCCCCAAAACCTACTTCAAAGCTAGACATGTAACAAGCATGTTTTTAGTCCCTGCTGCTACTGTGAGATAGAAGATGGACACTAGAGAATCTCTGGAGACTCATGAACCAACTTACAAAGCAGGAAAACAATAATGAAAAAGTAATTTTAAAAAAATCTCTCAAGCAAAGTAGAAGGACAAAGGTTATCCCCCAAGATTACCTTCTCAGCACATGCTCCATGGTATATGCACACCCACATTCACACATGAGTGCACATGTACACACACACTCAAGCACATACATGTGTTCCTGAGCACACACACACACAATTTAAATTTTTCATTGCACAAAAATAATTACATCTTTTATTACAACGCACTTCTCAGTTGAATGATGTGAGGTATGTGCTCTTTAAAACACCATCAGAGACTTCTACTATTTGCTTGGCTTCCTCTCCCCTCTGTTGTTCTGCATTCTTTATCATTTTGGCCTCACAGCAGCAGCACTCTTTCAGCCAGAATAGGCTTTTCCAGGTTTAATACCTGTGCGGGAAATATAACTGTAATTGTCCTGAAATATAGGTACCATGAAAAGTTATATACTGTAGTAAGAGATTTTATAATTTAATTGATTTGTGTCCAGTGTTGTAATAAAGGCTTGCACTTGTCCAGTAGCACTTACATAATATAACGACTAACAGGCTTCTAGGAGCAACTAAAGTTAATCAGCAACTTGTTCTCCTTTTATCTAAGCTATTCATCTCAAAATATCTTCAGATTTACCAGGCATCACTAAATTTGACTATTGAAATAAAAGAGCTTAAGATTACTCATAAACAGGTCACAGAAAAATATGGCCATAGTGGTTGTACTTTAAGTTTCCTAATTGATCAATTATAGGAACGAAGGTTAATTTAAAGTACTCATTGTCTGACCTCATCACATATAAAGTCTATGTGTCAAGAACATAATCAGACTCAGAGTGTTGCTTACATAAAAGGATAAGTCTACATGATACTTTGAGCATTTTCTCTTCTCAGTTGGAAGTTTTAAGTCAGGGAGAAATAGGCAAATGAATAAAACATGGTAATAGAATGTAATAAAGCAGAAATTGAGATACAACCACTAAGAAATATCACAGATAGCATACAAATTTCACTGACCATTAGAATGATTCACCAAGAAAGATTTTGATATTTTTAATCCCTAAAGTAATTATGTGATAAGTCTTACTTAGTTCAGATTTTATTAAAAAATTTTAAGAATATTTGAAAATGGATTAAAGTTTCGGCTTCCTAGATTTAACAGTCATTTTTAATATGTAACAGCTCAGCAGTTTTAATGATTATTGCCAAGTAATTTTACTCTTCAAATTGATATAGAGATAACTTCAAATGGTTCATCAATTGTGTGTCAGGTATTGGTATGATACACTATGAAGTGAAATTCAAGAAATAAATTTTTTCCATTCCATTTCACAATTCATCCATAAAAATGTGTGCTTATGTGCAAACATCATGACTTCAGCCAGTAACTGTCAGCCTTCTAGGGAGGGATGGGGTAATAGAAGGGAAATTGGGGATTTTGTTAAAGTACATTGTACTTTCTCTAAAAAACTAGATACAAAATGAATTTTGAAATGTTATTGATTTCTTAAGATCAAATTTGTTATCATTTTATTAATAAATGTATATTGTAAGCAAAAGAAGCCAATATAAAGGAAAAGGCAATGCATACCCCCTCCCCATTTCATTTACTTTTCTCCTTACTGTGTGGTATAAAGCTAGGAGAACCGTCAAAAAATGAGAGAACTGTCCTTGGACTCACAGTTCAGGAGATAGATCCCTAATGGAAAGGAAGGTATGAAGATTAGGGAAATTGAGCCTGAGTTGCAGAATGATGCAGTACGGCTTAATTACAACAGAGACTATCAGGAAACAGAGGCACTGGGCAGAACTGAGCAGATACCATTTTCAAGACAACCCCCAATGTTTTACTTTCACTAGCTAGGCCGTCCTCTCAAGATTTAAAATGTTCCTAAGACAGTGCCACCAGCTGAAGACAAAGTGAGTCTTTAAAACATGAGTCTTTAGGGGTCATTTCACATGCAAATAACAGCAACAGCACACATACAACACATACACACACGGGGGACAGAGAGAGAGAGAGAGAGAGAGAGAGAGAGAGAGAGAGAGAGAGAGAAGAGCACCTCTGTGATGAAAGAGTATTTTTGTAAGCCATTGGTTAAAGAAATGCATACATAAGATAAATAAATAAATGAAAACTATATTAGGAATTGTAGAAAGGCTTTATATACAATGATGTTTTAAGTTAATTTTATTTCAATCAGAAATTCCAATGGAAAACAAGTTCCTTTGAAAAACAAATTGAGAAATGTTTCCCTCTGTAAGCAATGTAGGGAGAAATACTCTAATAGATCCAAAGTTTTTCTTCAGGCAAGATGTAATTTGGAAAGAACTAAGCAATCTGGTATTGGCTAAGAGTGTTTCTTTCTCATAAAATGCCAGACTCAAAAAAAGAATGCCTAACAATTACCAAAATCCATTGTAATTCTTTTATCTAGATCTTTGTTTTCTTCAGCTATTTCAGGGAAACTAGTTTCTAAAAGTCAATTTTCACTGTACCCAGACTTTGCTGACTAGGTGTAGGCTAAAATAAGCAATGGCAAAGTTTTTTATTTTTGTTTTTTGTTTGTTTGTTTGTTTGTTTGCTTGTTTTTGTCAAAGTAAAACTTCTGCACATCCTGGAAGAGTAGAATAATTAATGAGATCATGATCCTGTGTAGTTAATAGATGATTTGTAATGCCAGTTTCTCATACACTCTAGAAAATGTAACTTGGTAGATGATTAAAATGTCTCCTATTTAACTTTGTTTATTCTAGATAGAAAGATAGCACAGCCACAAATCATAAAAAGTATTTGTCTAAATGTACTCCATAAATCAAGCATATTACCTCATAACTCTAAGGTGATCGTAGAATTGTTAGCATCACATAATGTTCGATACATAATTTTACTTTCACTGGTTTATTATATTTGAGAAGAATATCTGTGCCAGGAAAATCATGATATTTAAAAACTTGCTTCAGAATATCTTCCCAGACTCCCTCCAATATGATAAAATGATGACATTTATATTGTGAAAGGGTCAAAATATAGAAAGAAAAAAATGTGCCCTGCTAGGGCTTCTAATTTTGATTCAGAAATAGAAAAAAATATGGTGTTTAAATAAATATCTTCTTGTCACATTATCAATTTTGTTTATGTAATAATAATACAAAGACTATGCAATCTCAATATTCAGTTTATAGATATTGGCCATTTGTACAGTCAGTGGACACTGCCTTAGAAAAGAAATATTTTTAAGTGTGGTTTATTGCCAACTGAATTCTATTCATTAAGAGGATCACTTATTCTTATCTTTCATGTCTTGATTATTTTAATATTTTTTCATGTCAAAATAAATTTCCTGCTCCAGAACAACAACAAGTACTTATATATTGAGCAGTAATAAGTTTGGGGAGGCTGAAGGAGGTTCTCCATCAGTTAATTGCATATGAAAATTTATATTTTCATATTATTTCTTGAGAGAAAAAAATGAAATATATTTTGACTAATCAATCAAATATCAATTTAGGAAATAATTCTAGTGGGAATAAGATGACCCAGAAATTAAGAGTGTTATTTCAGAGGACAGAAATTCAACTTCCAGCATCCATGTTAGGTGTCTTACAACTGCCAGCTCTAAGAAGCCAAACATCTTTCTCTGATTTCCATGAGATGCTCACATGTATATATTTCATACACACAATATAACTAAAAATTAAAATATACCTTAAAAAATAATTCTAGCCTCATAATTCCTGAATACATTGTGTTACAATGTTCCTAATATATAAAATACTTCATATATTTAAATTTTACCCTACTTCTTTAAGTTTTGCTTGGTCCAAATTAATTAATGAGATATAAACATATTTGCAGGAATTTTCATTTCTCCATTGATAAAGCAACTTAAAGCTGGACTAAAGTGTGCCCTTAATGTCAATAACTTTACAACAAACACTTTATATGCTTACACTGCTATGTTTTAGCTACTTAGGTGTCCTTGCTATGTCTTGTGTCTTCATTAATCCACATCACTAGGACAGCATTTTGAAACAATCATGTTGGCATGATTTTGGTACACCATCATTTACAAAGCTGCTTTTGAAAATTAAAATCACCATTTTTGTCTTAATGATGAAGATTTAGAGACTATATTATCAATATCAAATAGACAATTTCTCTATCAGTATCTTGCTTTGCTGATGTCGATTTTTCGTCTGAGAAAACCGTGTTTAGATGTCTAAGCACTATGAGGTTCTGTTTACTCTTGGCTGTTAGGCTTCCTGTGCTTTCAGAGTCTGTGCTGGCAATCCTCACCTAGAAGTGTATGCTGGGAGTTCTAGCCACCACTGTTCTTTACAACTGAATCCTGTGTAGTGCGTGTGCTGAAGACATTTAAAACCTCCTGGAGCAAAAAGTAGATTTCAGAGCATGAAATGGAAACTCTCTGAGAGTAATTGCCAAATAAGTTAGCTGGACCAGAGGATGTGAGAAGATAGTCTAACCTAAGGGAATTTGAGGCAATATGAACCTCCCACTAAGACAGGGGTATAGGGCTAGAGAGACGGCTCAGCAGTTAAGAACACTGGATACTCTTCTAGAGGACTCAGGTTCTATTCCAAGCACCATGTTTGCTCACAACTGTCTGTAACTTCAGTCCCAGGAGATCCAACACACTCCCCTGGCCTGTGTGGGAACCAGACACACATGTGCTACAGAGAAATGCAGCCAGGCAAAACCCCCATGTACATATAATTAAAAATATAAAAGATAGCAGTTAGGAAAGGAAAAACATTCTGCCAGTGAAAATTGCATGGCCCATCATCAAAGCAAACAGCTCTATCCAGAGAAAGGCAGCACCGAGTGACTATAGATACTATGTACAACCCCAAATGTGATTTCCCAGCTTTCTCATGCTGTCAATATCACATTTGTTCACCCATAATTGTCTTTGATCTGCTTAAGACTAATTGGCAGTGAATGAATGACAGAGGATGATTATACGCGGTTCAGAGCATGAATGTGTTAACACTCATGATGTTCATGTGAAGTTAAATAAAAGTGAGAAAATAGAGGTGTGATTAAAGAAAAACATGTTGTTGGATGAAATTTGGAAGCAGATGGCGAATTGATGAGGCAGATACAGTAAAAGAGAGTGATTGGTTAACAGAAAGTACATTTAGCTCTTTCCAATTAAAACAAGACTTAACTACTTCACTGTACATATCCCTGCTATAAATGAAGACTTCTTACACTGTCAAATATTTCTGAAAATGCTATTCTAAAAACCAGGTATTTTGCAGTTCTCTAGGTGTGGAAGGGAAGTGGGAGTAAGCCAGTTGATTTAGGACTTTTAAATAAAGCTGTGAAAACAAAATATGTAATAGAGTACTAACATTTTAGAGGCAAGGAACATAAATGTTTAATCAAAAGAAAGGCTTCAGAAGCTGAAAATATAGGATGAGTTGAAATGATTGAATTTTTGCAGAACTGATAATAGCAAGAGTTTGCATTCATTCACAAACACTGTCGTTACACTTGGTAAATAATGCAAAATGTTTTCTCTCCCCCTTCCTCATGATGCTTGATGCCTTGCACTTACCTGTGACCACAACCCTGTCTTTGCCGTGTGACTGATGACAGTTTACCAAGTCATCTTTGTGATATACAGTTTTTGTCTGTGAAAACGGTATACAATTCTGAATAATAAATTGTCAATTTCAATGTGTGTATTTTTAACATCACAGTTCCTTTGAATTGGGAGTCCAGGAATGGCTAAGTCACGTCCCCTGTTCAGTGTCTTAGATGACAACAATTGCAATATTGGTTGTTCTCCTTTCTCTTTTGAGGAAATGTCTACTTTTAGCATATTCAAATTGTTGATAGAATTATATTCTCTGTTGCCAGCCCAGAGTCCACTTTTTTTTTCTGATTCTCAGAGGAGAGCTATCATCATGGCTTCAAAGTCAGTTCCTAGCCATGCATAAAGGTGAACAGGGAAACTATTTCCACTCTGCTAAGATATCATCTCCTATGCAGTAGCATGTTTGAGAGAGTTGTACACATTTAGGCAGAAGGAATTCATAGTAGTGTGGACACTGTGGTTATAAGAGTGGAGACCGAAGATCTCAAATATCTCTTCTTGAATTTATTAAACTCTTTCAATCTAAACTCTTTACTGCAAATTCTAGAACGCATTTACTTAGATGCAAAACCATCATCTGGAGAAACTTACTCCCCATTCCCAAAATCCAAGGGCACTGAATAGTGCATAGCAACATTAGGAAAATATCAACATTTTTCTTCCCCAAATATCTCCTCTGCCCAGGAACCCTCTCCATTGCTCAGTGCTCTAAGACAAGCATCACTCTGGGACAGAAAGAGTGGAGATATTCTGAGCACAGGGAGCTGGTGGGAGGCACTTAAGGAGAGGGAGGGGAAGCCAGACAGGACAGGACATGGGGCAAAGTCAGAGAGTGTCTTCCTTTACTAAAGAAACTGTCAGTCTTTTCTTGCCAGTTGAAGAGCAGATGGGGTGAGGGTGGAGTGGGACTTCTGATTCTCTTTGTTTAGCATTTGTTAAAATTGAACATAAGGTTAGTTTCTCATGTTTAACCAAAGAAAGACATAATTCCAAATTTAAGAGTTTTATTCAATTATCTGGAGAAACAAGGAAATTAAAATAAGAAACACAAGATTTACTTGATAATTATCAGATTTATAAGCAAAATACTTAGTAGCTTCCCCCCACCATAAAATTACTTTTCAATGGGAACTCGGAGTTCTCACACAGAAGGTCCTTAGTGATGGTCAAAGTTTGATCAATGTGATCCTTATTCACCATTATACTTCCGCTCCTTCTCATTGCACCTGTATGCTGGGTTTTATATTGGTCTAATCTGTTGCTAGGAAACACTGCTTCTATTGCTTTAGGAACAAACAAGTTTGTAACTCAAGGAAATATGTCTTAAATACATTTTAGCATTCAACCTCTGTAAAATATCGTAATAGCCTTTTTCATTCCATATCTGTCTTATAAAGATGTATAACAAGTTTGCAAAAATAAGTCAGGGACAGTTGCTATGGGCCTCACCTTATAGGAGAGGAAACAGCTTGAAGACAGTATGCAATTGTCTCAGGATAGCAGATAATACATGACTGACATTCAGTCAGCTACTGCACGCTTTGCAGAAAAAAAAGCTTCCACTCAAGTTCTGGTTGAAGCAGAGCAGCTCTGTAGAAAATCAGCCGAAAAAGGATCTAGAGAGAATATTGGGTTTATCTTCCTTGACATTATGGAATCCATCGTTTAACTGATTAACTAAACTCTCAAATAAAAATATAACCTATATTTTAACAAATATGAAACAAGCATTTTCATGTCTCTCTTTAGGAGTGGCCCAAATCTGAGAAATATGAGCGTTCTTCTCTGTGTCAGCAGATTTTTGTAATGATGCATTATTTTATCGTTCAGTTTGATAAGCACATAAATCACTTGAAATATCAACACCAAAATATATTGACTTTGACTGCTTTAATGCTGTTGAATTACTTTCTTCTTCGTATACTAAGGACACCTCTTACTAATTACAGTATGAATATGAAGTATGAAATGAATATGAAATAGTAGTATGTGAACAAGAACATTCGTTTGCAACTGAAAAAAAAAGTGCAGTTTTGAAATAAATGTATCCAGTGAGGGAGGGGGCACTGCACATAATGCTCTCCCCTGGCTCCATTTCTGATTTATGGTTGACATTGCATGACATCATAATAAATGATATTTGAGATTAATCTTACTAAATAATGCATCCCTTCACACTACGTATAAATTACTTCCGAACCCCAAAGAAACATGAAAAGAAAAAGAGTTTAGATCAACACTCCTAAACTTGGGCAAAGATGTAATATATTTCCCTTCAGAGTAAGATATTGAAACAGTGCCAGACACGATGAGTCCTTGAGTATAGGGCTTATGTATGGAGAGTGGGGCAAAGTCAGTTTCCACCTAATAACAAAGCTGCATGAAGCAACACTAAGCATAAGCCAAAGATATATAGAGGATCTGTTCTTTCTAGCAATTGATTTTTTTTTAGTATTTTTAGCAGCAGCATTTTTTTTTCTGGCACATATGAAATGTAGGAATTTCCACCCCAGGTTTCCCCCTCACATTGCTGCAGAAAAACTGGTGGAAAATGGGCTACATATTTTTATAAATTGTAAACATTAAAAGGTCAGCATACTAACATCAGAAATTAAATATAGAGTACTGTTTGGAAGGCTGGCAAAACCAAAAAAATTAAATTTGTGTCATATCACATGAATGCAAGCTTCTTTTCAAAAAGCCATAAAGTGTTGTTGGAGTGTGTTCTGGACTCACAAATTATGTATGATAATGGTCATTTATGCTGTTTGTGAATAAAACAGGCTGACAAGGAGCTATTTTCAAGTGTGGTAGTCTCTATAAAAATTTATACCTAGAGACCGCACAGTTTTAGAGCTGAACATAAGATTGAAAAATAAAAACACAGTGTGCTGGAGGTCAGGTCTGGGCAAGACTAACATCACATTTTATAAACATGCTAAGTCTAGAGAGCTTCAAAGATTTTTTCAAGTGGAACATATGGTGGAAAATTACTTATCTATACTTTTGATATTGCCCATTCATGGTAAAAAAAAAATCTCAAATCCATAGATAGTAAGTTTGTTATCTTGCTTTTCCAACAAACTCAATCTCTTGTTCCTATTTGATGGACATCCTCCCATACACTTCAAGGACTCAGATTCTTTATCTTCTCCAAGCGTGTAGAGCCATTTCAAGGGACATAGCATTTGCAATCAGACCCTCTGCCAAGACTTGCACTCCTTCCTTCATTAATGCCTCAATACCCAGGTTTGCTTTGGATCTGACAGTTTTGTACTTTCTGTGTCCTTGGTTCCTCTGCTCAAAGTGTCTTGGGGGCTTTAATCTGTGCTTGCAAAAATTTCCCCTCACTTTCCCACAATAAGATTTTACTGACTTCAGGACTTCAGAAATAGTAAGTACTCACTAAATCTTGAGTTGGTGTTTGAATTAATTTGAGCATAAAAATGATTTAGAAGTAATATTATTAGCATGTGCACAGGAAAGCACAGATATTAACAAATGGAAAGGAATCTCAATAATCTTTATTATTTTATATTTATGATTCAGAGAGGTCATGAAAAGACAGCATAAGAGTTCAAATTTTAAATACTTGTCTCCTGGCCTTAGTATTATATCATAAAGTATCTGAGAGAAGGAAGTTTATGATGTAAACTACATCTTCATTATCTGGAATTTTGCTGTTATAGAAGAATAAAAGGAGCACGGATGTTGAAAAACACTGAAGGACTGATGTAGATGGGGACTGTTGTTTGTTTCCAGCAGTGCAGACACAAAATTATCTCACAGAAACTATATTAATTACAACACTGCTTGGCAAACCACTTAAGAGTATTGGTAGCTAGCTTTTATATCTTAAATTAACCCACTACCATTATCTTATATTTTACCAAAAGGCTTGGGTTTTACAGATAAGGTTCTGGCCGGCGTCTGTCTCCTTTGGCAACAACATGTAGTCTCTTTGACTCTGCCTTCTTTTCTCCTCCACCTGCTTAGAATTCCTGCCTTACTCTATTCTTCCCTGTTGCAGCCTAAAACAGTTTTTTTCATTAACCAATAACAGCAATACATATACAGAAGGACTTCCCACACCAGACTAAATCTATTGTTCTGGGTTTACCATCAAATCATTTGTCTCATTTTTTAGACTAAGTGTCACGAGGGAGAAGGCATGAAATGCATGTTTATTTATAAGCCAGCACACTGAGCCCCCTCGCATTTTAATCTGTAAACACTCGTTGTTTTTATGTTTAATTTTCCTGTTCTGCATTGCAACTCTGTATTTTTAACATGAAACCTCGTGTTTCACTACCTTAGTTGACTCTGTAAAAGTAGATTTATTCCGGCTTTAATATGACATGGCACAGATCACATCTTAAGTCTTAACATAAGAGCAGATCCTATTTATATTATCAAAAAGGAATGGTTTAAAATAAGTGAATTAGCATAGTGAATTTTAAAAGAAGTTTGCCTAACAGCTAGTTCTAGATAAAAATATCTAGAACAATGAGCAAGATAATTCAGCCAAGTATAAAATTAAACGTAATTTACTTAAGTTGTGAGTGTTTTTAATTGGTGATTTCAGACCTTTATTTTTCATTTTAATGTAGAAGACCAAGCATTGTGCCAGCATTGGACCCACAATTAAGCCAAATCATTTCACTGATGAACAAACATTGTTTTCAAGCTGATGGTAAAGAAATGAATGAGTGTCTTAGTGAACATTTTGCCTCTTCAGAATATATTGTACATCAATGAATTATTTTTTTTCAGCTATTTCATAGCAGGTCTTGTTAAAGCAGAGGAATCATGTCAGAAGAGAATAAAAAGTGCAATGCTGTCATGAGTGATTTACATTCCCTTTCTTTGATTTCTTATCTCTGGAGGAATTCTCATGCAAGGAGACCATAACAGGGCTAGCACAAAATGGAATCCGTAGGCAGCAAGCATAGGTTGCTGAGTTATTATAGAGTCTTCCTTTACTTACGGTGGAAGGGAATGAAAACAGAATCGTGTTTCAAGCAAAGAAATTCCGAAGTCGCAGAAACCACCCAGTAACCTTGCAGTGTGTGCTCACCAACCTTACGTACTTTAGTGCTATATGATGTCCTAGCCATGTGGTTAATCCTGCTTCTCCTCTACTTCAGCAAAATACATTTGTCTCTGGCAGAAGATCTTTTAATATGAATGAGTTCCTTTTTTAATCATAAACAGTGAAATGCAAATAACTGCAGGCCCTAAGGTCTTCATTAATCCACACGGGATTCATTGGCACTGATCTCTCTGGCTTCTTTGTGCTTAGAATTCACGGTTGTTTACCTATGTTAGTGTTCCATGACGTAGAGCGTATACTCCGCCCTTTATCAGTTCTTTCCTATGGAGGTGGTACCAGATCTGCCCCTCTCCCTATCTTAAATCATTTCCTTTCCATCCATTCCATTTCCTGTTAGGAACCTTTGCTGGCTTTCTTTGATTTCTGCAGATTTTCAAAAGTAAATTTTGACACAATTGAGTCTCTAAAATTTTAGCAGCCGTTCGTAATTGTAGCTGAATGAATTCCCACAACAGGTAAAATCTGGTTTTCCAAGATACTTCACCCAATATATTCTGCCCTAGCCTATACTCCTCATTCCTAAATCTGCAATTTCTCTTGTCTGGCCTCTTCAGGTAAGCCAAAGTTCGGTTCTGAATATTCTACTTTCCAGCAGGTAAATTAAGAGACAAGCAGAAGTAAAGTCCTAACACCCTCTGTTCTTCTGGTTCTCACATTTACTGGGGGGAAATGACCTTGCATCCTACTGTGTCAACCTGCCTGGGATCCTTATCTACCAGTGTTTACCCCACTCTTTCTGCAGGAGTGCCACAGACTATCTGCTTGCTGTTTCTTATCTTGATTTAAACTCTGATTAAACCGAGTCAGTGGTGCAAAGAAAAAAATGTGCATTCTCCTCCACTCAGGCTCTGGTTTTTCAGTTCCAATTACATTCTTTGAGTGTAGACACCTTCATCTCACCCTGTACTGCTGACAAAGCATTAGGGTCACTCTCACCAACTTTCAACCACTTACTCTCCAAGCTTACACAGCACAAGGCTGCCAAAGTCACTGCGCTATCAGTCGAAATGTGGAGTTCTTAATACTCCACCTTGAATTTTCCCTTCAGCAATTCTTTGTCTTTAATCAAACATAAATTGAGTCTCTTCTTTACTACTCATGATGAAAAAGTTGGTACTGTGTATTTTAAAACCCAGCCTCGGCTTTTGTTTTTGCCTCAGTTTCTTCTGCTGCATCTGTCTGCTGGTCAAATTACCGAGTTCTCAGATGCCTGATATACGAAGACCTGCTAATAAATTTGGGAGATCCAGAGCAAATGGAAGAAAGAGAACTCTGAGCTCTAACTCTTGCCAAAGTCAAACATTCTTAATAAATTACTGCCAATATAATGTGATTGTTACTGGTACTAACAAGTCTATAGGCGAGACAGACTCAAGAATGTAAGAGCCACCAGGTACATGCAGCCCCTTTTAGACAATTGCAGAAATATCATCTCACAGCACGTGGGTTACAGAAGCATTCACACTGGAGCAGATAAGCAAGAAATAAGATGCTTCTCTGCCCGAAAGCTGCTCACAGGTATTCTTCCTCGGATTCCAAACACAGAAAAAGATTGCTTGCTTTTCAATGTGTCTCCCACCAGGACCTTTCTTTGGGATAAATCTTGAGAATACTAAACACAGTAGCCATGTATTGAATATACCTGATAAACATGACCTTGGAGAAGCAACACAGTTTTTCTGAGTTTCCTGAATTGTGAACTTATATAAAAATAGAACCCACTCTGGTTTTATTTGGTGAATAATATAAATATGTACTTCATTACATATTGTCTAATAAGCACTTGGTAAAATTATTGTGTCGACCTGCTAGAGACAAAAGTGAGGTCTACTCCACAATCAGGGAGAATTCCAGCAATGCCATTTTCCCACTTTGAATGAATCTCAATTATAAATGCTAATTTTGATATATTAGTTGACATATTAACTTAGGCCTTACAGAAAATTTAAACACTAAAAGTCAGAACACAAGTTATTGAACATCTGGTTTTATACTAAGCATCAAACTTTATGAGAAATGCTATGAAAGGAAGACAGAATATATTGGCAAGCCAATAAATACTGTTCAATTGATGTCATTAAATTTTCTTACTATTATACATGGTCATCAAGAAGGTCTTTAAAGTACATTGGTTATATTGATTTTACTAAAAGTTATAGTGAAGAAATAACACTTATAGCAGGTCATTTAATTAGATATAGTTTCCATATAAGAACTAGTCTATTATTATGGGAGACTAACTTTGTGAAATAACTTAAGAAATATGCAATTATAGTTGCTAATTCATGTCTACATGACCATTACCCTGATTATTTTATACCAAAGGCAGAAGAAATGTGAAAATAGGTCATACAAAATAAATTCAGCAAACTACAAAGTTTTGTGTGTGTGTGCTTGTTTAATGAGCTACTTATTATTACTGATATGAGTTCAGGCATAGTAAAAATAGGTATAAAAGATTATACAAATTACAAGCAAAATTAAATTCATATATACATGCCTATATGCATACATTTATATGCATATATATGCATTCATTTATATTAATAGTTCTATACTATTTCAGTTAATATTTTTGCAGACAATTTTTGAAACTGAGAAATAAAAATCATCCAGCTTTGTTATTTTGTAAGAGTATTTCTGCTGTTTGGACTCTCTGACCCTACGTGTCAATTTTAAAACTAATTCATCATTATCCTCAAAGAAGGATAGATGGAATTTTCACTGGGATTGTGTTGAATATGTAGATCATTTGTCAGATTTTGCATTTAACAATGTTGCATCTTCAAATTCACTTGCAGTTTATAAACATGCTGAATTTGCTTTTCAAATAAAAGCTTTAAGTGGACTGTAATGTATTTTCTACATAGGAGTTAATGTCATCTGCCCACAGAACTAGTTAAACTTCTCAAAACATAAAATTAAAACAAAAGCAAAAAGAAAGAAGGAAGGGAGAGAGGAAGGAAGGGAGAGAGGGACACAGAGAAAGAAGAAAGAAAGAGAGAGAGAGAGAGAGAGAGAGAGAGAGAGAGAGAGAGAGAAAGAAAGAAAGAAAGAAAGAAAAAGAAAGAAAGAAAGAAAGAAAGAAAGAAAATAAAGAAAGTTTATAGAGGCATTTTGTTAATTGAGGCTCCTTCCTCTCTGATGATTCTGACTTATGTCAACAGAAAACTAGTCAGTACATTTGGGAATTTTACATATTCCTATTTATCTGCAACTCGTTATGTCATTTATATTAATTTAGTCAAATACTACAGTTTTGAGAATTTTCCTATGTTTTGCATGCAATGCTATTACAATTGTTTAAAGCATTGAAGAAATATATCCCTTTGAGGTATCATTTATCTTAATAGACTTTATGCTCTGCAGTTATCTCATACAAATGTACTGCTGCTGATAATGCTCTCCTTTATGTCTCCATATAACGATATATGATAGCTTATCTCAGGAATGCATTTAGGGGTGAAGTTCTCGAATGGAGTGTTTCTGTACATTTTCAATGTCACTAAACATTAGCTATCTCTACACAGTTGTACTAGTTTCTTTTATTGATGTGGTGCTAAAACACACAAAGGAAGCAGAATATGGGGAGCAGCATTTATTTTACTTCTGACTTCATTATTTCTCCAATATTATAAAGAGATACCATGATCATGGCAACCTATAAAAACAATCATAATGGAGGGAAGCTTGCTTTCAGTTTCTGAGAGTGGGGCTGTGATGTGACCATCATGGCGGTATGTATGACAGCAGGCAGGCAGGCAGGCATAGCACTGGAGCAGTGTGCTGAGAGCTCACAACTCATCTGCAAGTTAGAGGAAGGAAGATGGAGAGAGAAAGAGAGACTTCATTAAGGAACCAAGTATTCAAACCAATGAGCTTGTGGTGGCTGTTCTTGTTCAAATCACCACATCATATCTATAATTACATTTCATAGTTGTCATTTTACAGAAAGTATTTGCTTTTCATTTGGTTGGAGGGAGACATACAATGTACATATGTGCATGTACTCTTGTTTATTTGCATGTGTGTGTGTGTGTATACTTGTAGACATCATAGGTCAAAGTATGATCTCTTTTCCTAACGCACCTCATCTTAATTTTTGAGACAAACTTTTTTCTGAATTAGGAGCTTGTGGAACTGTGTAGACTAGAAGATTTCCTAGCTCCTGGGATCCAACAATCTCTGTCCCACCACACTTGGGGTGATAGTCAAGTGCCTGCTTCCAGGCTCAGCCTTTCCATAATTCTTGGGAATCTGAATTCAAATTCCTGTGATGAATAACAAGCAATTTACCCAATGTGCTCTTTCCCCAGATTTTATGTATGTATATATCCATATATATGAATTTTACTTTTATTTATTCTTGACAGCCTGTCTTGAAATTCACAATATAACAAAGAATTACCTTGAATTTCAAATCCTCCCATTTCTTCCTCGATAGCACTGGATTGCAAATATGCACCACCACATCTTGATTATAGGTTTGCTTTTTGCAATGGTTTACAGTTCTCAAAACATTTTGGAGATGATCTTTACCTATGTTTTTTGCATAATTTAGAACTTGTTACAAGAATTTTAATTTACTGTAGTAATATCTTTTTAAAGTTTTGTTTAACATGATTTCTGCCCTCGTGGGACCAATGACTTACTTCCATATATCCTTCAAGAATACTTAAAGGTTTTTCTTTACATTAAAGAAATTAAGTCACTAGAAATCTATTTTGGCATATGGTAAAAAGGAAGACTCCAATATTTATTTTCTGTACAAATAGCCAATTTCTGCTGCATTGTTTGCTGAATCTACTTTCATTTATTCTCACCGCCATCTGTGTCTCACAACAAACTTGTAAGAAGCACAATTTATATCTTTATTTATTTACAATTGCCAGTGTATCTATCCTCATCACCATGCTGCTAAATAATTATGCTATCTTACTTGCTTTAAGTCCTAACTTTGGATAGTAGTAGCTCATCTCACACTCCTTCCATGCCTCTACTGTTTCAGGTTGGGTCACTCACTTATTTGGATTTTCTTATTCCTTCCTTGTTTGTTTCCAATAGATTTTATGTTAATTCAGAAAATTATTATAAAATCCTAATGGAAGCATTAAAAACTACAGAACAACTGAGACAATTAGATACACTTTTAAGTAATGATACTTCTCATTATAAAATATGTTCTATCATTTTGTTTATCTATGTTAAAATTCTTTTCACTAAGGATTTTACTCCTCTATCCATACTTACTCTGTAAAGGATTTATTGGTACATTGAATAGATTTTATAATTTTATTTCTAATTGATTAAAACTTGTAGACAATAGTGCTAATGTTTTCTGTATTTTATAAGCTCTGTGCTTATAAATTTCACCCCACCTTTGATGTTTACTATATATGTAAAGGAAGATTTTTATTTTTTTTGAAAAGAAAATTTTAAGTTCAAGACTTCAAAGGTGATTCTTTAAAAATAAGGAAATAATCAATAGATAATTTCTGGCAAATTATTCAAAATAATAAAGAAAAAACTATATCATAGAGTTTCTATTGCTGCAAAGAGACCACAGCCATGGCAACTCTTACAAAGAAAAACATTTATTTGGAGCTTGATGACAGTTTCAGAGGTTTAGTTAATTATCATCAAGGCAGGACATGGTGATGTACAGGTCCTGGAGAAGGAGCTCAGAGTTCTACATCTTGTTCTGCAAGCAACAGAAAGAGACTGACTGTGTATCACACTGATTATAACTTAAGCAAAGGAGATCTCCAAGATCACTCTCACAGTGACACACTTCCTACAAAAAGGCCACACCTCCTATTAATGCCATTCTCTATAGAACTAGCACTCAAACACTGGAGTCTACAGGAGTTTGTACCTAGTCAAACCACCACAAACTAATATGCTAAAATGTGACAGAAATACATATAAAGTGGAAAAATTAAACATAAATATTTATGCTAGTAAACAAAGTGGAACAGACAGCCGATATTTATTATAAATAATGAACCTCAAAGTCATACTAAAAAGTCAGATTGTTTAGGGAAAAAATGAAGAGAGTAACAAAAGAAAAAACTGAACAAAATAATATATCATTGTTATGAAATTAAATCTGAATTTCGGCTTTCAAATGTAATCACTCTTCCTTACACAAACGTTCCCATGAAGAAAAAACTACTTTAATTCAACAATAGTTTCTCTCTGTGAAACTGTGTTTTGTGAAAGAATGATTTCTCTGAATCAGAACTGGACAAGATATATTATAAAAAAGGATAGGAATGGAAATTTCACACATGAATACTGATGCAAATGTTTTAATAAAACACTTAAAATGGTATCCATCAAAGTATAAATACCTTCACTAGTAAATAATAATCTATTTCAAGGATGTGTAAGGTCTTTATTTTGAGAAGGCATCTGCTATCATTGTCTTAGTGACTTTTCTGGTGCTGTGAAGAGACACCATGACCCAGGCAAGCTATAAAAGAAAGCATTTAATTGGGGGCTTTCTTATAGTCTCCGAGGATGAGTGGATGGCCATCATGGTGGAGAGTATGTCAGCAAACAGGCAGTAAACTCTCTGGATTGGTAGCAAGGAGCTAACATCTGACCCACAACCCTAAAGCCGAGAAAGTGGCGGCAGGTAGAGAGAAAGAATGACTAGGTATGGCATAGCTATGGAAACCTCAAGCCCACTCTCAGCTACATACCCCTCTAATAAAGCTATACCTTCTAATTCTTCCCGAAAGTTCCACTAATGAGAGCTAAGCATTAAAATATGACTATCAAGTACATTCTTACTTGAACCATGTTAGATGTTAGTTTATAAACAGATATTAAAACTGTGATTTCAACCTATCTTTTTAGTGTAAACTAAGAAGGACATTTTGGAAACTCATCCTTATCTTGTGAAATTAAATATTCTTATATTTCTCTAAGAAAAGTCATAAGGTATTGGTAAAGATAATTGTTTTTAATCTCCATATCAAAAAATAAGCACAAGTCAGGCTTGAACATTTGTTCAGTGGTTAAGAGCCCAGAGGACCTGTGTTCTGCTCCAGGCAGAACATGGCAGCTCCCAGCTATATATACTATAGTTCCAAAGAGTCCAAGACTCTTACTTACTTCTCTGGGCACCAGGCATGCACATGTACGTGCCAGAAAAAAACACCCATATGCGTAATATTTTTGAAAAGTTAAATATTTTTAAAAAGGAATAAGTACAGAAATGTTCATTTTTCTTACTTTAAAACTTACAACCCTAAAGCAGTATACATGAAATAAATATATTGCTGTATCTGCAAATGTGGAACAACAGTAGAAATAAGCGAATTCTAGTAATTTTAGAATTTCACTGTTGATAAAAAGGAAAATACCAATTTTAAAAAACAACCCCTAAAATATTTCCATATAATATTATTTATGGAAAATTTAAAAACAATCTCAAAAAACAGGTGTGAATGTTAAATGTTACAACATGTCTGGCTTAGCTATATTTGAAAAGTAAAGACATTTAAATAATTCAGCATGGGATACCTTTAAGTAGGATAAAAATACAAGGTCATAATGGAAATGGTCACACTGATTGTTAATGTTTTAATTACTTAACACTTTTAGTATTATGTATGGCTTTTATATATTAACTAATTGAGAACTAGTAATGATTATCATAATATGAAATAAAATTTGATAGTATTCAATACTACCTAGTCATGGTTTTATATTTTTGTAGAAAATAAATAATAAATGGGAAAATCTCAATAAAATATATTCACCAAAAAATTATTAAAAAGTGCATTCGGTAAAAAAAATGTTAAATATATTTTGTCTATTTGTGTTTTATTGTATTATTTCATATAATTTTTATAACTTGAAAATACAGCCTCATTGGCTGTGGTAGTGGGAGAATTTTCCAAAGACTACTATTTCCCTTGTTCATCACAATTTACCTTTTGATCTTCCCAGCATCCCAGAAGCCTCTTCGTACTGGTGTGCACTGTTTGAATGCTGATTAATGTCATTTCTTGCTGCCCTTAAGGAAAGTGACTGTGCAAGCATTGTAGGCAGCACATTCCAACAGAAGGTCATGTTTTTCAGCAGTATAGAGTATTAAAGAGAGGAAACTATTCTGTGACCTCTATTCTGGTTCTCCCAGTCCCCTTCAGAGAGCCTTCAAAGAGACATTGTCTTGTTCCACCACTGGCTGTGCTTAAAAGAAACAGTTGCAAAGATTCTTCCATTTAGCATTTCTTGAAATGCACAAGGTGTTTTCCTATTGGAAAAGACACACGAAAACAACCTCTTTAGGTGTATTTTTTATTTCTGTTTTTTATTGTTTCTCATTTGATTGTAAAATAGCTTCTGATATTATAGTTTAATATCATTTTATCTAATAATTTATGTGTTTTTCTTCCCTTGAATCAAAACAGAATTTTATTAAAAATTTCTTTTGATTTCTAAACCTTTAATGTGCAAATATCAAATTAAAATAATTTGTATTTCTTAGTGTGTATTTCTGAATATGCAATAATACTTCCAATTATTTTTCAAGTTACAACTACAGTTAAAAAGTTGCCGGGCGGTGGTGGTGCATGCCTTTAATCCCAGCACTCGGGAGGCAGAGGCAGGCGGATCTCTGTAAGTTCGAGGCCAGACTGGTCTACAAGAGCTAGTGCCAGGACAGCCTCCAAAGCTACAGAGAAACCCTGTCTCAAAAACAAAAACAAACAAAAAAAAGGTGCACATGCCTTTATTTTTTTGTCTTATTTATTCTTTATTGTTTGTGATATTGTGACTTGAATCCTGGGCTTCGTGCCCACTAGAAGGGCTCCACCACTGAGCCACAGCCCTAGCCAACAAGCCCCATCCATGGGCACCAGTCCTCACCCAGATAATGTACTAGGAGAGTAAAGGCAGACAGATCTGCTTTTAAAGCCAGCCTGGCACACAGCTAGTTCCAGTCTTCCAGAGCTACACAATGAGACCCTTCTTCAAAACTATACTATGAATAAATAATTCAACAATTTTGGTCTTAATGCTTCCAATGAGAAATTAAACACTGGTAAATTAAAATAATCAAGTGATGAGGAATTGATATCACAAATTTCTTAATTAAAGATGCAAAAGTAAGGTATAACTTGGAGGTTTATAAAAATCTTGACCATGTGTGCAAAAATATAGAGTAGTTTAATATAATGAGCTTACTTCAAGTGATTTTTAATCCCACATGTTGACTGTCCCGCTCAGTTCTGCCGCAGTTAAGCCCCAAAGAATCACACGGAGATCTACATTAGTTATAAACTGATTGGTCCATTAGCTCATTCTTCTTATTAACTAATTCTTATAACTTAAATTAGCCCATAATTCTTGTCTGAGTTAGCTATGTGGCTTGGTACCTTATTTGGCCAGGCAGTCACATCCTGCTTCCTCTGCTTCTGGGTCACAACTGCAGACTGCTTTTCCCTCTTCCCAGCATTCTCATTGCCCTGCCTCTACTTCCTGCCTGGTTGCCCCGCCTATACTTCCTACCTGGCTACTGGCCAATCAGCATTTTATTAAAAATAATACAAGTGACAGGATAGAAGACCATTGTCCCACAGCACCCACATCCACATCAACTTTAAGACAGCAGTTTGGGAGCTATTTTGAAATAATTGAAAGACAGTGCAGGAATAGTTTCAAAATTAAAGAGTATGAATTTATAAATATGAGAATTCTTGGAGCTGATTGTATAAGGAAATGAGCATTTATGTGAGTCCTGAGATAAGCACATACACATACATAGTACAAAGGCAGTGCTGCTTCTCAAAGGAAAGAAAATGGAAGCAGAATATTTTTTTGCATGCAGTCAAGAGTAAAATATTTATCCAGGTGGTAGTGATCCACGCCTTTAATACAAGCACTTGGGAGGCAGAAGCAGGTGGATCTCTATGAGTTCAAGACCAGCCTGGTTTACAAGAACTAGTTCCACGACAACTAGGACAGTTGCACAGAGAAATTCTGTCAATAGATGAGTAACATGTTTAATGGATATTATTCATCTTATTTCAAGGCAAAACCTTGTGTTATCCACACACCGTGTATGAGCTTCACTATAGATATCTTCAACCACATTGTACAATTGAATTTAGTTAGTATATAGCTATGACATCATATGCAGATTTTATACTTGTACTACACTGTTTTATTTTCTACATTTTAATAAAGTCAAAAATAGAAATGGTATTAAGAAGAATAAATGTAAAATAGAAATCAGTATTTAAATATGAAGTTTAAAATTGGAGTCACAATAAAATTGTCATTCATTAGGTAAACTCAACATAAAATAAATAGAAATGAACAAAAACACATCAAAATATGTACATAATACATATTTCATAAATAAAGATAAATATGAATGAACTATTTCTATTTTATATGTATTTCATGAGAAAAATCCACAATTATGTACTATAATCCTTGTATAATTTGTTATGATTGATGTTAAGGAACTTGACACTCTTGAAAGAATTTGTTTCTATTATAACTATGACATTGGTGATGCCCTAATGAAGCATTTGACTGGAAATAATTTGTATTCTTTTAATCTGCATTTTTGTATCATGTGTGCACTATATATTTTGAATAAAATATATTTACTGTAGGTATCCGTTGGGGCAGTATGTACTATGAGGAAAGGTGGGCCACTTCCCACCACCCTGCTAGCTTTACCCGAAATAATTACATGGAAACTGTATTCTTTTAAATAATGCTTGGTCCATTAGTTCTAGCCTCTTAATGGCTGATTCTCACATTTTACCTAACTCATATTTAGTAATCTGTGTAGCACCAGTCTTATTGGGGAAGATTCAGCATGTCTGACTTGGAGGCTTGCTTCATTGTGTCTGCCCTGAAGAGCAGAGGCATGGCATCTCTCTCACTTCCTCTTCCTTCCAGCATTCTGTTCTGTTTACTCCACCCACCTATGTTCTAACCTATGAGGCCAAGAAGTTTCTTTATTAATTAACCAATGACCCTCCTCCATCAGCAGTTAACTCTCTTTGTATTAATAAATCATATTTTTGTACCCCACTAGTGATAGTCATCACCATATCCTATTCCAACCTCTTAGGTGCTCTTTATGGTTTTTCTTTAACTGTTGACACTGATAGTGTCCTTTCTCAAAAACTTTGACATATTAACCTTATTTATGGTTCCTGCAAGGGCTTGTTCTTACTGATTACTTTTGAGTACTCAAGAGGAAAAACAAAAAATAAGCAAAAAAAAAAAACCACACTTGTATCTAACATTCTTTGTTCTGTGATTATTGGCTTTGTCTAAAAATTATTCATCATGAAATATACACATATCCAAATGAGATTAGAAAAGTTCCTCATTATGTTTGTGTGGTCTGATAAAACAAAGTGATTTAAGAGTGAACTGGAAATTTTCAGCATTTTATTTTAACAGAAGACACAGAGCTTCTCCAGCAAGAAGGCTATAGAAAAATACATATATGTCAACTTGTTTAGTATTTTCACTCACTTTGTGTCCAAGACATGCAGTGTAGTTTGTTAATATGGTGTACTTTTTACTGTGAGTAGTTGCCTTTCAAGCTCCTTTTCATCTATAATTGACAAAACAAGAATATTTATATACAAACATATAGAGATACATAGTTTTTCTTTGTGAGTATTCAAAATATATAATGGTTATACAAAGGAAATGCCTTTGCTAAAATTAGATTTATTAAAGTAATTCTTTTTTCCTCCTACTGAAAATAGATTCTTTTCTCATAAATTACATCCTAACACCCTTTTTCAACTCCTCCCATTTTTTCCCAACCTCCTAGTCCTTCCATAACCATTTCCTTTCTGCCTCTCATTAGAAAAGAAGAGGCTACTAAAAGAGAACAATCCTAAATGACAAATAAATGTAATAAAATGAAGCAAAAGCCTAATATTTCATATTTGAACACAGCACCCTAACAGTAGGAAGAGAGTCCCAAGTGCAAGCACAAAAGTCACAGCACATACTCACCCTCATGTTATCATAAAAATACTTGTCTAAAATTTACAGTAGATATGCAGAGTACTTGGTGAAGATTTTTGTAGGCCCTGTGCTTACTGCTTTAGTCTCTACAAGTTCATATATCCTTTGCTTAGTTGATTTAGAGAATCCTGTTCTCATACAGTCCTCCTTCCAATCTGGCTCTTAAAATAATTTCTCTTCCTCTTCTATGGGATTCCCTGAGCTCTGAAGGAAGGAATCTGATGGAGATATTTCATTTAGACTCTCTCCACATAATGCCTGGCTATATGTCTCTGTATCTGTTTCCCTTTGCTGCTGGAGGAAGCCTCTCTGATGACTATCTAGGGCACTGACTTGTGAGTGTAGCAGAATACTATTAGAAAGTTTTTGTTTGTATATTTATCAATAATTGTTTTAAACCAATAATTTTGATTTTGCCCTAGGTCTCTTGGCTAACTACCCTCTGGTTTTTGGTTGCCCAAACAGTGTCAGGTGTGTTACCCTTTGCTGTGGGAACTCCTTCAGCCAATAGACTTTAAGATACCAGTCCTGTTGAGCATGGTCTCTTATACTATAAATGCAGTCATAAAGCTTCTATGTACCCTCTTTCTCTCTCACCTACTGGATTCAGCTCCTGTTCCCCATTCATGTAGAGGACAGTGATCTGTGAGTCTACCCATAAATAAATAACTCTTTATTATACTCAATTTTGAGTGTGGGATTACTTTTTAGTATTGATTTTCAGTCCTTTTTGTAGAGTGACCTTATAAAAAAATCAGACTTTGGTTGGCTATGCCCACAAGCACAGTGCCACCATTTCCCTACAATGTTTTGCAGGCAGGAAAGATTGATATTATAGATCAGAGGTTTTTGTGGCTGAGTGGTGTATACATTTCTCTTTCAGTACACGTCAGAGTACCTTTATGCACTAATGAGATTAAAACATAGGGTAAAAGCGACCATCTTGACTTCTCATGTTCAATGAGTTATACAAGTGTTGTCCTCAACAATGGGACCCTGTTGTCAGGTTGTGGAGAGCAACTCTTTCTCTTACCAACAGACTTGGTTGTTTGGGGATTTCATGGTACATCCTTGACCTACAATTCAATTGAGTACAACCCAGTCCACTACCACAAGCCTTGTGTGGTGACAAAAGAGTCTGGTTGAGACCCTGTAATCTCCATTATTAGCAGACCACACTAGAATCACCTTCATATAGTTTAGGAAGTTTCCATATAATTCCTCTAACGTCCCTCAATTCCAGCTGTCTCTCCCCCACATTCTTTCCTTCTACCCTGTCTCCCCTCCATTTCCTCACCTTATCCCCTCTTTCCTGTTTGCACTTATCCCAAGTCCATTCATATAATCTATTCTATTTCTCCCTCTCAGAGAGATCCATGTGCCCCTTAGACCTTTCTTCTTTCCTAAACTTACTGAGTCTGAAGGTTTTAGCTTGAATAATATTTACTTAACAGCTAATATCTACTTATAATCAAATAGAAACCATATTATCTTTCTGAGTCTGGGTTACATTTATAATGATTTTTTTCTAGATCCATCCACTTTCTTGTAAATTTCATGTTGCCATTTTTAAACAGCTGAGTAATACTTTAGTGTGAGAATATACCACATTTTTTTAAACCCATTCTCCTGTGAAAGGACATCAAGGCTATTTCTAGCTACTGGCTATTATAAATGAACATTGTTGATTAAATGTCCTTGTGGTAGGATGAATCATTAAAGTTATTCTTAATAATAGTTTCAGAAAGCTTTTCAGAAGCATGCAGCAAAATTTCAGCTACACAATGTACACCTGGGCTTTTAAAAATAGATCAATAACAAACTATGTCAATTCTCCCTTAAAAGAAATATCATTGCTTTCTAAATTATATGTAAGTTATTAATGATAGTATTCTTTGCTCATTCAGATTGGCTCCAACAGATTTTTTAATATATCCAAAATTTTATTGTGTATTGCAATGCTCTTTGATCAATGACTTGTATTAAATAGTCAATTACCAACTAGTAATAGATTTATCAGTTGAAGACTGATTCAATTAATGACCATTCTGAATTATATTCATGGAATAAATAAGTCAAGGTTCTTGCCTAATCAGAATTAGTCTTGAAAGGTGAATGAAGATGGTATGTTAATTCTGCTATCTCCTGAGGCAGCCCAATTTTTGAAGAACTCAGCAGAAAGTCACTTTCAATGATACTCCAAGAAAGTGAAATTCTTCTTTCTAGATTATGAAGCTATATTCTTTATCCTGCTTAATTTTTAGAATATAGAAGTTGGAAATAAAAGATAATAACTAGCATGTTTATCTAATTATTAATAACTATAATTAAGTATCAGTTTTCAAAACAATTCAAAAGCAAAATTATAATGGAGAATTACTATGATCTACTCACTATAAAAAAGACAAAAAGATAAGTAATTCTCCCTCAGTAGAGCGTCACTTCAGCAAGTCTACAGCAGCACATTAGGTCTGGCCTTTCTTACTTTTCAAATTTAAGTATATTTAATAATATTTATATTAGTTTGATAGTATTTTTAAATTATTCACTAAGGAATACTTTTTAATATGAACAAAGTCTAATGGGATTCCCTTAATTATGTCAAAGCTTCCTTCAGAGTTGATAGAGCAGAATCAAGTTTAAGACTTTCTCTGTTGAGCTTCTGAAAAATCAACTTACATCTTTTTAACTCTTTCAATTTGTTCATCATAAGTGTTGCAACCTTTGATTCCTTCCATAGTCCTTGCCCTATGCACACCAAGTTTTCAGTTTTTGGACAGCATCTCTTGTAATCATATTATGAGAAATCATATTATGAGATTCTGATACCTCAATCAGTAAAACAGGCCAGAACCAAAGGCACTCTTGGATGAGGGCCCTGTGGCTACTTTATCACATCCAGAAATTCAAAGGTGGCAACAGTAGCCAATGATAATGAGAAACCGACATCCATTATCACAGACCATGCAAGAGGGGAGCAGGGATACAGTGAGTATGCTACTTAATTTATTGTAACTTATGGCTAGAAACCAAATATGAGTGAGTGTATCCGTGTTCCTTTTTTGGGTCTGGCTTACCTCACTCAGGATAGTGTTTTCTATTTCCATCCATTTGTATGCAAAATTCAAAAAGTCCTTGTTTTTTACTGCTGAGTAGTACTCTAATATGTATATATTCCATACTTTCTTCATCCATTCTTCCATTGAAGGGCATCTAGGTTGTTTCCAGGTTCTGGCTATTACAAACATGCTGCTATGAACATTTGGTTTCTAGCCATAAATAAAGGACATTGAGCCTATAATTAGAGATCCTAGAGAAGCTAAATAAGAAGGAGAACCCAAAGAAAAACATATAGGCATCCTCCTGAATATTAATCTTCATCAGGCGATGAAAGGAGACAAGAGACAGAGACCCACACTGGAGCACCGGACAGAAATCTTAAGGTCCAAATCAGGAGCAAAAGGAGAGAGAGCACGAACAAGGAACTCAGGACCGCGAGGGGTGCACCCACACACTGAGACAATGGGGATGTTCTATTGGGAACTCACCAAGGCCAGCTGGCCTGGGTCTGAAAAAGCCTGGGATAAAACCGGTCTTGCTGAACATAGTAGACAATGAGGACTACTGAGAACCCAAGAACAATGGCAATGGGTTTTTGATCCTACTGCACGTATTGGCTTTGTGGGATCCTAGGCATTTTGGATGCTCACCTTACTAGACCTGGATGGAGGTGGGTGGTCCTTGGACTTCCCACAGGGCAGGGAACAATGTTTGCTCTTTAGGCTGACGAGGGAGGGGGACTTGATTGGGGGAGGGGGAGGGAAATGGGAGGCGGTGGCGGGGAAGAGACAAAAATCTTTAATAAATAAATAAATAAATAAAAGAAGAAAAAATTATTGTAACTTGTAAAACCTTTCAAAACATGTCACTGGAACTCTTTATTATGTACACAGGGCACAGGGTGAATAATGAAGGATAATTTCCTGACCCTAAGATTCTGCATCTTGAGGAGAAAACTGATAATAATATGATAGCATGATAGAAGGTAAATTACCTAATCGGGAACTACAGTTATTCAAACAAAATCTCCATTTAAAAAAAAATAAGAGACCACTTCAAATTTCACATTATCAAGAAAATAACATGCCCTATCTCTATTTGAAGAAAAGCAGAAAGAACAGAAGAGAACTGTCCTTCAACCAGCTTCAGTTGAACCATGTAAATGTTTGCCAGGCTTTGGGAAGGATGCCAAAGACAGTGTTGATAGAGGAAAGTCTGAGAAAAAAATCAAGGAGACCTCCTTACACTGATGGTTGGAAAGAGAAGTTCATTTGGTCAGTAATAATTCTCCCTCCTCAAATCTAAGGAAAAGAGAATGCATATGATTGGACCGAGGTGATTATTCTTAATATGCAGTACAACAAAGGAGAGAAAAGTGTCCTGAGGCTGTGAAAAAAGTAGGAAGAGATGATCCATTTTTCTGTGTATTCAACTGTTTGTAGGACTCTATGTAAAGATGCTATTCTCGAGAACATGCGGGGAAGTGAATGCTAAGATGATGAGGAAGTCATTGTATCTATGTTTAACAAAGAAATTTAAACATTTCAATGTTGTAAATACATGGCTAGAAATAAAAATATTAACATTGAAGAAGACAAATGGGGAAACTCTCTGAGAATACATGGTGGAATTATAAAAATTAAATGATGATGGGAAAATGCTACAAATAAGAAAATAAGTAAAGATTCAGTATTTGAATGATTGGTATTTAGGGTTAAGAAGAAAAATAAATACTTGAAAATATGCAGGTACATAAGATCTCAAAAACTGAAAAGTGAATGAAATTAAATGTGAGACAAGAAAACCTTTAAGTCCTATTCCATTGTCTCTAAGGAAAGAGAATTTAGCTTGTGAAAATCCATATCATTCTATCCAATCAGCATAAATGAAATTCTTACCAAGAGATATTCTGGTAAATAATGATGATTGATAGTAATAATTTCAAGAACAAAGCATCAGTCTTATAATAATCAGCCAGGCAAGGATGCATATTTTAAAAAATGTATCACTAAACAATTAGAGAAAATTATAATAACAAAAAAATAGTATGTTCCCATATCACAGCACACACACATATGGCTATAAATAAGCTTGTAATCACACACATGTATATATTTATGGACACACAATACATGCATGTAAATATGTACCCAGGATAGCTTAATATTAAAACTGAATAAATATAACTAACTAAATAAATAAATAATAAAGGAAAAATATAGTAGAAATTATAGCACTTGTAAATAATTTTTAGCTGATGCAATTAAACAGGTCTTTTAAGGCACAAAATACTATACAATCACAAAAGTATGTTAGATTTGCATAAGGAAAGACTAAAACTTATAAAGTCAAATGTAAAGTAAAGCGCATGGTCATCTATGGGAATACAACTGCTAGGCAAACTATCAACCTCAAAGATGAACAAGAAGATCTGTAATAGGATATTAAAAAGGATAATGTATATATATGTCGTGAAAGTAAAGAAGCAGGAAAATGAAATGAAATGTCATTTAGTGCCAATTCAGGACATGAAATTGAAAACTGTCCTTTCTATCAGGGGTGTCATAAACAAACTTTTCTACAAGAGAGAGGTGGTGAGCAGTTGAGGTAAATTATACAGCAGATAAAACCCTGTAATGTGGGCAAATGGAGCCAGTGCATACTGTGACTCAAATAGCAGGCTTGTTGTCTACAAAAAAGCAACAGCAATGAACAATGAAACATAAACGAAATTTAGCTTATGTTCTTGCTGTGGATAAAAGAACTGGAAGCAAGTGATGATAAAGAAAAATTGATAAAATATTTTTCATAGATCATGTTCTGCAATAAACAATATAGCCACCACAACTTGTTATTATATGCAAAATGCCCAAGATAAATAAACAAAAATTCAAAGCTGCATATACACTGTCAGCTAAGCTTATGAAAACACTTTAAATTGTGTAAAAACAAGAGGCCTATTATTTTTTGTAAATATAATCCCCGTTTATTAGCCTTAAGGCTAATAAAATGGCTAATTCTAACAGGCTCATAACCACCAAGATACCTGAACCATTAAGTTAAAATATTGAGTCAAACAGATTCCATGATGCTAAATTAATCACTTTAGAAAGTTAACCATCATAGGCTGACAGCATATGGGGATGAAGCTTAAGCTGGCATATGGCTCTGTAGATTTCGTTACTGAAGGGAACTGTTAAATATAGGATTTTCTCTAATTGGAGTCCAGGGCAGATAATAACCTGGATATTTGGAATGGTGGCATATTCCAAGTGTCCTGCATAATACTGCATGACCACCTGCACTCAGAAAGCTACTCCTGGAACCATACATAGGATTCTTACCCTTTAATTTTTAAAATATAGCATAATAAAACAAATTGCTATATTAAATGGTTAAAACTACTTTTGGAAAATAACTATTTTAACAAAGAAATAAGGGGTTCTAAAATTTGTATATTACTAAACATCCTCAATATTTTAAGAAATCTAAACCTTAGACTAGTGAGATCAAATCAGTTATAAAGGCTGACTATCATTCCTTAATAAAATAACACACAGCATTGTATTTTCATGGTACCCTCTGCAGAGGCTTACTTAACTTTCCCGATAGAATTTGAGAGAGAAAGATGAGCACCTAGGCCGATAAGGAGCATCCACCTCCAGCTGTGTGAGGACACTTACTCTCAAAATTGAGTTTCCAAACATTAAAGACATATTAGTTACTTGCTTTTACCGATAATCTTTATGCTACAACTACCGTACTTCATTGCCTTGACCAAAAATATTACGTCTTATAGAAGACAAAAAAAAATTGGATTAAAGCAGATAGAGGAGAGAGTGTTTTCTGGCAGAACACGTGATGACATTGTTTCTTAGCCATCGGTTTGTTCTTATTCATGGAACCTACTAAGGAATCAGTTCCAGTTAAAGCAATGAAACTTTTATTGAGAACTTGTTACATGTAAGGTTCTTGTCATAGAGATTCAGACGAAGTGTAGTGTGCTATGCCAAATATAGAGCCATGAACCTGCCCAATGCCCTAAACAGTTGATCCTATTTGAGAGGTACCGTGGAAGATGGGAATCTACTAGAATATCGAGTATCTTACCCAAAAAATTTACAGTTCCACTTCAATTCAGATTGACAGGAGAAACTGGTCATTGGCCATAACTCCCCATTTCCTGCTCAGAGTAGTTCTGTGTGTGCTGTTTCAGCGAGTTCATTTCACATATGAGTCAAAATTGCTTTTATACTGAAAGAAGCCTTCTTATGGCTGGTATTCTAAATTTAACGCAGCGAAATTTAGGATAAAGTCCAGGTTGAAACAGATTGCTGCCTATGCTGCCTGTTTAAGTACAGAAGCTGGCTGAATTGAAACAGAAAAGAAAAACATTTCTAGATTTAAAAAAAAGGCTAGAGGAGGGGAGCAAGTTAGAGTGGATGGAAAACATATCTATTGGAAAGAGTCAAGAAATACAGTTTAGGAGAAAGCATCGCCACCCAGTAGGAAACCCAGAGGACTGCAGGAATCACCACAGAAACACATGCATGTCATAAGAGTTTTTCTCAAATCTCAACTGAGGATACATAGACATTTGGGGCTAAGGAGTCCACCCTAAGTGGTTCATACCTTTGAGCAGTTGAATTCCTGTGTTTTTGCAGTCTGTGATGGTATACAATGGTTCAGTGCTATCAGGTACTTAGTTATTTTTCTGTTTTGAATGTCAGTAAGCATGAAGAACATTATGATAGACCAAGTGTCTCTGAGCAATTAGATTTGCCTATATAACAGTAAAAGCTACCCATATTTTTAAGCTGGGTCAGCCAAAGAGCAGAGAAAAATTTATGTTAAAACACAGCAGCATTGTTTTTGTTGCTTTTTATATACTGTGATTTTAATGAATATAGTCATTCCTCAGAAATTATTCACTATTCCAAGAAAAAAAGAAAAGGTAAAATCATAGACTCATTGAATGTATAACTCAGTGATTGAAGAATTCATGTATGTGGTAGACCCCTGAAACAGAATGAAATAGCATAGAATCTCAAGACCTTAATTCACTGTTAACCATTGGAATGTGTGCTCTGTTATGTTACTTCTCTATGTATTTATTTTCTCATGTGTAAAGAGATAATATAGTATTTGGCCAATTAAAGAACCTAATATGAAATATTCCGAAATACCCCTAGAACAGTATGAGGCAACATCCATTCCCAAAATATCACATTTGCTATCCAGCATTCTTGCTTGACTCATGGGGTATTTTAGATGACATAACACATAGATAATGTTTCTACTGAAATATTTTCACAAACTGGTAGAGGCATTTCTTTATCTTAATCAATCATTTAAATTTAGCTTACTATTTAAAGTGAAAGTTCATCCAAATGAGAAAAAGTCCATTTAAATTTAAATACACACACAAATATATTTGTATATATTTTTGTGTGTAAACCCACAGTTTAACACCTAGGAAAATTGTCTTATATTTTCAATGAACATATGTGCTACTAAATATGCTTTCTTTCTATTTATGCACCATGGCTATTTGTTGTCACTCATGACCTATAGCTGACCCCGACCATCTGTTTGGAGTTAACATGCAAGCTTATAAGAGAGAAGACCAGAAATAGGAACAAAAGAACACAGTGTTTGAAAGTACACATGAGATTGTGGTAGTTAAGGATGATAAATTTAAGGATGTAGCATGGAACTTAGTCATAGGAATAGTCAGAAGAGGATACATTGTCCAGGCAAAAAAGATGAAAAGCACACAGAAATAAATACAAAGAAAAGTAAAGGTGACTTCAAAAGTTGCCTGCCAAGAAAATCAAGTTTTTAAATTGAGTTTTCATTAGAGTTGCAAGTTGTAAAAAAGATTCAAAAATAAGTTTATAGTAAGTAGGAAAATTTTGGAACTATTTTATGTCATTGGATGAAAAGAATTCCTAACCCCTAGGTTTCACTTATATTTTAATAATTTTACTACATAATACCTTACTTTTTCACTTATATTTTAATAATTTTACTACATAATACCTTAGTTTTTCACTCAATTCTTTTATACTTTTCACTCATAACATTTTATAGTAGGAGGCTGCTTGTTCATTTCCTGTCCTCCTAGATTCCTGAAATAACCACACAGAAACTGTATTAATTAAACCACTGCTTGACCTTTTAAGATCAAACTTCTTATTGGCTAGCTTTTACATCTTAATTTAACCCATTTCCATTATTTTCTATTTTACTACGAGGCTTGTGGCCTACTGGTAAGGTTTTAGCATGTTGCAAGGGACAGGACCAGCTTACACCTGAAATAACCACACAGAAACTGTATTAATTAAAACACTGCTTGGTCACTAACTCTAACTTCTTATTGGCTATCTCTTACATATTAGTTTAATCCATCTCCATTAATATGTGTATTGATACATGGCAGTGGCTTACCAAAGATTTTAATCAGAGTCCATCTCCAACAGAGGATCCATGGCTTCTCTCCAACTCTGCTTTCTTCCTCCCATCCTCCAGTTCTGTCCTCCCCGCCTACCTAAGTTCTGCCCTATCAAAAGGCCAAGGCAGTTTCTTTATTCATTAATCAATGAAAGCAACACATGGACAGAAGAATCTCCTACACCACTGGCATTTCTGTCTGGGGCAGTGATACTATGGCTTCTCTCTGACTCCTCCTTCTTTCTCCCAGCATTCAGTTTAGTTTTCCCCACCTAGCTCTGTTCTACCATATCACAGGCGTAAGACAGCAATCTTTATTAACCAATGGTATTCACAGCACATGGAGGGGAATGCCACATTACCTCTCCTTTACTGTTTAAATACAAAGGAAGGTTTTAAATTTAACATAATAAAATTACATATAATAAATCAGCTACCAAGCAAGAATTACAGTTACAATATTTATATCTACTTTATCTTTTATCATAACTAAGGAAAACTATAACTATAAATATAAATTCTTCAACTCCATCCAAGACTACAGAAGGATATAATATTACCTAAGTAAACAGAAAGTACATTGTAAAGAACTTCCAAAACTCTAGAAATGATAGAGACATCTTGCTCTCTGGGCAGTCACCCAAAAATCTTCTGTACCATTGGGGCATCCATCTTTAGCCTACAGGTCCAGCAGACTTTTTCATGAAACAAGAAATTTCAAAGGTAGTTCTGCCTATATTGGCAGTTTACCAATCACTTTCTTTTATGTCCTGAATGTGCCTGGCAGACTCTTTCATGAAGCAGGAACCCCAAAGGCCCTTTCTCACCTTTAGGCAAGATTAGCAGTCATGTCTCTGTGGGTCTTGCATGTCCAGTTAAGCAGGCTAGGCAAGAACAATTTCTTGCCCAAATGGCTAACAGACTCCATAAGGAGCCTCTTTGATTCCCATTATTCTATAGAAGTAGATTGCTGCTGCCAGGAGGGGATGTGTCTCATTGTCATGAGAAGTCCTAATTTTCTATTCCATATTCTAAAGGACTCTGAAAGATTTAAAGAATATAAATCATAATCCAATCTCTCTGTGTATATTCTATCTTTGTTCCTTATTTTTCTTAATCTATATTTTATTATCTTTACTTCTTTAATCTATGACTGTACTCTTTTATATTACGTTTACTGTCTCTTTACTCTTTTTCTTCTCTCTCCCAAGCCTATGTACATTTTTTAAACACACTGTTTCTCATTTAGAGGTCTTTTATTTCTAAAACTGTCTTTATTGTGTATCAGTAATCATTTTCTGACCAGGGCTAAGTGATTCTTAAAAACCTAAGTGACAGCCTTGCTAGGGCAAAGAAGGCCCTGACCACTTGGTCCACCCAGTTTAGCATGGAGGAGCTGTTTGCTTCCTCTGAGAGGCATGCTTACAGTCCAATTTTTAGGCATACAACCAGTCTATGTTGCCATTAAGCAAGTTGTAGCACTCTGTTCACAAACCTCATTTAAATGCTCGGCTTCCTGAAAAAGCCAGATGTTGTGCTGGCAGCATGGGCCAGAAAGCTGGCATTTCAATACTGTGTGGCTTTTTTTTCTGCTACTGCTGAATCAGAAAAAACATAACCTTTAATCTCTTAAAGGAGCTACAGCATGCCACCAGCAAAATGCTGCCTACCAAGAAGCTGTGCTTAACTCTGTTCTTTAGTATCTAAAATTACTCTTTAAAATTTTTCAGGTTTTTTGTGGATGTAGCTAGTACATGTTGGAGTGCCAAATAGTAGTATGGAGGTCACTTGTTTATTTCCCAGGTGCCCAGACTGCCAAATAACCACATAGAAACTGCATTAATTAAATCACTAATTGACCTTTTTTAGCTCTAACTTCTTAATGGCTAGATTTATATCTTAATTGAACCCATTTCCATTATTTTGTATTTTACCATGAGGCTCATGGCCTACCAGCAAGCTTCTGGTGTGTCTTTTTCTGGCGGCAGCTCCATGGCTTATCACTGACTTTGCCTTCTTTCTCCCAGCATGCAGTTTGTTTTTCTCCACCTATCTCTGTTCTATCCTATCAGGCCAAGTCAGTTTCTTTATTAACCAATGGTAGTCACAGCATACAGAGGAGAATCTCACATCACCTCCCCTTTTCTGTTTTAATAAAAAGGAAGGATTTAACTTTAACATAGTAAAATTACATATAACAAAACAGCTATTAAATAAGAATTACAGTTACAATATGTATATCTGCTGTCTGTGTCTCAGGAACCATTCTTGATCTGCTCTGTACTGCCACTCTCTGTGTCTCAGGGAGCTTCTGAGGTCTCCGTGGATGGCTGAGTTGGAGGCAAAGTGAAATTTACAGATTACAGGGTCTGATGGGGGGTTGGGCATCCTGTATGCAGGAGTCCTGTCCTCTGAATGACTAGTGCAACTGAGGTAGGTGGGGGAGAGGCCTAAGGCCTAGAGACTGGGATGTCCAGCTAGTAGAGAAGACTAATAGGATTTATTCATATTTTTTTCACCATTTTGCAGGAAAACCAAAATACAATAGCCTAGATGTACAGTTAGACTCTCATATTGTTAAGTCTTCATTTTTTCCCTTTTCTCCAGTTGTCCTTATATACGTCCTTCAGTTTTGAACACTTGACTCTATCCTCAAATTATTTATGATTATAGTTTTTTGAAAGGGGATTTTCAATGTAAAATGATTAATATCAATCAATTATACAGTCTTGAATTAAACAAAATTCACAGGAACTCGGTGGGAATCTTAATATTTAATTATTAAGTGTTATATACTGTTTGTATACCTCTTCATGAAGCAATAATTGGTCTTTAATTGACCACATACCATATTACTTTTTTTTCTGTGATTGAATTGATCGCTAAATATGTACGTTAAATTATGATCACAAATGTTCAATGTCAGTGTCACATGGTTGCACAACAAGTGAACCAGTTTATTTTTTTATTTTTATTTTTTTATTTTTTTTAAATATTTATTTATTATGTACACAATATTCTGTTTGCATGCATGCTTGAAAGCCAGAAGAGGGCACCAGACCTCACCACAGATGGTTGTGAGCCACCATGTGGTTGCTGGGAATTGAACTCAGGACCTTTGGAAGAGCAGGCAATGCTCTTAACCTCTGAGCCATCTCTCCAGCCCCCAAGTGAACCAGTTTAATATAAGAAGTACTAGTGGCTTTTCCTCTGCTGCCGCCAAGGTGCTCAGTCCTCACTTCATCCGGCGACTAGCACCATGCTGGCAGTCTGCAACATGGTCTCCGTCTCTGAGTTCGCCTGCATCTACTCTGCCCTCATCCTCCACGATGACGAGGTGACGTCACAGAGGATAAGATCAATGCCCTCATTAAAGCAGCTGGGGTCAATGTTGAACCTTTCTGGCCTGGCTTGTTTGCAAAGGCCCTAGCCAATGTCAACATTGGGAGCCTCATCTGCAATGTAGGGGCTGGTGGGCCTGCTCCAGCAGCCGGAGCCGCACCAGCAGGCGGTCCTGCCCCCACCGCTGCTGCCCCAGCTGAGGAGAAGAAAGTGGAAGCAAAGAAGGAAGAATCCGAGGAGTCTGATGTCTGATGACGACATGGGCTTTGGTCTTTTTGACTAGGCATTTTGATACCATGGCTAATAAAAGGATGATTCTGTAAAAAAAAAAAAAAAAAAAAAAGAAAAAAAAAAAAGTACTAGTGAGCTAAACTGACAATCACTTTATTTTAAAGTGTTCCACCTGGTGGATGAAGACATCTTAGACTATATATCTAATGGCAAGATAAAAATATAAGCCAATAATAAATGCATTCATTTCTTTCAAAGTACAAATAACCAGGAGTGTTTTTCTCTTAGCATGTATGTTTTTTAATCTCTTGAGTTCAAGAGTTTTACAAATTTATAATTAGTTAATTCATTCCATTTAATGACTGTGCTCTTCTCTTTTTAGGTTGATCTTCTTGTCCCTACCAAAGTGACAGGCATCATCACACAAGGAGCTAAGGATTTTGGTCATGTGCAGTTTGTCGGTTCATACAAACTAGCCTACAGCAATGATGGTGAGCACTGGACTGTGTACCAGGATGAAAAACAGAGAAAAGATAAGGTAAGTAGTCTGCATGCTTTGTAGAGTGAAGGGTCAGTCTCTGGTTATATTTTTATTATTTTATTTTTTTATTGAAAATTACCACCTCCTTCCCGCCTCTCACTTCCCTCCTCTCTCTCTCCTCCCCCTCCCTCTCCAGTCCAAGGAGCAGTCAGGGTTCCCTACTCTATGGGAAGTCCAAGATCCTCCCTGCTCCCCCCAGGTCCAGGAAAGTGAGCATCCAAATAGACTAGACTCCCACAAAGCCTGTCCATGCTGTAGAATCAAAACCCAGTGCCATTGTCTTTGGCTTCTCCATCAGCCTCCACCATCAACCACATTCAGAGAGTCCAGTTTGATCACATGCTCCATCAGTTCCAGTATGACTGGCCTTGGTGATCTCCCATTAGATCAGTCCCACCGTGTCAGTGGGTGGATGCACCCCTCGCTATCCTGACTTCTTTGCTCATCTTCTCCCTCCTTCTGCTCTTCATATGGACCTTTTAATGGAAAATGATTTCATTCAATATATTTTGATCATGGTTTCCATTTTCCCAACACTTCCCAGACACTCCTCTCCATTTTTCCACCCACCCAATTACATGTCTCTTCTTTCTCTCTCTCTTTAGAAAACAAAGCAGACAAACAGGCAAAAAGCACATAATAAAAAGAAAGAAAGAAAAAAGACAAGAAACATACAAGCACAAACACACACACACAAACACAAACACAGGCATCCTTTAAAACACAAAACTGCAAAGCATAATATTTAGCAAAGGGTAAGTAATAAAAAGAATGCCCAAACAATTTTGAATATATTCTAAAAATAATGACAATGCATACAATAAACCATGCTAAATAAGAATTTCAAATAAAAGACTTTTCAGTAGAGATTATGATAGTAAAACTTATTTACTAATAAAGTAAATCTTTTTATTAATAAAAATTCTCCATACTATACAGCAAGACATGGGTATATAATATTTACTTTATGTCTTCCAAACTTAGAAAAGGAATGACAGAGCCAGGTGGTAGTGGTGCACGCCTTTAATCCCAGCACTCGAGAGGCAGAGGCAGGTGGATCTTTGTGAGTTTGAAGCCAGCCTGGTCTAAAGAGCTAGTTCCAGGACAGGCACCAAAGCTACAGAGAAGCCCTGTCTCAAAAAAAATAAAATAAAATAAAGGAAAGAAAATGAATGAAAAACTTTCATATTTAACATATGTTTGCTGCTAAGACAAATATTACTATTATTTTATGAATAAAATAGTGGTATTATGATAGGCTTCTTGAGCCTCCTTATTCCCCATAGGTAGGTGAGTGCACTATCTGCCCATTCCCACAACTCCACAATCAGATGCAATATGGAGTCGAGTCAAAGCAGGAACTCAGTTTCTTACTGTGAGCATCTGCTTATAAAGATTAAGTGACACCCTGTGATGTAATGGCACCTCCAGCCAATGAGAGGCAGCCAAACCCTCCCTCTGGCTGGAGGGACATCTACCTAGTTTTTACTGTCTCATCCTCACTCAAACTTGAGGCAGGCTTTTCTCTGTCCTACAGAACCCGAAGTCTAAGCCCTGAACTTGAACCAGGCTTTTTCCTGTCCTATAGGCCTTGAAGTACAAACCCTGAGCTAATTTTAACCCAATGTTAGAAAAAAACATTCACTTAAGAAAAATGTTTCCATTTGTAATTGTTCTACAATATTCATATTTCCTTGATTACGTGACAAATAGACACTTTAGAGATAGACAAATTTTGAGGACTGTGCTAGATCATCCAAATAAAACAAATTCTTCTTGCGAAGTTTGCTTTTGTATATTATAACTTGGAAATTTAAATTCTCCTAGAAATAAATTATGTGCTTTTTTGACTATAAACACCCTATAGCACTTTGAATATGAAATTCTTATTTATTAACTTCTGGTCCCCTGAAACTCTTCATTTATCAACTGATATCAATTTCTGTGGAACTTTGGAAACAAAAAGGCTTAGAGATTGGTGCCTGATTCTGTCTGCATATTAAAATTTAACCCTAAGTAGCCCCAAGGCATTGCATTGGGTGATTAGTTATCGACCCTTATACAGAGTTTGAGACTTCAGAAAATATCAATTGAAACACATAGCTCAAGGGTTAGGGTAAAGTTTAAGAAACTCACTCATTTCAAATGATTCTGTGCTAATAACTTTTTTTTATGTTAGGTAAGGCCTGTGTATCCTTGCTGTTTGTATGAAGCAACAAATATCTTGAGAAAAATTTTCTTACTCAAGTGGTCAAAGCAGAGAATGTATAAATCTGCCCAGAAATCCATAGGCTTGGAAAGCTATCTCAGTGAGACATTAAATTGCATTCAGTTCAACGAAGCTCATTAGTAGAAACTGTTCTAGGTTATGATTTCAATTGCCTATATCTGTTTGTGTTTTCATATTTGTAACTAAGCCACTTAACAGTTCAGAATACATACATGTTTTACATTTTAAAATCTCAGAAGCTCTTATGACATCACATTAAGTCTTTCACGTGCTTTATAGAGCAAAGTTCTATTTTTTAATGGAAAAAAAAGAATCCATGTAATAGATTCCGATCGTCGCATCGTTTTTATCCATCTTTTCCCAGATACTCCCAACTTCCACATCCACCTAACTTATATTATAGTAGTTAATGGCTACTGTTTCATTAAACAAAATAAACTAATGTTATATTTTACAATCAGTGGCATCTCAGCTCAAATGCATATTGAATATTTTGTTTAAAATGTCTTCAAGTTTATTTTATGACCTACAAACAAAATGTTTCAGCAAATGGTTATAAGTAATGATTTTGCCTCCTCTGAGGGTTTACAGACACTGTTCTGTAGAATTATGTGCTTCATGAAATGCAGGATTTAAACTTCATACTTTAAACTTCATATGTGAATTAGTCTTGGAATTTGTTTTAAGACAGAGAAGTCTTTTAAACTATTTTTTCAATATGTACTCAAAATAAATAGCAGTTAAGTCTTTACAATCAGTGGGGCATGGCGACACGTGCATGATCCCAGAAAACCGAGGCAAGAGGTCTGGCACAAATTCAAGGCTAACCTGAGTTATTTTATGAAGCAATTTCTAAAACACAAAACCTAAAACAAAAGAACAAGCAAGCATTCATTTGTTGAAATACTTATTTCGATTTACATTTGAGATGTAAATTAATGCTTATATTTGAATATTTTAAGTTGTTTTACTGATAGACTCTGTATTTGATAATGAATGCACTTGATCTTGTTATCACAGCTAGAAACATATGCAAATGCATTCTGTGAAGTTGCTGACTGACATTATTGCTAAGTTGATAATGTTATTCAAGTTCTCTGTATCCTACTGGTGTTTTGCCTGCTGACTGTTACTGAGAGTGATATGACTATCTTTCATTATTACTATGGGTTTGCCTATTTTTCTTTGCCTTGTCATCTTAGTTGCTTTCATATATTAGCACAAAAATGTCATGTTGTCATTTAAATATTAAGTGACTCATATCTTACAATATTTTCCCTATAAAATTTATTTCATCCAGCATTTGAAAACATTACCTCCAGGTAATGTACATGTATTTTACTCATATAAAGTATATTTGGGATGAAATTCTTTGTATAGATAGTGAGATTTTTTAATTCAATCTAAGTCTATTTTGAAAACAAACAAAAACAAACTTTCAAGTCATTAATATTTGATGTTAGTATTGATGCAAATAGTTGAATACTTAATCATTTAAGTATTTATTTTCTATGTACTGTATTTTTTCATATCCAGATGGGACTTTAGAGGTGAGAGGCTGATGAGGTCGCTAGGTATATTACTGGGTGAGTGGTGTGCACACAAAACAGTGTACTATGACCATAGCATATGCAGGTGGAGGAACTAGGTTTATGAGGGTTCCAAGCTAAACCAGCTCCTATGCTTGCCTGCCTCAATAAGATTATGTAAGGAAAACAACCATCAAATAGTAGTAAGTCTGTTTTACCATAAGTGGTGAAAATAAAATTCTAAAACGCATAAATGCTTTTTCTGTTTTTCTATGGCACTAGGTAACTGATCTTTAGAATGGTTATAAAATAGTATTCATTTACACATAGCAATGTCTGCACAGACATAGAAATGTATTCATCTACCTGTGCATACACAAGTAGCAAAATCCAACTGAAAGCAAAAGGATGCTCTGTTTTCATCCTGCAGATGTCATTTTCTAGGCAACCTCTCTCAGCATCCACAATTCTGTTTGTTAACGGTATTCATTATTTAGTCAGGCCTAACTCAGCCTGTGGTGACACTTTAATATAGTCCACACATCCTTAGGGTCCTCTTTCCAGTGCACAGTATTTCTTAACACTGAACTGGCTTTTAGCTTTCTTCACTACGTGGCTTCAGCTGCCATTTAATTTGAAAGTCAAATGTTTCCTTGCTCTTATGAAGGTCACATTTGTTTCAAACTTCTGGAGTGCTGTTTTACTATGTTTAGCAGGAAAACTACAAAACTTGACAGAAACTTTCAGTGTTTAATTTTTGAGGATAAAACTGAAAGCAAAACAATAATAAATTTCAGGAAGAGTTCATATATGGAAAAAATTAAAAAGTTAAAAATAAGTTTCCTTATTCAGTATATTAGTTATAATGCCATAGTGTCAGGATGCGAATTTACACTGCAGGCCCTTTGACGATGAAAAGGGCTGCTCATATTTTAGTTCTTCTCTATCCTTGAAGTCATTAAACATTTAAAAACTATAAAAGCATGAGATAAAAAAAGAATGAAGAAATTCTCAGAAATATGAAAAAAGAAAAACTGTGGAACCTTAAGAAAGAAAGACGCATATTATTGAAGAAATGGGTAAAACATCTCAGTTCAGTCATGATGGTGAACTTTCTTACCCAGGGGTTCAGATACAAAGCCATCTGATTTTCATGGGAATGTCTGTTGAAACAAACCCTATCTAGTGGTTCCTGCTTATAGATGTAGTACAAGATAGGCAGGAGAACCACTCTGAGCATAAATCCAGCTTAGTAATTGTATAATTTCAAGGTAAGCATGGGGTACAGAACGAAACTAGGAAAGGAAAGATAGAGATAATGGGGGGTTGTTATTAAGACAGGAACAACAAAAGGAGGAAAGAAAGTGAATAGGAAAGAAAATACAGACTCTGGCCCCTGCCTCAGAGTAGCTGCAGGTAATACTTAAGTCTGAATGTTTATAGAGACCGTAGTTAATATAAATAAACAAATGTGGGAAGGACCATCCCAGTCAACTATATAACCAAAATTTAAAATTTGAAATAAAAAAATTTTGGAGTTTGCTACTCAGAAAAAGATACATTACAATTCTTAGGACTTTGACTGACCTCTGACTAGTTGGTAGACATCAGTATGAATTAGTATCTCCAGAAAGGTTTTTTGATTTTAATAAGTTCCCAAATTCCATTATGAAGAGCTTCATTTAAATACTTTATAGTTAAAATAATAGTAGACCGAAATCATATAACTAAGAAATTAGGAATATAGCTTAAGAGGGAAAGTTCCTAAAAGGAATGACATGTAATGGGCTTTTTCTTTTAGGCCACCAACCAGCTCCAAATCATGACATAGAAACTTCTTATTAATTATAAATGTTCTTTAGAGAAGGAGAGAGCCATGCTCCAACTCCAAAACCAACTTTGAATTTTAATTGAGTTGGGACTACAACTTTTCTGAGAAGTAAAGAGATATAGATATTTAGGTAGTGAGATTTTACCCTGCAAAGAATACTGGTAACATAAATCAGATTTTTCTTCGCTTGGTAATTTTTTTTTCTGGATAGTTTTCCCTTCTTTTTTAGATGTCTAGATGCACAAGGTCTTTTGATATCTTTAAGATGGGTATTTTCATTTTTTTGTAAAGGTAAGAAAAATGGAATGTTTTCCTGATCTTTATTTGTTGAGTTTTCCTTTTGACCTGTCACATGGATTGATGAAGCACCATTTCTCTTTCTTAAGAGTTGTCTCCTACTCAAATCAAATCTTTATCAATTCTGATGGTATCCATAGCTCTTCCTCTCCAGTAGAACAAAAATGAAACTCCTTCTCCAATATAACACGTCCTGGTTTCCATTCTAAAGTTAACACATCTTTAAAGTACATAGGCTGATTTAAATAAGGAGTTTTTTTCTGTTGTCCAATGTCTTTCCACAGTTGTTGTTCCTTTCTCGTTAGCATTAAAAAACTCATGATTTATAAGGCATTATGCAATCTATCTCTGGAGGTCTTAGTTTCTCCTACCTGTATACTAAACATTTCTTTTAATGTACAATTAAATTTTTCTATAATCGCTTGTCCTGTAGGATTGTCTGGTATACCTGTAATAGGCTTTATATTATAATATACAAAAAATTCTTTCATTTTATTAGAGACATATGCTGGATCATTGTCAGTATTAATTTGTACAGATATTCCCATGAGGATCATGACTTCTAATAGGTATATAATTACAGAATAATCCTTTTCAGGACTCAAAGTAGTTGTCCATTGAAATCCTGAAAAACATGTCTATTATATGGTGTACATATTTTAATTTTTTAAATTATGCAAAATGAAACACAGTCATTTGCCACATTTCATTTCTTTGCATATCTTTATGGCTACTTTCTTCAGGTAATGGAGTTTGGTTAGAGAAAGAACAAGTAGGAATTCTTTCTCGACTTCCTTGGCTTGCTGCCAAGCAATAGAAAAATCATTTTTTAAACCTTTACTATTGTTATGATGGTTTTTAAATTAAATCCTGAGGTGTCAAGTATATTTCTTATTAATAACAGATCAATTTCATCATTACATTGTGCTAGAGGACATGGCAGACCCATATGGAATCTTATGTGTGTTTTATATACATATATGGGATGATTTCTATTCCTGAGTATTTCTTGTAATTGTATAAATAATGAAGTTAATTTTGTTCTATCAGGAATAAATATAGAAGTTTCAATTTGTAAAACAACCCTTTCTGTATATTGATAGTAACTATACTGAGAGGTTCTGTAAAATCCATTAGTACCATGAGAATGGCATATTATTCAGACTTTTTTCACAGAATTGCAAAGAGCTTTGAACTACTTTGCTTAAGTTTACTGGTTTACCCTTTTTTTCCCAATTTGTTTGCATCAGTACAGAATGTTGGGACTCCAGAAATTCATGGAAGGATTTATCTGATTCCTTTTATGAATTTAATTCTCTCAATTTTGAGATAACTGTTGTTAACGTTTCCCAAAAATTACTGCAAGCTCTTTGTCAATATTCATTATTTTCCCATGAAGAAGAAATTTCCTCATTAGTAAAATGTACTATAATTTCTGCTGGGTCCATTCTTGAAGTTGACAGTCTTACTATTCCTTTTAAAATCAAATCAGAAATCTTTTAAACATGTCTCTAATTTCCTATTCTGTTTACATGGTAGAAATAGCCATTGCAATGTAATATCTTCACTCTGCATCAAAATCCCCGAAGAGGATTGCCTAGAGTGTAACATAACCAGAATGCAGTTAAGTTTTATCTCCACATGATCCATAAGTGCATTCTGTAATTTCTTTTCTACTAAAGTCAATTCTCTTTCAGTTTCAGCCAATAATTCTCTAGTATTATTTAAGTCCTTGTCCTTTTCTAGTGTTCTAAACAAATTACTCACTTCCTCAGCTTCTATCCTAATAGTATCAATAAATTTGAAATATCCCCTAGCAATCTTTGAAAGTTACTAAGAGTCAGCAGTCAATCTCTCCTGATTTTTACCTTATGTGATCTATTTTTGTAGATCTATTTTATATCCTATAGAATTAGTAGAATCTTATCTTTGTAATTTTTAAGGAATAATTTGGAATCCACAGCAAGACAAAATTTTCTTTACTTCTCCAAACTATTTTTTTATTTTTTAAATGTGTACACATTAAAATTTTAATGAATCAGCCCACAGGTTATCATCCATTTAATGGTAAATTATATATTATGGAAATTGTACACAAATTATTTCCAATGGATTTTCCACAAAATATTAGCACAGGGTAGAGTTATTTAACTTTTCCTGTGGGAGGACCTTCCATTGATATCTCTTAACTTGCTGAGAGTTGTTATAAGTAGGCATCATGAAAGCAATTTTTTCCCTATCTTTGTCTTATAATGTTATAGTGAAGAAACATTCTTTTAAGTCAGTAACTATAAAAGTATATTCTTTAGGTAATAAAGAAAGCAAAAGCATTACAGGCTGTAGAGATACCATTGGCTGAATTGCTTTATTTATGGCTCTTGAATCTGTCAAATTCTCCAGATTTCTTTCAAATAACAAATACAGGAGATTCCAAAGGCTGGTAGATCCTTCAATATATCTAGTATTTAGCTGTTCCTGAACCAGCTGTTCAAAACCCTGTAGTTTTTCTGATGTCAAAGATCACTGCCCAACCCAGAGAGGTTTGTCAGTTAACCATATTAAAGGTAGGGCCATTGGTACCTCTGAAAGATCAATAGCTAATGTACCTTGTTTATACTGTCTGAATGGTCAATAACTGTTTTTTAATAGTGCCTTATAATATTCTTCCCAGAAACATGAGTTAGTCTATGTTTCATTTCTGCGACTGGAGGAATGCTAATCTGGGTGTTCCATTGCTGGAACAGATCACAATCCCATAGACTCACTGCTACATTAACCACATTTGGCCTTAGCCTTCTTCTCTTCCTGCTGCCCCTATGCATTCAATCTATTTCATGCTTTGTTTTACCTAAGATAGGGTTCCAATCCCTAGGAATTGAACATCTACTTCCTAAAGAGGCCTATTTGGGTGCCTTGATTCTGGAGTAATAATAGTCACATCTGCATTTGTGTCTAATGATCTTCTGAATTACAATGTTGCTTATCTATACCGTTAGCTATAGTCTTTGGTCACTTATAGAAATCTGCCAAAATAACATTTTATTGTCCCTCCTGAAATTTTTGATTCATCCTCCAAAGCTATTCTATTATTCAAAGCAATATGGTTTTTTACAATAGGCATTGGTTCCTCTTGGGAATGACTGGACCACATTCAACTTTGGATACTGAAAGGGACCTCCAAAGGCATTTCCTGATGGAAAAGGTTTACCTTGATTGTACCTTGTTGAGCTGTAGTCATTGGTCCAGCCTTTGCCACATCTTCTGCATAATCCAGAATATTGATTGGAATCATCTATTTCGGTCATTCTTAGAAGGGATATTATTTTTAGAAATGCCCTGTCTACAATTTAATTTCAGATGGCATATTCAAACACAATAAAAAAAATTGACATTTTGATTTCTTTTTAGGCCTTTGGAAATTGCCCCTCCTATCTAGGCCACAACACTATAGTTAAGAGACTCAACATTGGCTGTGTGTAAGATCAATTGTCAATAGGTGCTGATCTGACCTTTAAAGGTCCAATTGTCTTTTTGCATTCAAAATTAGCATTTCCAAACATGTGTACAACATGAAGACAATGATCTCAAAATTAGAACAATATATAATAATATCTTAATCAACGGTAGAAATGTATAGTGCAATAAGACAAAAAATTCTAACTTTGTATCAGTATACACAATATCTTAAGCTGAAGTAGAAACATACATACAATATGACAAAAATAATTTTAAATTTGTGTACAAAACATTTTAAGTAGAAATAAGAATAATATACAAAATAGCAAATATAATTTTGAATTTGTATCACTATACAAATTATCTTAGACAGGAATAAAAAATATTTTTACATATGTAACAATATATAAGAATCTATACCATTGTAAATTTTCTAAAACTAATAGTAGCTAAAGTAGTTTACAAGTCGATACCTTAATCTACCTAATTATCCTATCCTATCTATTCTCCTTTTTTTCTATATCAAGTAAAATTCCTGAATTTGATTATTATTAGTCTGCCCCCAACCCTATAGTAACTTATAACCAAATCAGAGAAAAACCAAAATCCATCTATCTCATCTGTTGTGAGAGGGGGTATCAATATCTTAGAATTACTTCCAGCTGTCTTAGGGGTGATGGCATCTCTGTGGGATCTTGAAAAAATCTAAAACAATGGTAAAGTCTCAAGAAGAGTAGCTGTAATATTTGCAGCTGGTCTCTGAGTAGTGAGTAAGGCTTATCTAAAGTTCTAATATAAAGTTCTAATATGACGTTCTGGCTGGAGTGTTGTAAGAAGGTGGACTATCTCAGCTAGCCAAATTAAAATTGTCTTAGGCAGCTTACGGTTCAAAGCTGATCTTTGAGTGGTGTTTATCGAATTGATGGAATCATTATGAACCAGGTAAAATTGTTGTGGACTCCCATCTTCTAGAGACTTTAGAGATTGTTGTTAGAATAATTTCACTGTGTAAAACTTAAGCATTATTAATATCAAGATGGAAAGTTTAAATTTTAAGACAGATATTTATGCAAAAAAGGTACTATGCCATCAAAAGTAAGTGTGGGGAGGAACAGTATTTTGATGAGATAGCAGAGTTTTGACAACAACTATATCTTAACCTGTTTCTCTTCATGTACTTTTTGTCCCAGAACTGTTTACCTTTCTTTTGTTATGTATTTCTTACCTTCACTGAGTCTTTTGTCTATATATCTGGTAACTGCCTTGCTTCTGGCCCTGGGCGTGTCCCACCCTTCCTCCCTTATTATCTACTTCTTCTTCTCTCTCAAGTCTAGACTCCTACTTCTCCTTAATCACTTTGTCCACAAGCCTAACTTATTTCTCTTCTGTCTAGCTATTGGATGTTCAGCTTTTATTAGAGTATGAAGTGCCTTAGTCAGGCAAGATGAAACAAATGCAACACATCTTTACATAATTAAACACACAACATACAAATTTAACACAATTTCACATAGTTAAAGTGATACTCTACAACATAAACAAATGTAACACAACTTTTCTTAGGTAAATTAATATTCCACAACAGTGACATGTGTATTCAGTCAATCATTTGCATGTTATAGTTATAGAAGACTATAACTTAGTAAGTTATAGTAGAACCAAGATTGCCATTTATAATGAGGAAAAATGCAAAACCTTCTATTTCATCAGCATATTTTGAAAGACTAAAGTGTAGCCAACTAAGTACATTGTCTGATAAATTAAATCCAGGGAGTTTCCCTGCACAGATCACCAGTTTCAAAGCCTATAACTTTCTGGTAGACATAAAGAATTACTGATCTTCTTAACTTCATTCCCTTTCCTAGTGTTTGTAATGATGACCGGGCCAGGGAGATGATTAAGTATGTAAAAGCTCTTGCCACTCACTCAGAGAGTTGACTTCAAATCTTGGGACCCACACTGTGGAAAGTAAGAACTGCCTAATGCCAAGTTGACTTTTAACATACATAAACATCACTGCAAACTCTCCACAGTCTACTCTGAAGGATATATTCAACTTTAACATGATTGAAAATGCCACAAAACATCCCACTGAAACTCTGAAGGGATCACTATCAAAGAACTGAAATTAAATGTGGAAGTTTAAAGCCCCTCAAATCCAGTCCATAGTAAGGCAGCAGTCAGCAGAATAAACATTGGTAAGGCTGTCTCTTGAAAATGTTGTTAGAGTGAGAATTCTTCATCTAAAAAATTCTTTTCAGAGATAGCAGAGTTGGCTTGGTAGAAAAAGTACTTGTGAAACCAACACGAGAAGTTCAGTTCTGAATACACACGTATATTGCAGTTGTGGTAACATGAGCCCGGAATCGTGGTGCTGGTACAAACAGGAGAGTTCTTGGGGGCTTGCCTGGCTAATTAGTTTAGCTCAAATTGGTGAGCTACAATTTAGGTGAGAGACCATGTTTACAGATAATAATCGTAATAGTAATGTGGTAATAAACAGACAAAAACACTCAGCGTTAACCTCTGGCCTCTACATATGTGCATTCACACAAAAGCCAGTGCATACACATATTCCACAAGCACATATGTACAAACTCACACACGTACTTTAAAAATATGGAGAATGGAATATATTGTAGTAATCATGGAGGAAGGTGCTTGGGGTGGAGACACTAGGGAGTGAATTGTCCTGTCAAGAGAGCAGCCATACTGCTGATCACTTGCCCGGTGAAGCTATTAGGCTCCATCCCTCAGCATCAGCCCCCAACGTCATTCTCAAATAAGGTTGAATGAAAAGGAAAGAAGTTTCGTTCTGAAAGCAATTTCCAAAAAGGAGATTGCTGCACACAAAGTCTTAGATCTGAAAGTTAACAAGTAAATTGTGCCACGTGATAGAAACACAGCCACAGTCACCTTGCTTTCCCACTTGGATGTTTGCCGAATGACTTAATTGAAACTGAAGTAAAAAAGACAGTGATATAGTTTTAAGTTTTATCTAAAAGTAAGGATGTTGTTACATAAATATATCAACTGTTCAGAAACAATAGCTGCTTTTTTTTGCTGTAATTCAGTATTAGGGACTACTCTAGCATTGGTTTCCATTGCTGTGAATATGATGACTAAGGCAGCCTGAGGGGAAGAGGGATTTATTTTTCTTATATTTCCACATCAGAGTCCATTATTGAAAAACTTAGGGCAGGAACTCAAGGCAGAACCTGGAGGCAGGAGGTGATGCAGAGGTCACGGAGCAGTGCTACTTGTCTTGATCCTAATGCCTTATTCAGCCTGCTTTAGTATAAAACTCAGGAACACTGACCAGGGGTACACCACCCACAGTGATCTGGGCCCACCCTGTCAATCATCAATCAAGAAAATGCACCATGGGCTTGACCACAAACCAGTCTAGTGAGAGAGTTTTCTCAGTTGAAGTTCCCTATTTTAAAATGACCAGAGTTGTGCCAAGTTAATATAAAACTGAGCCAGCATAGGGTCTTTATATAACAAAGGTGTTATATAACAAAGAATATGACAAACTTCCATATTCACATAAATGTGGGAGTCAATGTGAGATTATGTGAGATTAATATAATTGAAACATTTTCTGCTTTGCTTTGTCCTCTGAACACTCCCATATACCCCTACCTGCTCTTTCAAATTCATGGCCTCTTTATTCACTAATTGTTATTGCATTCATATATATATATATATAGTGTGTGTGTGTGTGTGTGTGTGTGTGTGTGTGTGTGTGTGTATTCCTAAATATAATCTATTTGGTCCAGACAGTGTCACTTGTATGTATGTACTCAAAGCTGACAGTTTGGCACTGTACAACTAATTGATAAACCCGTTTTTTGTTTTGTTTTGTTTTGTTTTTGTTGGGGGGCATATATGAGTTTCCCATTTTATTTTCTTTCTTTTTCCATTTATTTATTTTCCATTCAAAAATTTACACTTCCTCCCCAACACTCATCCCCCTCCTGCTCCCCCACTCACCCTCCTCCCTCACCTTCCTTCCTTAAGGTCCAAGGCCCTCCCCGCTACATCCAGGCCTAGAAAGCTTTGCACACAAATATACTAGGGTACCAAAAAGCCAGTCCATACAGTAGAAACTAGTCCCAGTGGCTTTTCAGTCAGCCCCCAACATCAGCCACATTCAGAGAGTCCCGTTTGATCCCAGGTGTCCACGGGGATGTCCCCAGCTAGGTAGGTCCTTCAGCAGCAGAGCAGAGGGTGCCTGAACTGGCCTTGCCCCACTATCACACTGATGATTATCTCGAATATCACCATAGAATCTTCATCCAGCAATGGATGGAGATAGAGACAGAGACCCTCATCAGAGCAACGACTGAGCTCACAAGGTCCTGTTGATAAACTCTTTGCTAGAGAGGATCAGCTCTCCTGCTTCCATCTTTTCTCCATTGAGTGTAGTTCTTTGTGTAGGGTTGAGGTTTCATGGCTGTTTTCTGTTCTAGTTTGTTATGTCCATTCTGTCATCCTTGTTCAGTTCAGGTTTGGGTAGTCATATTGATGACACATCGGAATGTAGCTCTTAATGTTATTAGGGGACACAATTTCACAGCTAACTGCCTGATCCCCAGATTTTACAATCTTTCTGCCTCCTCTGCTCTAATGTTCTCTGAGCCTTAGATGGGGGAGTGTTTTGTAGATAATTCTCCTGGGAATAAGCTCCATATCTCTGCATTCTCATTAGCTTTGTTTTTTTTTTTTTTGTAGTATTTTCCTACCCACATCAATGAAAATTATGTCAAATAACCTTAAAGGTGCAGTAGTGGCACATATACCTTGGAAGTAACCAACAGCTCTCAAATTGGACTTAAAGCTTGCTTAGGAGGAGGGAAATCATGCCTGGTACTGAAAATCTAACTAAGTATTCATTGCTGGTGAAGCCATCATTATTGGAGGAAAATCTACAATTCTCATTACTAAGCCAACATAATCCTTACCAGCAAGCTATAAGTATATGTCCTTCTACCCACAGAAAAGAATTTCTGGATTTTAGACCTTGGTGAATTTCTTAGCAATGTTTCTGTCTGTTTTGGTAGAGTTTAAAGATCTGGTACTTTTTGGTCTTAGATTATATCAAAAAACAACTCTGCCTAGGAATTGATAGGGGCAGCTAATTGCTAACATCGTGGTCTCATACTACGGGCAATAACGATGGTCAAGGACTGAAGGTTTTAAATAGTCGGAGTTGTATTGACTTGGTTCATCAAAGCTGATTAAATGTTATTATAAAATAGGCAGTGATAAAAATAACTAGTGTAAATATGAAATCTATGAGTCTTAATTTGTTTCAGCTATTGTATGACTATATCATGCATTCATGATAGATCATGCCTATAATCCCAATACTTGGGTACAAGACAGAAGAAATGCAATTGCTTCCAGGTCAACTTCTGTTATACATTTCCAGGTCAGCTTGGATTATAGAATAAGAACATGCCTAGAAAACAAATTAATTAAATAAATAAACAAGCTGACAGCATGTTGCATAATCTGGAGAGATTATATAAAGCAGAATTTTATTTCTGAATTTTGTATGTTGGAAACTTCAAGATCAAGGTACTAGAAATTTTAGCATCTAGAAAGGTAATATTTCAATATACCACAACAATAGGCAAATACACAGACAAGGATACAGGCCACACAAAATTAAGAACACTAATCTACAGGCAGATACACACTGGCCGACTGGTGAAGGCAAGGGCTCCAGCATCTCACCTCAAAGTTATTTTTGAAATGTTCAGAAAAAAAATTGGCATTCTGCTAGAAATAATGCTATTACTGCCATATCAAAGTTGACTTTGGGGTTTGCCAAACATTTGATATCACCGTATTGTGCTGCCTCATAGTCTACTCCCATGTCAAGTGTCAGCCACGTTATAGCTGAATTGCACTAATTATCCCTATATTGTCTAAACATAGAATTTTACAGACTTCTGTTCCATACATTTATCTGCAGCTTTTAAATCACCTTCCTACAACGGTACAGTAATTGTTATTTATATGAAGCCAATAACTAAGCAGTACACAGCTAGAGAGGGATATCCACGAACAGAAGAGATGATTTAACTGAGTGAAAATGGGTTTCTAGATCTGAATTTACCTACTGAACTCCGAACATGATAAGCAATTTGGTCAAATTTCAATTTGTAACCAGGACCTTGTTACATTGTTAACATGTGCAAAGACAAGACAGGAATTCACTCCTCAGAAACAATTCTGAAAAGAAGGCCCATGATCAAGACTAGAAGACAGGATGAGAATCCAAATGCAGACAGCTGAGCAAAGCCAAATTTGGATGCTCTTGAGTCTAGGTTGGAGAGGGCTTGAAGAGCAGGAAAAGACACGAAAAGCAGTACATCAGGCAGAGAAAAGGAAGTTAAGAAAAGAGGGTTAGCGGTGCCTCCTGTAGTCACAGCTGTGGAACAGAGCAGCATTCTGGATGATGGAAATAAAAAACTAGCAAGAGTGACAGGCTGGCCACAGGGACAAGCAAGAGGACATTTTATTGTAAGCAACTCATGAATTTACAAAGAACCATTCAATTTATTTGTAGTCATAGTGGAAAGCTAGTTATAATTCATAAATAGACTTCAAGTTTCCTAGGAGAATCCATTGTATTCTATTCTAGGCTCTAAAAATAAAGACGTGTGATATAAAAGAAACAACCATTTTTAACAAATGAGAAGTTTAATTTTCTTGTCAGTATTTAGATATTTTTGACCTTCTTTCTACGAAAAAACAAACCAACAAAAACATTCTTGAAAATAAAAACAAAGAAGCAAAACAGAATAAATTAAGCAGAATAAACAAAAGGTGCTAACAAAATACCATCATGAAAACAATACCACATACAAAATCCATAAATTGGCATTTGGTTAGGCCTGTTCTAATGATATCATTTATATTTAGTGACAGTAACACCCTAGGAGATTCTACAAAGATAATTTTAAGAATATCGACAGAGAAAAACAAAACAACACAGATGAAGACATGCTTTTCCTTTCTTGATGCTAATTATTTTATGCCCCCCACAACCCAGAACTTTCCTTTTAGAGTAATTGATAAACTATCCTAAAATTTGAAACCATGTGTTTTTGTCTTGCTAACAGATGTTTTCATAAGAATTAAAAATGCATATGAAAAGCCCTAGCAGCATAAACAAAAAATGCTTATGAATAACAATAATGAAAAGTTTGATTTTTGTACACATTATTTTATTAATTTCCCAAATTTTCAAATGTCAAAAAATTATTTACTTTCACTTTATGTATTTTTGTAACTGTTTCTTTAATTGAAAACACACTTTTTTATACAAGAAAATCTGATCAAGATTTCCCCTTCCCCAGTTCCTTCTACATCCTGCATACTGCCTCACTCACCCAAATCCATGCCTTCTTTCTTTTGCTCTCTTTAGAAAACAAACAGGTAAAGGAAAAAAAAACTAACAATTTATGTTTTTAAATATTTTACTCATGATAAATCAATAAACATGTCCTTGTTCAAAATTCTGAGAATCCTTTCCTCAGGTTCTTCTTATATAGTATTAGACCTAGCAAAATAGTGATATAGTGACAATATTCCTTAACAAAAGATGTTGCTCATTATTCAGTCTGGATCACACTTGTACTTCTTCTGTGAGGAATAGTCATCCCTTTTATGAACTATCTTTGTCTTAAAATGTTTACATATTAAGATACTTATCAGTGATAGGCTTCCAACAGAATAGTCATAATTAACAACTTTAATAGATTATTTAAACTAAGGAATGTTATTACTGATAGTAAAGAACCTAATGTGGGTAGGAAACACTACCTGGAAGAAAACTATGTCTTTTTGTTAAGAAACACGCCAACACCTATGTAATGTGAACTTTGATATGCATAAGGTGAGTAGTTGGCCAATCTGACTTTGAAAGAGCCCACACCCTTGCTTCTGGAATAATAACTGCTGACCAAAACACGGGCAAAAGACACTTTGATCCTTATTTTATAACAAAACAATCACCCAAAACTAAATATTAACTATGTGATATAATTTGAGGCTAAAAAATGCTCAAGGACACTAGTTCTATGTGGCACATATGCCAGTTTTATTATCCACCAACACGCCATCACCAGCAAATTGTTCAGCAATTAAAAGTCTTTCCTTCAACATTTTCAAAATGGCTTAATTAACATGCTATTCTTCTGGCTTTTTATAGTCTCAGTCTCAAAAAGAATAAAAGCATCTTGTTATATGTCCATGTTAATGATAAACTGTAAAGGACCCCTCAATCTTCCATACCCTATAAAGCTACCCACTTAGGGTATTTTCATATATTTCCTTTACTTTCTAAAATTGCAAATAGAAAATTTGTTAACAATGTATATATTTGTAATATATCAATTGTATAGGCGCACTCTTGGAACACACATAACCTGACATCCTCTGGGGTTTTTTATTTAAAGAGGCAGTACATTTCTCATTGTCATAAGGGTTTTGCTGTCATGAATTTTTTTTTTGAGATTGATGGCAGATAAGTGTAAAAACCGTATTCAATACTGAAGTATAATATTTTACAGGAAGCTCTGAAGCTTCTGTTCTGAATACTGGTTCTATGTAGAAGTCCACTTATTTGTAAAGACTTTTAATCCAGTTAATTGTACTGTATGACTTTTTTATTTATACTCAAGGGTTTTTAAAATAAAAAGTTTATAAAATAATAACAAAATTTTAATACTGGAAACACAACCTTGATTTTAAAAAAAAATCACTCAGAAAAGATAAATCAGGGTCATCGCAACATGAAATCCCAGCATCCCTGAAGAGCTCAGAAGATGGAAGACAAGATCTCACTTCCTACCTTCTAACAAATCTAGAAAGAAAATAACTTTATCTACTACTAAGATACTTAATAGATTATACCAATTAAGAGAAGTTATTATTTTACATAAAAAAGTACACTTTTGTTTCTTTTCCTAATTTTCATAGTACTCTATTAGTACCTTAAGTAATAGCAAAGTTGATGGGTTTTTTTCTGGTACCATCTATTTTTTAATAATCAACTTACCCATAGTTCCCCATGTAAAAGATGCAAGATTCACTTCAGACCAAAGCAATACCTGCTCAACATAGGGGAGAATTTTCGCTGTTATGTTTGACAAATTTAGTCAAAATGACAGCATACTTAGATACACAGGAATCAGACAAACATGAATTTTTAAATACAACTATACTGTAAATACTTCTTTTTGCCAGCTTGTGGCCATTACATATTCTCTAGATTTTTTTTGCCTGCACCTCGTGCTTTCATGAGGAACCTTAGGGCAGATAAGAGAGAATGCCTCCAACCTGTTCCTGGACAAAATACACAAGTACCTGCTGACCGAACCTGCTCACTCATTTCCTGGCTGCCAAGACACAAATAACAAAGAGAAACTGTTAATTACAACACTGTTTGACCAATGACTCAGGCATACATCTAGCTAGCTCTTACATCTTGAATTAACCCATTTCTATTCATCTGTGTATTGTCACGAGGCTGTGACCTACTGGTAAAGGTTCTTGGTGTCTTTCTCCTTCAGCAGCTACGTGGCATCCCTTTGACTCTGCCTACTCTCTCTATATTTCTCTTCCAGCCTGGCTTTGCTCTGCTAAGCCATTGACCAAAACTGATTTATATACTAACCAATTAAAGCAACACATATACAGAAGTACATCACACATCAAGTACATCCATAAGTTGGCACTCCAGTGCAATGCTCACATTCGACTTGGCCACAAAGAACTGGAAGATGGAATCTTTCTCTATAATATTTCATCTTCTAAGTATTGATCTGGCCTGAAAGGAACATAGGTGAATGCTTTAATCACTTCTATGTTCAAATGCACAGCACTATATTTTGTTAGCTTTTACTAATGTAAGGTGAAACTTCAAGGAGAATTGAAGGGAGGAAAAGGCTCCTAATGTCAGGTGAGAATTACCAAAAACACATCAATTTCTCTACTGCCATATCATTTGTATTTTATCTGATATAGAGGGCTGGAAGCAGTCCACAAATTTTTCTGATGAAATGGAAAATACATGGTGTGATTTAAGAGACTGAGAGTTGAGCTGAGGGCTTCAGTGGAGAGTGAGGTGGCTTGGTCCTCTCAAAGAAAAGAAGAAAGAAATTTCTATATTTCCACTGTAAAAGTGAAAAATAAAGATGTCCTTTTTCTCTGACGGGTCCTGCTAATGTCTTTTGGAGACATCTTTGAAAAGCAGATGATTTTCTAAAACTATTCCTTTTCTATGGGGATATTTCATATGACACTGATATCTGAGTGCCAGAAGGCAGATAGTTTAAATATATAGCCACAGTTTAGAATGGAATATTTTATGTTTCATAAATCTTTATAGGCTATCATCCTGTGTGATATATTTCCAAGAACATTCTTGTCACTTAAGGTAGCTTTCATCATAAAAGAAGTTAAATATGGTGATGTCCCCTAGCTGCTGGCTTTTAGAGTGAGCTTTCTAAATGCCAGTAGGTTTAGAATAGGAATAGCCGTAAAGAGTGGACTTCGCTCTGCTCTTTCTCCGGGTCTTTGTTCTGGGGTCACCAACAAATAACAACGCAGAGTATGAGTTCCTTTCTTTTTCTTTTATTTTTGAAATTATAATGTGATTACATCCTTTCCCCCTTCCATTTTCTCCCTCCAAACCCTCCCATATACCTTCTTGCTTTTTTTCAAATGTATGTCCTCTTTCATTAACTCCTTTACATGCATATACATGTATATGCCTGCTCAGTCTATGTAACATTAGAGTTATGGATACCAGCATAATCCCCAAGACAAATCTAACCATCTGTCCTTATGACCACAGAGTTCAGTCCTCATTTTTCTTCAAGGAAACTTCTCTGTGTGACAGGGACAATTACAGAAAATCACAACCTATCAAAACACAGAGTATAAATTTCTTTGTGAAGACCATGTGATCTTCTAAACACACTATCTATGTGGGCATGGTACACATACCTGTAGTCAGCTGGGATGCTGTCCACTAGACTTCTGAGGCAGAGGCAAGGGAACTGTGAGTTCAAGACCAAACTGGGCACATAGTGTCACCTTATTGAGATGCAGTGAGAGGTGGAGGAAGAGAAACATGTTCTCTGGATATTTGAAGCCAAGTTTGTGTATGAAAACTGTTCCCAGAAAGGATAGAACTAACTTGTCCATTTTGCCTCTCATTTCATTGGATGAATGTTAGAAATTCCTAAATAAGTCGTTTATTCACAATAGTCTAAGGACCTGAATCTGTGCTTTGACAGGAATGGAGCGTTTGATAAGATGAAGACAGTTTATTGCTTATTATTCCACAACTAGGAATGAAATATTTCTATGCAAGATCAGAAACATTCAGATTTTCCAAAGCACTGTCTGTGCCAGTCCGTTTTCTTTTCTTTCTGAATAATCTTAAATGCGATGAGAGAAGGAATTCTGACAGTCACCATAGAGCTGTTTGCCAGTCAAGAAGTAACTGTCAGCCAGGCAGTTGGCATGTCAGTTATATGAGAACAAAGGAGAATGTATGGATTTGGGAACAATGAAAGGACAAAGCGTGTGGAGTATATGAAAGGGACAGTACATGACAAATTGTTCATCAACTGTTATGGGAATACCTACTGGTTCCTGTTAAAAAGAAAATACAAACTCATAGAAAGAACAAGTAGTGAAAATAACACTGCAGGGGTTCTAAGTGAGCATTAAATGCGTGGCTAAGGGTTTTTGTTTGGGTTTTTTCCCTTTTTTTTCAATCTTGCAGTGTAATCAGAGATTGAAGTTTTACATGTACTCAGAGCATGCTATACAACAGTCCAGTAAAATGTCCAACTACCTGAAGTAATGTCGAACTTCCTAAAGTAAAAAACAAAAACAAAAAATCCTTCCTTTCTACATAAGTACAACAAAATGCAAATATTAGAGCCACGAGGAATGGCTTGAGAGTAATTGTCAAAGTCCAAATAACTTCCTGGAAAATCCACTTGTTTATGTTCAATTTAAAATCATTTCTGCACTGAAGGAAAACTGCAAAAAAATGGTCCCCGGATCTTTCCTTTTACTTTCTTCTTAATGTAAAAATTGTCTACAGTTGGGCCTTTGAAACGAAATCTCTGGACAGGCAGCTTGCTTGAAAGACTTCTATGATTTCGTTGAGAGTCTGAGACGCAAACAAACCTTGAAGCAAGCAGGATCTCTGTAAAAGAGCTTATGGAACAAAACATTCTGAAAGGAACACAGATAAAAGTGGGAATCCAATGTGAATTACGATGCGGAACGTTTTCTGTGTCACCATGTTCTATAGCTCTCGGAAAACTATGATATAAAGTTGAACTTGAAGAGCTGGCCAAAGTAACAGTCTTAAAGAAATTTATTAGCTCTTGCAAAAATATTAAAAAAAATTCATGCATATAAAGATAGTGAGTTCTTTTTAACCAAAGTATTGAAAAGAATGAGTGATTCTAGCTAGAACAGATTTAGAATATATATAGTTATTATATAATATGTTATATAATATATTAGGTTTGTTTCTATGATAATAAATGTCATTTGTAAGTTAAAAATAAAAGTGTGAATTTGATATGAAATATATCCTGATAGAGGAGTGTCTAGATTATTTATCTAAGAGTACAAGTAAATAAATACCACTAGATTGCAATATCAAAATTTATTCAGAAAGTAATGACAAGTTAGTTTTGAACTATGAAAATCTGTTGTAAGCTGTCCTGGACACTGGGAAAGTTTTAGACAGAATGCTTTCTGGAACTGAAGTCCCTGATTGAAATTATTAATGTTAAAAGTATTAAAAATCCTCCCTCGAAGTCTGTTGGCCTGTCTATACCATTGAACACAAGTGTTAGGTTTCTCCTTATATACTCTAGCATGTGACATAAACACTGGTGGTCCTAAAGATCACCCTAAAATCTGAATAATCACTCAAAATACAAACAGGATGTATGTTAGAATGTTGTGCTTACAATTAAAATAGTGAAGAAGCATGGAAAGAAATCCAGCAAATGAAGTGACATGTAGCATAGCCCAAGATAGCCCATTCAGGATTGAAGCTGACCCAAACTCCCACCTAAATGACAATGCTAGTATAGACTATTCAGTGTGTCCTATACCCCACAGGAGCACAAAAATGTGTGAGATGACAGGACTTTCCAAAGGTTTACATTTGGCCTCACAGGAGCTAAAGACAAAAGACAAAATTATCTCAGGGTAGATGTACCCTAGACTATACAAAGTTGAACTGGTGTGTCCTTGAAACTTCCTGCATCTATAATCACTAGGAAAGCATGAACTTCCGATTCCTAAATCCTTTTGGAGATACATCGACTAAAAGAAGTTTTAGTTAACTGTTTGTTTCAAATAGCACAGGTGAGTAGACTACATACAAAAGAAAATGTACTTCAATACACCGCACTTACAAAAATAATGAGATGACTTTGGGGGAGAAAGGAAAACTGATCAGTAAACATGTTAGGGCTAGTGGCTAATACAGAAAAAGTATTTTCTATTGATCTCTTACCTATGACTACGTGCCTATTTTATGAAACTGGACATGTAAATTTATGCCTCTAGCTTCAAAGAAAGTCAATGTATACATTTCGTTGAATCTCCTTTGACTCAAACACAAAAATGGGCACTGCTTAATATGGTGTATCAGGTGGCAATCATTTCACCTGTAACTATAGAGGGCAGTGGTTCCAACCTCTTGAGCTAAGATGGAAGGTACTTTGTTTCTCAAGGTTCAAAGTGTGTGCTTGCTACAGCACTATTCAGATATCCTACAGTGTTGGCTACTCCCTGATACCCAGCTCCTTGCTATGCAGTCCAGTGATCTGAACCTCTTAGGATGGATTCCAATTATGCCCTGTTTTACAAAGAAACATTTCCTAGTATATTGGAAGTTACCTGGAGTGTAGATTCTTATTTCCTTATTATACTGAAAAAATGTACTTGTATTTAGACTAATTTTGTTACAGAGGTTCATTGGGTTAGTGGAATTGATTGCAAAGGAAACTTTCAAAAATGATGTACTAGCCACTCGATCATGAAATGGTTTTAGGATGCTGGAAAATATCCTTAGAAAATTAAATTTCCTGATTAATAGTTGGAGTCTATTGTAAAAGAATCAGACTTGGCTTGCAAGTTTTACAAATCAAACAAGGCCAGAAGCTTCACACTTATAAATCTTTGTTTTGAAATATATATTTAAGCAATTAAAATTACTTACCTTTTTCCTTAAATTAATTTTTAAGTTCTGGAATATGATGATAGACACATAGAAACTAAATCAAATTATTGATTTTCCTAGACTATGGTCAATAAATTTTAGAATGAGAAACACTTAAATCTCAGTTCTAAACATTATTCAAATAAAAACTATTTCTTTTAAATTCATTTGTACACTCTAACACTATGACATTTGTGTGACTTTAAAAAATTTAAATTCTATCATTTAATTCAGTTTGAAACTCTAAACTTTGGAAAATTAAAAATATCCAAGCACATAATTAATAGTGTTAATCATATAACAACAAATTAACATTTCTAAGTTTACTCTAATAAGCATGTGACCTAGATGTCACACATCAAAATCAGATTTTATGCTCACGTGTACATAAAGTACATAGTAACTTTATAAAGTAAATATTTAAATTCTAATGTCCACTAATTATTGTTCAATAGATTAAAAACTTATTTCAAATCCCATGAACTTTTGTAATACCAAGGGTTGAATAAAATAAAGATCAGTATTTTTTTTGTTTCTAATTTAATATTTTTCTTAGAAGTAACACAATGGAAAACTACACGCTTAAGAAAAACATCTGAAAGAATAAGTTTCTCTAATTATTAGTTGGTATTGATCATACTATCATGTCCACAGCAAAGTTGTGCCTGATTCTTTCTTCTGTTCATATTAAGGTTTGCCTATTAATTAGTTGCCACACTTACAACAAGGTCATTCTATGATCTGCACACCAGAGGAACATAGTCTGGAAATGATGAAATACCAGAAATTTTTAACCATGAGTGTTCAGTTTGAAATACTAAATTTCAGTTTCTGAAGATATTTGTGCTACTATTGAATATGTGAACATATTTTTCTTTTGTTAGGCAAGTTTCTGTTTTCATTGATCATAAAACACTGGGTTGAGGAGAATTTCTAATCAAATTATAAACTTCACTCAGGAGGCACACACACACGCACACACACACACACACACGCACACACACACACACACACACACACACACACACACACACACACACACACACACACACACCCCACACACCAAATCTCCTGAGTCCTTTTAGTGTTGCACATGTAACAATAATAATCAAATGAAAGGTCATGAATTTGAGAGGGAATTATGGGAGGGGACACAGGAGGTGCTGGGAAGGAAAGCGTGGGCTGGGAATGATGTAAGAACAGCACTCACAGCAATGGAAAAATTGAAAATTTAAAAATTAGAGACTTTTAAACAATCTAAACACATATATTTCCTATTAAATTGTAATGTGGCCGAGTTAGGTCAATGTCACATTTAAGATCTAGAAAGGGTGTGGGCAGGGATAGTGAAGGAGCTCAGCAGCTAAAAGTCCTGACTATGGAGCTAAATGGGCTGAGGTCCATACCAAGGGAGGACATGATGGAAGGAGGGAACCAGCTTTAACAAATTGTCATCTAACCTCAACACGAGCATACATGCCCCTCTCCACCCCCCATACACATGTGCACACATACACACACAGACAAACAGACACACATAGATAAATAGACACACACAAACACCAATGGATGTAATAAAATAAATATAGAGGCACCTGATTCTAGGAGATCTGGAGTTCTTCAACTCAGATTCATTAGTTTTGTGGGTAAATAGTAGATTAAAACAAGGTTCCTGGGAAGCTGAGCTAGAAGCGGTAGTTCATACTTAACTTCTCTACTATAAATCTACTGCATGAAAGGATAAGTGAATATAAGTATAGAATTTTCTCTTCTTCATAAACTCCTTCTCCCATTCTCCATAATACAGGAAAAACTACCACCCAATCTAATGGATTTTTATAACTGGTATCTCAAGTAGATTTATTTATTTTTAATTAACATATAGTCACATCGCTTCTTCCTTCGCTATTCTCTCTTCTCACCCTTTCATATATCCCCAATACCTCTCACATTCATGGCCTCTTATTCTTTATGTATTAATGTTTATACATACTTAAACAAAAATGAATAAATGCATAAGTACAACTTCTTGAGTGTATTTAGTGTTGTTTGTATATGTTTACAGGGCTGACCAGTTGGTATTTGCTGACCAACTGAAGACTACTCTCTGGGAAAGACCAATTTTTCCTCTCTCAGCACTTGTTAAGTGTTTCTAGCGCTTTCTTCAGGGTTGGTGCCTTGTGAGTTTTCCATGATCGACATTGGCATGTCAGTTGGTTTTGTTCCTGTTCAGGTCTTGTTTAGGCAACCATAATACTGAGATTTCATGAGTGCAACTTCCCTGGAAATTTTCATTCCTCTTGTCCTCTATCCCTTACATACATTAGCAAAGTGTACACATAATCAATAAAACAAACAGTGTGCTTGTGCTAACACAATGAAGAAGATGTGTGACACAGAAGAGCATAGACTTTACTCAGCCATTGTAGGTTTGGTTGATTCTAGTCTTCAGGAGCTTGGGAAAACAATGTACCAGTACCCAGAACTAAACACTATTTGAAGGACCTAAAAAAGTTTCCAGAATACTGAAAGAATAGAAACATGTATAAGACATTTGCTCTATTAAGTTTAGAATAGAAACAAAGCAGAATTTTGTAAGTCAGATGACTTTTTATAAGAAATCACGCGCACACACACACACACACACACACACACACACCACACAGCATGATCCATTGCTCCATGCTTAGAGTCTTGGAGTTCCAATTTCGGACTCACAAAAGCTGAGATATAATGTTAGACATAGTAGTCCTGCACACTGGGAATCCTAAAAC